>VZRW01001991.1:116724-168991 GCA_013398125.1 Aegotheles bennettii | reverse complement strand
GTGATTCTGTGATATACACATAAGTTATCAATGGCAGGAGATCAGTTCAAGTGCACAGAATTTACTAGGATAACCTGGATCATAGAAGCTGTTTTCACAAATGAGAACTAGAATTTGCTACATTGAGCCTAGCAACACAGAAATGATGATTCAGACATGATGTGATCTTTGACATTCTCCATGAAGGCAACACTTTTCAAACAATTTATTTTATATCAATAGTTGTAAAAACAGGATAAACATCACAGACATATCTTAATTGAAAAACTTGTCTAGCCCTATTTCAGAGGGAAATAAGAAAACAAATAAAAAATTTGTGTTAGAATAATTAGTGCCAGATGAAATGAACTAAGTGAAGAGTCAACCTTGCCCTAGCTGATCCTAGTTTGAGCAGTGGGGATAACCTAGGAAATTTCCAGAGGTCCCTTCCTACCTCAGCAATTTTATGATTCTGTGAAATATCTGCCTTGCCATGTAATTTCTGAACTGCTTCTGAAAGGTGCCGGATGACTGCAGTTCTGAAGCAGAGTTAGGTTTATTAGCACTTAACATTTTCTTGTAGCCAAAGTTTTCCTAACTAATCGAGCAGCCCAGGCTCTCTTGAACAACCCAGCAATTTTCAGCAGTGACAGTGAACAAACCCCGGAAAGGAACTGCATTGCAGGAAACATTTGTGTTGCCACTGGGGATAAGCTAGCAAAAGGAAGAGCCATGAGCTGTAGTAGAAAGGGGAGTGGATCACTGCAGCATGAGTTCATACTGTGTATGACAAATGTCACTTTTACTGCTCTGTTCCAGTATAAGAGGAGTGTAGTATAATGGGAGAAGGAGTGGAGGAGAACACTCCTTCTCCAGACTGAAGCTGAATTATTTCTTTGAAAATAAGAAGAGGAAAATGCAGTAAGTTTAAGGTGGTAGCAGCTAGAAACAATGATGCAACAAATTAGCAAGCAGAAAAACAGTCTCAGGAGAACTGCAATCAGAGACATCATTTAAATTACATCATTTTCAGAGGGATAATTTGCAGAAATATGCTCTGAAATTGCTCATATAAATAGACAACCGTAGGAGGAACTGGTAGGGGATGAGAACATTGTTAAGAAGTGTCTATCCAATTACTTTGCAGTCTACCATGGATCCCCATTTCTAATGGTGCTGGATAAGGCATGCTGCAGGCTGGCTTTACTCCTGCTTGATAGGGAGTCAGGTTTTTTTATACCAAGAACACCAGAACAGGAGACCTGGGTTCCACAGAACTTCATGAGGCTGGTTTTCAACTGCCTCAGAAAGCAAATAAGAACTGCCAAAGTTCTGGTGTTTTCACCTATCCAAGTCACGTTCTTAAGTTTTTTCTCTGAAATTATGAAGGTTAACAGGGCTTTTAGAAAGCAGAATTATATCTTTACATATAGCAACATCACTACAATGTAGCCTTTCCTTTCCCTTGCCCCTAAAAATTTATGAGAAATATGATTTTTAAAATGTTGATAACACAGGGAATTTTCTTGTGAAAAAAATAAATAACACTAGTTTTCAATACTGTCCTTATCCTGCTGCATCTCTTCAAGGACTGAAGGCATTGCAGAAAGTGACTCTGGATGATAGAGCATGGGCTTACAAGTGCTATTACAGTACAGTTAGTAGGAGCAGTGCATTCTCTATTATAGAATGCAACAATGTTGTATCTTCACTGTCATGCCTTCAATATCATTTCTTCCCCCTCTAGATATAGCTAGCACTTGACATGAAAAACCTATGCACTCTCTTCTCATCTAGAACTGCTTGTTAGAATAGTTAATTATTAAAATTATTTGTGCTGTTCAAGTTCAATAGGATTCACAGACTAAAACATCTCACCTGATCCTCCTTTATTTATTTGCAGCACAACAAACTTCTGTGAGTACAAACACAGAAGGAAAAGGTGGCTTCTGACCCAAGAACCTTGCAGTCTGAAATGAAAGAAAGCATATATATATATATACACACACATACACACATATATATATACATATACCTATTTTCAAGTGAACCAGAGGTCTAAGGAAAGGATGATCCAACACTGGTGATACTGATGTAGCACTCAGACATCTCACCAGTGTAAACTGTTGCATGAAGACTGTAATAGAAAGTTTATGAATAATGTATCTGCCTTACAAGGACCTCTATCAATCAAGAGAGCAGCCTGGGAACCCATGGTATGAAAAGTTTGACAACTACCACCAAATGAGAAATTACAGGTAAGGATCAATAAAAATATTTGTCATGGTTGGCTACTCAGTACCTGGTTCTCTGATCTCAGCTTTCTCAGCATATACAGGAGGGACTGAAAATAGACCCAGCCTGGAACAGAAAAATAAAGTCATCATTTTCCTGATTCAATTCATACTACACGGGTTATGAATTCTCCTCCCTTTTTGTTTTCCTGATTTCAAACATTACAAGTTTGGGCTGAAGGAAATAGGAGAAGAATGGTTGCTAGTGTTATTTCCTGGAGTTAAACTCGTATCTAAAATGTGAGAGTTGTGAAAATGGTAATTTTAGAGGCTGATCGATGATCTTAAGCACAGAACAGGTTAGGTGTTTTGGACTGGGCCACTGAGTTTCATATTCAATCATGTTTAAGGCATATTATCTAGTGCTGTATCAAGGCACAACACCCTTCTCTTATCTTCCTGAGCATGCCATCACTATCAAAATGAGAGAGACTGAGCTGAAAATAAGCCTTTTAAAAAGGTACCAATGAGGCTGAATTCCACAATATGCCTCTGAGTCTGCAAGGCAGGAGGTGTCTAGAAGCTTTTCCCTGCCCTTGCTGAGCCCAATAGGATCTCACCCTGAGCAGCACAGAAATCCTTCCCAGCCATTCTAACATCCCCTGTGCAAAACAAGTTCCCATAAGGCTTCATTGATTAGGTGGTGCCTCAGTTTCTTAAACAAAAGTCAGTGGAAATTTCACATGTGGATTTTTGATAATCAGCACAAGGCACCCAGAATGCAAACCGCAAACTAGAAGCTTGATCTGAAGTACAACTCTTTTCAGTCAGTAGAATGATACTCTAGCTATTGTCAACTTTAACAGTATATGAAATGAAATGTGTTCTCCACTGAAAATAATTGAAAGACTCAAAAATCCCTGTAATGTCTTTTCAAGATTGATGAGCATTCACTACACACTTTCCTTGAATATTTCTTTCCCTTAAGAACAGACAAATTTATAAGACAATGACTTAATGCACTGTACATAATTGCATCCTACATCCCTCCAGAATTGTAGGTTATTTTCATTTTGCTCTGCTTCCTCTATATTTTTACCACAACACAACTCAATTCAGAGCCCCTATCCACATATTTCCCTCAGTCCATTGTTCATTAAGTCAGTCACAAACGTGTAGAGCTTTGATCAGTTCTCAAACAACAGGAACATTTCTAGCGAACATTTTCCCACAAAATCACCATAACTGCATTGACAAAACAGTCAGCTGCACAAACAAGTGAGCAAACTGTCACTTTTGCTGTAACAGTCGACCAAATCTGGCCCTGCTTTCATGCTTTATTAGCTCTAAAGCTGGCAAAGATGTAGTAACACTGAAATAAGGCACAGGTGGACAATTTAAACGTGACTATGTCTATACTGCAGTAGATCTTACTTTGTTCAGCTCAGGAAAATAATCAAATTCCTAATATTTATTCCATGTGCTTACTACTGAGGGCTTAGGACACAGTGATCACTGCAGCATAGAGTAGACACACACCAGACACCTTTAAGCTAGTTCAGAAAAAAGTAGTAGATCAATGCCAACTAATCTACCCTGTTTCTCAGACAGATTTTTTGGCTTATACTTACCTATATTCTATCATGTCTGTATCAATACAAATACGAGAGTTAAATATGTTGCTCAAGGTTAGTGGTAGGTACATGGTCAATTATTTGTCATAGAATAAATAGTAGGGATAAGTCTTTCCTAGTTTAAGTAAAATAGGACTGACTGAAATATAGATGTAGAAGCAGCACAGCTGGATTCTTCATCCAGACTCCCTCAGGATTGCTGAGGCAGAGGTTTTGGACTTAAACAGAGAATGAAAGATTAATTGATGTGCTTTGCATTCATGATGAATCAGTATTTAAACCTGTGTTCTGAAATAATATTCTGCTTTGTACTTCCAGGGTAGAACAAAGACTATCCTAATGAAATATATGCTAACAAATAGCCAGGACAAAGCATCAGTGGCAAAATGGAGCAAGGAAAATTAAACAAGTCCATTAGTATTACACCACAGGAAATAAACATTAACACAAGATTGCAGAAAGAGAAAAAGATGCTTGTAATAGTGAAATATAATCACTTCCCTAAGATGACATTCTGCTTTTGTTTGCAGAAGTCAGGTGGGATTCTCTCTTAAATAAATGAGAACAAATGATTGGATAATGAGCATTTTGTCTCAGTTCCTAATGCATCTCAGGTAAGCCCTGCTCTTGCTAAATACATAATTTCTCACCACAAAGTTTTGGATGCTTTGATTTGCTTGGTTGATGAGCAATATTCATATTAATGCATTCTTATGAACAAATTAGTGTAATACATCATAAGATTACTATTAGCACTAGTGGAATTTATGGGAAAGGGACAACTGTCTGCAGCTAACTGGCCACCAGACACATCAACACCGCCGACTCCCTGCCGGGACAGATGACCGGGGCAGATGGTGCTCGTTCAGCATCCCTGTGCAGCACCGTGCTGCTGCTTGTTTCTTGTTTCTCCAACCCCCCCGCACCTCCAACTGCCCCCGTGCGGCACCGCGGTGCTGCTTCCCCCTGCCACGCTGCCCCGTGCTGCTGCTTCTCCCTGTCGCAAAGGGGCTCGCTGACGGTCCCCCTCCGGCTCCCGGGAGAGACCGCTCGCTGTCAGGCTCTCGGGACTCGCCGCGGAGTCACGTAGAGCCTCCGCCCATGTCCAAGGGCTTTGCAGAGCTCGCTATGTGTGGAAGGGGGAGCGGCAGCGCGGTGCCGCTCAGAGGGGAGAAGCAGCAGCGCGGTGCCGCGCAGGGGTGCGGAACGAGCAGCGGCTGCTGGCTGCCTGGCCCGGGGGGGAGCTGGCGGCGTTGCAGCGTCTGGCGGCCAGTTGGTGGCGGCCAGTTGTCCTAGACCCACATTTATTATCCAGAAAGAAACACTGACCAGCAGATTATTGGGGAATATTGTATGTTTTATTTGTGTTAACTTTAAAATTTGAAAAGGAAACAGAGTATTTTTCATTAGGCAGGAAAATTAAAGACTTGTGCAAAATGAGGTGTAAATCTGTTTATTTTTGTCAATCTTTGGGAAAAGTTTCTGGTTATTCCTGACTGTTATGAAAGTATATAAGAGGCAAACTCTTATTTGTTGTTGTTACAGGAGTCCAAATCCAAGCATGTGGATATGAAGTCATAAAGGATGATGAACATAAACATCTGGAGTATTTGCAGTAATAATAGAGTGAGATAAATACAGGGGGGGAGGATAGTGTGAGTTTAAAATACCAAAATGCTTTTGTGTTTTGACAGATCAATTTCTATTAAATGTCCTATGCTGGCCTGCAGGAACTATTTGCCAAATTTGATAAAGTGGGCATATTGCTAATTTTGCATGGAAATAATCTACATTCATGAGCTAAATTTCCCTCAGTGTAGCTGCAAACAGATGTCTTATTATTGAGAGAAAATTTGCTGGCCTTTTGTAATACTTGATGTGAGATTCCAGATAAATTTGATGAGGTTAAACCATCCTAGTTACAAAAGCTGATTTTAGAATGTGGACAATTTTAATAAGTGAAATAGTAATTAAAATAAAGCAACAGCAAAAATAAAGCAAGGATTGTAAAAAGGGAGTGAAAACCTGAAAGAAATTATGAAGTATTTTCTGTTAGACCCAGGTACGTGAATACAAACACATTCATCACACAGTGCTATTCCAAAGACAGACACCACATAAAACTGTCCTCTATCTTCTGGGTCTGCCAACGTGTACTACTTTTTTGAACTCAAGGTTATTCTCTGAAACCAAAGGAATAGCAATAAAAAGTGACCAGAAACATTGCTGGTTAACAGATGTCATGAAATAAAGAATGCAGAACAAAAACAACTAAAGGAACTGAAATACTGCTATGATCTGAGCTGTAAGAAGCTGAATGTTTCAACACAGTCATCATTTGGTAAAGTACAGTCAGAACATAAAAACTTGTGAGTTTCCCCTAAATACTATATTGCAGTCACTGTTAACTTTCACTTTTCAATTAGAGGTAAGGAGTATACAATCAAAGAGGAAAGTAACCCCCCCAAAAAACCCGAAGCCAAACCTATCTTTAGCTTTCACAGATCTCTACTGTTACATCTGTCAGTGCAACCTTTTGAAGACCTTTCCAGATTTCTATATTCTGCCTTTCAAGTGACAGGTTTGTAAGGCCCACATCCCCTGGTAATGTAAGGCCATAACTCAGTCAGCCTCTGTGCTGTGCTATGGTAGCAAAGAGCATCCATCAGTAAACACAGTATCTTGGGTATTTGCAGGCAATCCCCATTGGAAGTCTGAGCACATAGCAGCACAGAAATCAACTTCAAAACAGAGCAGAGCTTTTGTGTCAAAGGCTATGTGGCTCTCACAGAAATGGATGCAGATCAATAGGAAGACATATTTTACATTCTGTGAGACCTACATTTGGCGTCCACCTCACTTTAGTTTCTCTCAGTAATGTGTGTTTAAAAATCACCCTACAGGCATGGACAAAGATGCAACACAGTTAAGGGCAAAATTTAACACCTGTCATTTTCATCTGAATCAATTAATCCAAGATTTATTATTCTAAAAGCAAAACCAGTTTAAAGAATGGGAAACACAGATCAAAACCTCCAGTTTTGTAGATCTTATTCCCCTGCTCAGAGCTTTGATTTTAGACTGGTGTCAAACATTTCACAGCTGTGTGCTTTCCCCAGTGCTACTACTGGTATAACTTGCATTTTATAATTTCCTGGCCAACAGATATGTTATCTTCTATTTGTTTTAGCAAATTTGTGATATGCATAGCATGTTGAAAGAACGGAGCATACAATGAAACCCATGAAAAAAAATTTTTAACAAGTGTTTATTTAAAAATATTAAAAAAATAGAGAATTTAAATGTGTTTCTTTTGAAACCTGGAGAATTTGCCTTTTAAAACTACATTAATACACTGCTCTTAGTTCATTATAAGCTTATAGAAATCAAGGAAACATCTCATTTATATACTTATTGCACAAAAAAATAATAGAAAGATGAAGGCAAAAATAAAGATCTGTCATTATAGTATATCTTGTTTTATACATGTCCATTTAATTTACCATAGGACAGCTTTTGTAAATATTCTCTTATATTTCTAGTAGTCTGAGAGACAAACATGTATTTTCAAAGATTTTTTATTTAGAAGGAATACATAAGGTGCATCAAATTGCATGACTGAAGCCCACATACAACAGTGTGTGGTATAACACAAGAGGAGAGCTGGGCCATGCAAAAGCCTATCAAAAAGTGCTTCAATGATAAGCCACATTAATACTCTTCATACTTTCTTCAAAAAAGACCTGCAGTTTTCTTGCTGTATCTTTTCATCTGCTTGACATTTCTTTACAGAGAATTTGACTATGAAATAGATGCAAGTTCTTCAGAGAAATAAGTCAAAGAAGCTTATTGATATCAGGAATGGCTTCTTTGAACTATTTGCTTAAATGTCCTGTCAGAGTGTCAGACTTATCATGAAATTCTTCACCTTCCTGGAAAAGGCTCGCTTGAGATTTGTCACTGAAATGTTATTTAGTAAACATTGTTACTTTTGCTTAGATCATAGCATTTAAAAAACAGTGATTTTTATGAAAAGTCCCATGGAAGCTTGTATTTTGTTTTGGTTTTGTAATTTTAGAATTTTATTTCAAATGTCGTTTTGGAGAGCATTCATTTTATACTATGCTTTATATTTGTTTTCACATGGACTTGATCTCTCTCCTGGATTCTTACAAATATTTTGAAGGCATCTGCTGGTCAGTTCTGCTTGAAAAACCTTACCTGTGGATCAGTGTATATCTTCTGTTGTTTATGGTGAACTAGTTTGCCTATACAAAAGAAAAAAGCCAGTTAAATGTAAGGACAAAAGCCAATCTAATCACAGACATATAAACAATTCATAACACTTCCCTTTCACAGCATGTGGAGAATAGAAAGGGAATGTACCATGGGATAAACAACTCTCATCATTGATTTGTTGTTATAGTCACAGTTCAATACCTAAACAAATAATTCTAAGAGTAGAAATTATGAAGTCTCCGTTTATGTGACATTGCTTGGATTATTTAATGTCTGATAAAATGCAAGTTCTGGTCTAAGTTTTTCTGTGACTGGAGTGCTCATAGTGTTGCTCTCCTGGGGAATCTTTGGTTTCTAATAACATAATTGATCTCACTCTGTGGGATGCCCAACAGTGGATGACAATTTGACTCTTCCTCCTGTTCCCACTTCCCTAGAGCTTGGAGAATTTTAATATTGCTGAGACCTCTACACCTCTGTCCAGAAGTTTGGTTGAAAGTAGCTGACAGGTTCAAACATTATTGAAGGAGATAGGAAATGACAGATTGGCAGATACTGAAGAAAAAATGCTATCCCATAAATCCCATTTCCGTTGAAAGCTAAGCTAATTCGGAAGAAAATTCAGATTCAAATTCACAGCTACATTTAATACCCCACTATTCTATCCTCTTCTATTATGACTTTGCTTTTCAGGCATATTTAATAGAAACTGTATCTCAGAAGAGTGTTTTATATCCTGATTGCTGTGGAGACAACAACAATAGGCTTTTATCCAAGAATGGAAGTTCTCACCTGTAAAATACTTTTGTTTTCATAATGCCTAATTAACAATTGAATAGAAGCTTATTTATTAGAGCACACATTCATACTCCCCCATGTGACCCCACCTCTGTGCAGGAAGGATGTGTTAGGGAAGGATCATTTAATGCTAAGCTTTAAGATCTTTTCTGTGGGGGGCAGCAGCATGCAGGTTTTCAGTGCTTGGTCCCTCACCCTAGCCAATATCTCATAAGGTCAAGACAAACAAGCAGCTTACTGGGCATGGAGAAGACAAACTGCTAGCAATCAGGGAAAGCAAAGAGCAAGGGAAAAAATATCAGTAACCCAGCCCTTTCCAGAGATTACACTTCTAAATCAGAGCTGTGGGTAAACACCTCCATCTGTTTAGCATCCCAATCCTCCCCAGAGACGAGGCACCTAAAAATGTCTTTGAAAGAATTTAGCAGCTCAGTCTCTCTCATGCTTTTCCTTATAAAGTGCAGACAGCACAAGAGGGGATGGGGAAGGGCAGCTGGATAGTCAGTACACCTCCTGAAAATAAGTTATCTGAATTGTAGGTTTTTCTCTACCTCAGTATATTAAATACATGTCTTACATATTCTGGCAACACATCCAGACAAGACTTAAGATGGGGAAAAAGGCACGTATTTTATTGGCAACGTACATACTTGATTATGCTGGTTTACTGTTACATTACTGTGTTCCAAAATATATCATATTGCAATGCATCCTTGCAAGGCTGTAAGGTCTTTTATAGTTAATTTGTGTTCATTGAACATTTTGTAGTCTGTATTTAATAGCATATTAACTTTGTGGAAAGGAAATCCTGTGAATTCTAATAATCAGAAGTATCACATCTAAAATCAGAAAACATTGGCATATGATTTGGACATAAAAATTAATTTTGGAAGCTAAATCATTAAAAATATGTTCTTTTTTTTAAAAGATTTGGCATACATAAATTCTTTCCTTCTTCCTACTACATACATGTAAATTATTTTTTTTCTCCCCCAAGGCTTCATTCCTGTTGTGGGGAAGTAAAGATTAAAGTAACTATTTGCATTGATCATCTGGTTTGACAGAATTGCAAATGGTAGATTTTGATTTCTAGAACCAGAATAATTTAATTGTTTAGACCTAAGGTTTTGAATCCATCTTTAGTTAGAAATGAGATCTAATAAAAAGATCATTTTCTCCTTTGCACAAGCTTTCTTCAGAGGAGTTTTTCCCCTGTCAAAATTCAGCATTAATTTGCTTTAGGTGTGCTTCTTGAAAAATTCTTCCTCCACAGCTGCATTGTTAGAGCATTTTTGTTATTTTTAAATAAGTGTGTTTCCTGCCTTTCCCTTGTCACTAAACATTAATGATCTGAAATGTTTCCAGATTTTTGTCCTTTTGAAATGAGTTACCCTGGCACACTTCACTCCACAAATTCCACTGTGAGAAGAAAGAGTCCCTGTAGACCAGCCTTTAATACCAGTTCTAAACCAACAAAGATATATTATAACCTGGTAAAACCTAAAAATACATAACCAATCTCCTGCATGTATCAAGGAAGTATTTTTCAGTTAGCAGCAGTGGCTAATGAGTACTTGGTTTCTTATACAATTCACTGTACGCCAGTTTTCAAAAGGTCAGGCAGGATATAAAACACAAAAGATTTTGCAAACTCTTCTGTATTGTAATGGGTTTACATCAGAGATGAATAACACAACTTGATGTTTGGAGAGCTGCCTACTGCACAAATGTGCAGGAAGAGTGTGTTGATACCAGTTTTGTAGAACTTCAGTCAGGAGTAGGGGAAATTCTTCACGGCTTGTCTTCATGGTTCTTCTCAGTGCACCCACTAACTCAACATAAAGGCAGTACAGAAGGAGCTGAAGACAGCAACACTTGAAACAATTATGCAGAAGTTAGAAAATCGAGCTATTCAAAAGCAGCTTTAAGCATCACTGGAAAAAGAAGAGATACCATTCTGGCTTTCTGAATGTTCCACTTCTGTGACAACATCAAGTGTATGAGAAAAATTATTTGTATAGAGCCAAAAAAAGAACATTCTGTAAAAGTCTTCCCCAGACCCTGAAACTTCAAACTGAATAGTCCTATCTCTTGGGCTTTGCTTTTCACAGCTCTCTTTCTCAGTCTAATCAGAACACCACTTCCAATAAACCAGTACCTTCCTCTCAGAATTGTTTCCTTGGCTTTCTGTCTCTCACCATACCAGATTTGTTTCTTTGCTCTTATATTCCTCATAGTTCTCATCTTTCCTTGTATTTTTGTCCTTTTGTAAATATTTAAGTAGAAATAGGATCATATGAAACGTAGAAATAGGATCATATGAAACATAGAAAAAGGATTAGAGCTAAAAGCACAAAATTATGAGATAGCTTATATCTAAGAAAGCAAAAAATTTTGACTCTCAGTGGATGTGATGTTGATGTCTGTAAAAATTCCCAACATATGGACAGTTTATCTTCAGCAACACCTGCAAAACAGATACACATTGCAAATTATGTGATTGACAGATATATGACAAGAAGTATGCTTTAGACTAATTAAACAACTTTTTCAAAGAAAGGTATTTTATTTTGCTAAGAGAAAATTAGATGGAAAGAAACAAGATGAATATATAACTGCCATGAAAACCCAGAGAAGAGATGTAGTTAAAAATGAGTAGTAACTAAAACAGACACGAGAGTTGCTCAGGAATTATATCCATGTGGTTTGATACTTACCTACTCAACATAAATTTAGATCAGAAACTAAATAATTATCCTATCATATGTTGTTCAAATGCCATCATTAACTAGAAAGCAGAAGTATGCTGTGTTCTTCTAAAGTTAACGGATAGGTGACATTTGTAGACAAGTAAAATATATGTTCATCAGGTGAAAATACCAAATTGAATTATGAAATTGTCTCAGTCTAGTCTAACTTCAGAGAAATTTATGGGGACGTCAGAACCTTTTGAATACAATGACTCTTCTGAGCAGTGAACTGGTGTTGATGTCCCTCTCCTCATAACAACTTTCAGTATAGCCAGCAGAAATCTTCCTTTTGAGACACAGATTCCACAAAAATTTATGCCATTGACTACAGAAATACTTTAAGATGAGAGTGATTTTATTAAATGAGACAGTACTTTTGGAGCAGTAGATAAAACCAAGCCCTCTCTTCTCCCTTGTTCATATTGTAACTGGATACTCTGGGCTTTGGACCTGAGAAACGTAGAGGAAAAGATGTTTTGGAGCGGAAAATTTTGGCTTATGAGGCATGATTTAACAGATGACTTGCTCGAAGGCATTTAGCATTTCACTTGCAGAGAATGCCAAGATGATATAAGAAAGGTGTCTGGCTCTAATGTCTCTTTTATCTGGTGTCTCAGATTTAGCACTAACAGACCAGGAAAACTGTCTGACTGTCAGTGCCAATACAATAACTTCTGTAAACATTCTGGTTTGTTGTTTTCAGAGAAAAGGGTACTGAAATCTCTGTCTTCCAGAGAGTGAAACTGAGATGGAGAGGCCATTTTTGCAAGAGTACACCGTTCTTCTGTGGTAAAATCGGTAAAGGAATCCATGTTCCCTCTGTTTAGTATGACTACTATAGCCATTAGTCAATGTTATTTCTGTATGAGTTCACTGGGAAGAATCATCTAAATAGTTCAGTTACATAACCTGCACATTTTGCAAACTTTAAATGAAGGTTCGAGGTTACTACCACTAGCATTTACAAAAAATAGAAATTGAGAACTTGAATTTTAATAACTATAACATTCAGAGAAATCAAGATGAAATACAGACTTAGTAGATCTTTTCTGTCATTCCAACTTAGTAAACTTGAATGCAGATAGCTTAATTTAGTTGATAAGTCAATAGTTAAGAGAGCAAAATCAAATAAACATGCTAACAGGAAAGAAAAAAGTCTAAATCAAAGATATTAAACCTCTCTTTAATTTAGCTGTTTTGTTTGTTTGTTTTGTGGTTTTTTTTCACAGAGCTGTTCATTAGCCAAAAAGGAGACAAAACCTAAAAAACTGTAGCAAACACTATTAGCAAATTCTTCATTCAGATTACACATAGGAAATGAGCACTTTCTGGAAAGACAATAGGTTGAATGTAAAGGCCAGTAACAAACAGGAGAGAGTCATGACTGGCTTCTCATGGGAGAGGAAGCCAGAGCAAGTGTTATCCAGAAAGATCAGAACAATGTGGAAGAAATTACTGAGCTGTGTTCTGGTATTTGAGGGAAGAAATTATTTTAGGATAAAAATCTGCTTAGTCTTGGGCAGATCCTCCTTGCCAGGCATGTATTCTGGAGCAAGTGGTGTTGTTTCATGGTACTGGCAATGTTATAGCTCAGGAAGGGAAACACATGTTATACATTTGCTTCTCAATTTTTGACATTTAGGAAGGATGAGACTAGATTAGGTTTTTGAAAGAGCTAGATAGCTAAGGCTGTTGAGGGAGAAAACATCTACTCTTCTGAAGGACCATGAGACTCTTCCATAGCTAACCACAATAAGTTCTCTTAGAGATTACTCTGAATACTTGCTCTAGGTTTAGCACTTCCAGGCACTGCCTCTGCACTGTTTTCTTTCAAGCCACAAATCAAACCAGGGACTAAAACAAAATCAAGCTGGCAAATCAACTTTCCACTTTCTTTTTTTAAGTAGGGTCTCTTTCAAAATGCAAGATTTTGTATCTGCTGAAAGATCCTCAGATCTTTGTAAGTCTTTTTAAGCTCTCCTCTGAGATACAGCCTAATGTTACCAGCATTAGAGTCAGTGAAAAGCCTTGTTATACACAGATATGACACAAGAGTTAAGTACAATAAACATCCCTGTCAATCAGAATTCATGTTGAAATGGGAGCTCATGTCAATGTTGTTATATTTTCATGACAGATGAATGCAGAAAGAAAATTTTACAAGACTTTAGCACATTTGTGAAATGGACTGCACAGCTATTGCTTTCAATGATCTACACCTGCTAAAACTACCCTAATGGCTCGCTTTCCCCTTAAAACCCATCAGCCTAAAAGCCTCTCTGGCTTCTTTCTCCTTCTGTGAGATGAAATTTTACACAAAGATCACTGTCTGAAATATATCTATGCTTTAGCTCTAGTTCTCTCAAGAGTTTGATTTAAAAAACAGCTTATGGAACTCAGAAAAAAATCATTATAATGTTTCTTTTGGCCTTAAACATTACAAAACTCTGCTGTCACTTACTCATATAAAGAAATTTTATGTTGCATGGGAGGTCTTCTACCATGGTCTAATAACAAATCATCACTGCAGAATCAGTTTGAATTATGTTTATTCACATCAGCTCCACACAAGTTAGTTTAAATGGAGTTAGAACAGAAAATGGTGCCAATCTGCAAGTGCTGGTCATAGTGGCTGGGGAATTATGTATAGGGTATTTTCCACAGACAGGCCAACCACTGTATAGGCATTGGTACACTTGAGTTACGTATTTTGGCTTGAGGAGAGGACAGAATTTAGGTGAAATACATACGTATCCACTAGAGAATAAAATAGTCTTATTCATTTTACCTCTGCAGTGCAGACAAATCCTAAGTGTACCATGGCACCCACAGAGCCGCAACAGAAGAGATCTTTCCCAGTAAGGCAGAGAGATTACATTCAGCAGTAATGCAAAACGCTGGGATGAGTAACCCCTGCCTTTTCCCTGTTCCCACTAGAAAATATGTTGCAGATGAAGTCAGCAAGCAGTACTTTTCTCCCTACTGGAGTTGTATGGCTCTGTTGCCACTGCTTTCTTTGTCCTCACCTAGACATCCATGATGTCATACAGCTGGCCCTGACAAGATGTTTCTTGGATGAGAGACCCACATGTCTACTTGCTCAAAGCCTTTAACTAAAGCTGCAGCAAAGTCAGCATGTCCTTTGAAGGGATGTCTCATGTAAGCATAGGGTTCTGAGGTTCACTGCTCACTTCACCCACTGTCCAGAAAGCAGAGGTGCAGGCAGACAGCTGAGCAGCTGACACAAACCTGGAGAAGGCTACATAGAGAGGTTAGCTCTGGGTGCCATCATTGTCTCACTATGGCTTTGTCTGCGGGTGACAATTTGGGCCAGTTGCTAGGAAAGGGTGAGTTTCACTAGGGGGCAACTTACGTCAAGGCAAGTGTATTCATTATACCAAAAGACAAAGTGAAACTTCATACACTCACACTGGAGAAAGAGATTAAAATTCAGGGATTCATTTTGCTGTTATAATACATTTTATTGGTCTGCTACAAAGTGTGTGCACCTGTCTGCAGAGCCTAGCCATTTGTAGACTATTCTGGACACATAGCCCATTTGCTCCAGAACCATTTCCTTCTCATTTCTCATCTTGTCCCTAAGGGCTGTTTCTGAAACAAGAATGTATGTCCTGGAGCTCAGCATATCACATCCATAATTGCAAACAACAGAATTGAAAATTACACAAACTCTGCTTTTACATCCAACATGTCTGGTTCATTTTCTACACAAGAAATAATTAATCTTCCAGGGAGCTTTTCCATCAACCTAATGGTTGCTTTGAGAATTAAATTCCCCTTACCTCCTTCTAGTAAGTCACTAGAGATTAGAGAGATAAGAGCATAAACTTGACAAGAATATTGCCTTTTGCTTCCTCTACAGTAGGCTAGGGCCGCACTTGTTCAGTGAAATCCCTTGAAAGTATTTAGATGTAAAAAGCTGAGTTCCACGTGAAATCTGAAGCTTTTGTGAGTTGAAGAAGATTTTGAGTGCTTTTTGCTTGTGTTTTGAATCATCTTTCCAAAAAAGTTCAAAAAATTTATTGTTATGATCATTTGCAGAAAATAATGCTAAATTAATTCCATAAAATTTTATGAGTGAAATTATACAACATACTAATGAAATGCAAATATCATCATTCATTAGGCTCATCCATTTCAATTGTACCTACAGTACATGTCTCTGTGGAGACTGTTAATCATAAAACAGCATGCAGAAAAGAATATATTATATTAATTAAATAGTCACATTATGCAGCTGGGTGCTGAATTTTGCCCATGAAATTCAACACAGCATACATTATTATTTTTATTAGAGCAACAGAATCTTCTGTTTACTGAATTTGGGGATAGACAATATCATTTTGGTGTGCATCAGAAGCAACAGAAGGACAGTCCAGTATTTCAAATGGTAACAGTATTCTCCAAAAGAAACCTCTGCATGAAATTCACAAAACTGTGATCCTTCAAAGAGCTATTCACAGGCACATGGATCAGTCCATGCAGACCTCATTGAAATACTGAAGCACACAGGAAGATTAAAGGGCTGGGCAGAGTAGAAATGATTGGCATAATTGAGCCCACAAATTCAAATGTTCAGCCAAAAGCTAATCAGGTTTATCCAAGACTGAATACAGTTTATTTGCAAAGGTCACTTGGATAACTTACCCACTATACTACAAAGTCCCTTTAAGGACCTTGAGCACTTTAAAGACTAAACTAGTAGTATACACATTAAAAAATCTTGACATAAAGGCACCACATGGTATGTCCACTTTCACAGAACAAGACATTGCTTACAATTATGCAAGGAAAACTAAGGGGAGTTTGCATAACTTTCTGCTTCTGTCAATACACTATGCATACCCTTAATGATGTCTCAAAGCCAGTTTCTCACTGGGATATTGAACATTTAAAGTTAATGCAGGTTTAGTTCTGGAATCAGAGGTTGATGTCCCCTTAAAAACACTGGAACCAATGGCATATCTGAAGCAGAGAAAAGTCCACTTCAACAAACCTACCCAGTGTAAAATGTCACTTTTCCTTTACATATAAATATAGCACTTCACACTGTGGGTTATGCTACAAAGAAGAAGAATGAACATCTGCATGACATGGCAAATTCATATCTTACAACATGCTTTCACGTTACTGAAATCTCAGGTCTCCCTCTGAAATACCATGATGTAAGAACTGTTAGCCACCAACATTTGAAGTAAAAGCAGCATTTTCACTTATATACTGTCAAGGATTTCAGGCTTCTTATATATTTGTGTCAGTGGCATGAGAACAGGAAGAAAACAGGCATCTAGCCCTGACAAGACACTAGATGTCGGGATCTTTATCTGGCCAGAAACATACACCACCAAAATTCCTTGTTCATAAAGGCCTGGCCTAAAGAGAGGAAGGAAGGGAGGTGGTCTCTTCCACCCAGACTGTTATGTGGCCATGTGAGTCTGCCAGAAAACATGCCTCAGTTCTTGTATTTGGAGGGGACACTGGGACTCAGCTCTGGCCTACAGAGTTGAGGTCCTCTTTATACCTGCTACACCATTGGACCATCCTTGCTCTGTGACCATCAGGCCACATAAGTAACCCCACTCATATGCAGTCTTACAAAATTCAGTCTACTGCTCTGGCCCCCAAAGGATTTACTTTGCACCTGGAGGGCATTCATTCTTGTTTCCCCACCAGATGCAGAGACACACAACTCCTGTACAGGAGGACGTGTAGGCACGTGTAAAAAGCAGTGCATGTATAGTGTGACTGAGTCTAAGGGAACTGCCTTCCTTAAAGGCTCCTTAGAGGCTCCCTTAGAACTCTCCTATTAAGTTAGCTGTGACTTTCAGTGACTTCCCAAACAGGAATCAGTATCAGATTTGGTGTATTTTGTCCCATTTTTAAATAAATGACAGGACCAATCTGGTAGCATGTGTAACACCAGGGTAAACTTTTAAAATTATTTTGGAGCTGCATTTTTTCTTGCTTCCTGACATATGAAACTTAAATTCACACTTCAAATGGCCCTAATTTTTCACCCTTAATAAACATTGAGGTGTGCAGTGGTTGTAATGCCATTCACGTTGCAGTGAAGACTGCTGCCATGACAGCACTGTCTGGTTTGCTCCCTGATTTATATATCAGCTGTAAACTTTGCCTTAGTTTTAAAACCAATAGAAGATTTCTAGTTGAAAGTAAATGCTTTAAACAGAATTTTATATATAAATATATCAAAACTACATTATGTTAATTCACTGGATTCCCTTTACAGAAGAATGCTATTAAAAGCCCTTCATTTATTGAGCATTATCTCTAGACCTATAATCATCTAAATGAATCAAGACCTCAGTCAAAACTGGAGGTCTGGATTCATTTGGATAGGCTCATTGTGCTCAGCAGTTCCATAACAGTTAATAAGAAGATTAATTAATAACTCTCTGCATGCTGGCTCAACACATTGTTCCTGGCAAGCCATATAGAACTCTTATGATAGATATGATATCATTCAGGTCACCACTGTGTGGCCCAGCTAATCTGACATCTGAATTAAATTCAGATTTTTAACAAAAGATCCAAAAATTGAAAAAGGTAGATTTTTTTGTACATCATCTCACCCTTATCTTTTTACTACAGTGCCAAGGGCAAACAGAATAATCACAGCAGTAACAGGGATTACTAGAGGAGGGCAAAATTATCCTGCAGAATTCAGAGAAGAACAAACTAAAGACAGATGGTCAAAATCCTTCAGAAAGCTAAAATAAATTTTTTATTTTATTATAGTCATGTACATTTTCTAAATTTTAGATTTCCATGCCTATTTCCACATAAATTAATGTTGTCTGATAACAGACTATACAGGAATACCTTTTAGAAGGAACAGTCCCAGGTAACTTCAAGGTGTTTGTACAGACAAAAAATAAAAAAATGAAAGGCTTAGCAGAGTTTTGTTGATGTTCTAATTCTGGGTTTAGACACTTTAAAAAATTTGGGTTTCAAACAACTTTTAACACAAGTCTCTGACATCTCATCTCTATCAAGCTTCATATAAACTCAGTGGTCTAACAATTATTCAGGCTGCTTCTACAGCTATAGGGAGAAGATTGGCACCTCTCACCTGACTCAGCTGCTCAGTTGTCTCCTACCAGCGAGAATGGGGAACTAGATGGAAAGATTCCTAATAAGTTCCATTTTAGACAGCTAGGTTTAATGGAGATGAATATCACAACTTAATATAAGATACATCTCCTGGTAATATTTCATGAGGAATAAGCATAGCTAACAAACAAAATAATTAACTACTTGGTTTTTTTAGTTAGCTAGAAAAAGCAGATGTTAAGGCACACAGGAAATTCTTCATAAAGGTTCAGTATTTCAGGTGGGAAGAGAGAAACACACAACACTATTCCCAGAAACAGCAACAATTTTCAGTGGAAAATCGAAGCAGCTCAAAGAACACTCAGGGTCTGCATCTTCAAGTCACACAGATTTCAGAGAACAGAAACTAATCACTTCTGAAAGAGGGACATTTGCTAAACTTTCAACTGCCCACAAGTGATGGAAGCTGAACCTTGCCTTCTTATTTCCATGGTCCATAAATCAAACTCAAACAATTAGTTGATACAGATGATAGACAAATAAATAAACACATACAACAGAATTATTTTTGTTGCAATTCTACTAAAGTGGTAAACTAAAACAACTGCCTATAATGTCAGCCAGATTTATTGTTCACTCTGACACAGTCACTCAATACCAGCATACAGAGCACTCAATATCAACAACAGAGCACTGGAACAGGCTGCCCAGAGAGGTTGTGGAGTCTCCTTCGCTGGAGACATTCAAACCCCGCCTGGATGCGTTCCTGTGTGATGTACTCTAGGTGACCCTGCTCTGGCAGGGGGGTTGGACTAGATGATCCTCCGAGGTCCCTTCCAACCCTAGGATTCTGTGATTCTGTGATTCTGTGATGGACTGCTGCAGGGAGGTGTTCTCATAATCAGAGAGTTCAAAGCAAGGCCATTGATCATGGTTCTCTTTTCCAGGCTCAATTAAGAAACATTCTTCTTTCTGCTCCTCTTTTACCATGTTTTTATGTTTTTGGTGTTGATTCTTCTTTGGGCTTTCTTCATGTTTTCCCCTGCAGCAGTGGACACTGAGTGCTAATAAGTGAAACACTTGTCATTTAATTTCAGTACAAATATTGCCTGTTCAGATAGAATTATATTTTGCTTTTTTTCTCACAATTGTGTGTCCTTCTGACAGCATGTGTGATGTAATAGCATACCATGATAGATTTTAATATAATATTTGAATATAAATTTGAATATAAAATTTTAATATAATAATTATGGTCTCTTTTCAGACCTGTAGCTTGAAACACGCTATTTAAATTAGACCCACATGTAAGATCTTGTTTGATTACTTTCTCCAAGGTCATGGAGGTGTTGGAGCAAAAGGCCAATTCATCCAGGACAAATAACATTTATGCAAAATATTATGTGACGTCTTAATAGAATATTGCAATTTTTTTTTTTACATTTCTTCAGAGGGTGAAGTTTTGAAAATTATTAACTGCCCTACACTTAAGGTAGCTGGAACTCCATGTAAATACAGAGTCCCAGATTATATGCTTATGTTTCTACTATAATGTGTAAAAGGGAGTCTCCAGCAAAAGCCTGCCAATACTATATTAACACACCACAGATTCAGAGTGGAATTCAACTGGCAGAGTTTTGACTGGATCAGCACTTTTTAACATGAGACTGTTGTATTTCTAGCCTGCTGCAGGGCATCAAAAGAAAAAGTGATTCCTTTCCTGTTAAAAGCACTGCCAGTGGCAGAGGAAGCAGTACTGTCAATCTTGTTTTTCATATTAAAGTATGAAGTGCCAGAGGAGCCACTCACCTGATAGAAACACCAAGATTCAGCTGAGAAGGGCAGGAAATACCCTGAGCTGTTTCTTTCATAGCACACAAGCCATAGTGACTGATTAAGCATAGCAGGAATGTACAGTATCTGGAGGAAATACACTTACTGTTACAATATGGAACCAATCAGCACAAACAGAAGGAAGAAGGTTTTTACCATTAGCACATTGCATAAGAAGTTCTGCACAGAAAAGTTACTATGAGACTGTGAATTTTCTGTTGTATTCAATTGGACCCAATTCACTGAGTAGCATGAGATTTAGTGGGACTTTGCTCCAAGCAGGATCCTTGTACTTCATCATAACTCTATTTTTGCCAAAAAGACATCACACTTCAAGAAGGAAGGCATTCTGTTTAGTAAAGTTTCAGCATTATTTTCAGGTCACAGTTTCAATGAAACTTTGTTAAGATGAGCTGAAAGTGACTTTTGCCAGATTAGGTGAAACAAATCCCATTTCTTAGTGATAAAACACACTCCTATAAAATGATGCACATATACATGTTCATAATTTCTTGTGAAAAGAAAAAACAGACAAAGCACATTCTGCCATGGAATAATCCTATTCATAATGCCTCCACTTACATTTCTCCACTATGTTTACACAGTACAATTACAGAAATTTACATTATCTAGATTTCTTTTTGTGTTTGTTTGGGGTTTTTTTACTATAGTCACGGCATACTCAAAATTATGCAAGTCCCAGTAAATTTTAATAGCTATAAAATCAGTCATCATATACAGGCAACGACATTATCTGTGAGCTAGATCATCCCCTGCTGTGAAAGCATCCATAGGAAAGAACTGTGGAGGAAAAAAGGATCTCAGAGACCATTTGTCCACTAGCAAGTGGAGTGTCAAAATGAAGCTGTGGAATTCATTATTAAGACTTCAGGTTCCCCTAGGATGTTTACATTTTCCTTGTTCTACCTTTCCATCTCTTTGGTACCTTGAAAATCACATGAACTTGTACATAGTTGTCTCATAAAATCATAAAAACTCAGCTCATAAAAACCAACCATTTCAAAGAAATTAGTTCTGTACTGACAGAAAAGAAATTTCTGTAGAAAAGAAGATGCATAAGAATGCTATAATATGGCCATAAAATTCAAGGCAAAGGTAACCAAATATTTTGTATGATGAAACTACCTATAGGTACTATTTGTTTGTATGTAAGCTGGTGTCTTTTGAAGTGGACATGTAGAAATATAGAGAAACGTAACTCTCTATTTCTGCTCACTGGGGACATGTCAGCACCCATTAGGAAACAAACTCACCATGTCCAACAAAATGACGTTGCAACATAAGGTTTGCAGGAGAATCTGTGGAAGAGTTAATGAAGACTGAAGTGACAATCCACCTTCCAAAATCTCCCTGAAGGTTGTTGAACTTTAGTTAAAAACAGAGAAATTATACAGTCTGCATGTTCCAGCAGCATAGCCCACAGGGCCAGGGTGGCATGCAAAAGAAAAATTCACAGCTCTCAACCTAAAATCACTCAGGGTCCATAAAGGACACTCATTCATTTAGTCATTTTAGCCAGAGAGATAAAATATGTCAGCAGTCTGTACAGGAACAGAGGCTGAGGAATCTTCGTAGCACCTGGAACATTAGTTTTTTCACAGACTTTTTCATGGACTGTAAGTTGTCAGGTATAAACTATGTCTTCTCCTATATCTCAGTGACACCTAGTATTCTGTGGGCACTGCTGCAACACCGAAAATTGTTTGCTGACATTTACATCTCTCTGAGGCTATCTGGGTTGTGTCCAATGCTTGCTGTTATATAAAATATTTCATTGTTCTTTTCTTAACATTTTATTTAGCATTCAGTGCAAAGGATGTTTACTCTTAATATTGAAAGAATGTGTGAGTGAGGGGGACTGAATGATTTTAACAATGGTCCACATTTATCCCTATCCTTAACTTCGCCTTTTTAGGAGTCTATACTACTGACAGCTGGAAGCTAATAATTTCTAAGTTGTATTTTTTTTCCTTTGCCCTTAATCCCTGATGGAAATGGGACACATTTTTAATATTCATTATTTTTGCCAAGGTCTGGATGTATTTATCAGACAAATTATTAGAAACTTCACTGAAGTTCAGAACTAGTGAACACATGGATAACTATGGTACACTGGGGGAAGAATCAGTGCAGATTTTGTGAAAAGAAAGCCCGCTTTACAAACTCTTTGGGGTTCTTTGAAGGCTTTGCTAAGGACTTGTGTGAAAGAAATCTTACTGACTTTGACAAAGTCCACTGTAAAGGCTGCTGAGGAAGGTAAATTGACACGGAATAAAACCGAAGGACCTTGACTGGATAATCAATTTTTTTTAAAAAAAAAGTAAACCCAAGAAACAATAGGGCAGGCACAAATGCTTACTGCTTATGGTGGAAGGAGGTCTTGAATGAAGTTTAAGGGGGATATGTGATGAGATGTGTGTTGCACAACATATTCAGAAACAGTCTGGAAAAGGAGTGAGCAGTGAGGAGACAGATTTTTGCTGAGGTTCCTAACTTATTCTGGAGAGGCTCAGGAGAGGCAAACTGAAGGCCAGGAACTACAGGGACAGATAGGACAAAATAAAGAATATCATTATGCCACTCTATAAATACATAATTCTACTCCATCTTGAATAGTGCATGTAGTGCTGAGCTATACACCTCAACAGGTTATAGTAGAGCTGGAGAAGTTTCAGAAAAGACCACAAGGACAAAGATACGGATCAGCTTCTGCAACAAAAATAACTAAGCTAGGACTCTTCAGAGTGAAAAAGAAATGACTGAGGAACTTATGACAGAGTTCTATAAGGTCAGAAGTGTCATGGAGAGGGTGTGTATGGATTGATTGATCATTATCACTTTCAAGAAAAGAACTCGGGATGTGAAATTAAACTACGAGGAAGGCAGCCCAAAACAAAGAGAGTTTGCCATTAGTTTAGCTACGGTACTGCTGGCCACAGATGTTGTGGAGTGCAAAAGTTTATGGTGTTTCCAGGAGAGGTTAGCAAAGTTCACAGAAGAGATACCTGCTAGTGTCATAAAATAAACAGAAACTGTAGCTTTCTCCACAAGCCTTTGAGCTGCAAATGACTGGATGCTAGGAAAATATTTGTGGGATGTATATTTACTTTGTTTTTACACTCTTCCCTAGGCCTCTGCTTTTGGGCACTGTTAGAGACAGGATAGTGGCCTAGATGGATCAACCCTTCATGACTCCTCTTCCAGTCTTAATCCAGATGTGGTCAACAAAGTAGCTCTACTCCTTTGTACAAGGTCTTTATGCCAGGTAGCCTATCATACATCTTTCTTCTGCTCTAAAATTACTTGTCAGACTTTAGCTGCCCTTTCAGTCACTGTTTTAATGTTGGAACATATAGTAAACTCTAAAATGCAACACTGCAAAAATACTGGCAAAATAAAGAGCCCTTGATTTATACTCTGAGTTATTTTCTTCCCTTCAGTGGTAAGAGTGCATTGAAATGTTACTGAATTGCAATACATATTAAATGCTTGTATCTTATGCCTTTTGATATTCTTACGTAAAAAAGCTCCAACCTTGAATGGCTACCAATATACCATACATAAAACACATTGCAAAATAATACTTAACTAAAAGGAATGTTTTGGTTTTTCATGTCAGAAGTTGTATTTTCATACAAGCTGTAAATTCACGAAAGATTCAATGTCATTGTGCTCTCGAAACAGGATTTTTCAGCACGTACCATTTTCTATAAATACAATTCAAAGCTCTTTCCCTCTGTAAATATTTCCAAAGGACACAATCAGAGTCACCTGCTAGACTAGTTTTTAAGTACAGAACATTTATGACAGAAAAGCTTTGAAGAGCTGGGAAAGTAGAATGTATTACTTGGGATTTAATAATGAAGAAAAATAGCGTATCTGAACGAATTCAAGGAAACAAATCATATTTAATAGCTTTTACCTATACAGAAGTACAATCTCCAAATGTCTAATTATACTCCAGCAATTTGCATTTTAATATACTATTTTAATAACATTTTTAATTATTTTATGATGGACAATGACCATTAAAATAGCAACTGAAACTGCAAAATCAGATTCTATACCAATTTGCATTGCCAAACAAATCTTTGGAGATTTCCCTCTTGAAAAGCCACAACAGATGCTTAAACTGACAATGAAAACCCATAATACACTTCAGGCCTGTATCTCATTTCCTTAGCCAGCTTCAATCCTAAATAGTGTAGCTAAGAAAAATGTTTACTAATAGAACCATGCAAATGAGTAGCAGTGCCTGTTCCTGCCAGGGCAATAGGACAGTCTATTAAAAGTGCTGCATGGTTCTAAATCAACATGCAGTGTGTGGTCACCTTGGGACTGGAAACAAAAAAAAAACAACTTAGAATAAATGAACAAGTCAAACCAACCACGCAAAGTTAAGGAGTGATCAGTAAACCATGGTTTTGAAACACTGATCAGAATTAGCACTAAGCAAATATTGCAAAACACATGCACAGGATAGGTGATTTTAAACCAGCTCATTCTGTGTTTGCTCCATACTGAACTGCTTTTTCATAAACACACTAATGAGTGTTTCACACTCATAAACATTCCGTCTTAGGTTACTCCTGGAAAATTCACCCATTTTAAGATCTTGAACAAGAAAATTGTCAGGATCACAACCTAAAGATATAAATGCAAGCAGGCACATCAAAATTCAGACATTGAATACCAGTGAATCTTTGCTGTATAACTATTCACTTCTCATGAATAACAGAAAGTAGCATTTCATAAGCAATGGTTGACAACAGTTGTAAACGTTTGCAATTCAGACAGATATTAAATTGCTCTTATGTTTGGTGGTCATAAGCCTAACAGAAATGAGCCTGCATTTGGAAGTGTCATCATGCCTATCGAAGTGCAGAAGACACTAACAGTGATGGGCTTGTCTGCCGCAATGTATTAAATAACACAACAAAGTCTTTAGCTCAAAAATCAAAAGTTAATTGAATTAATGGTAGGGGTTCAAAGTCACTACCAGTGGCTCACTTATTCATTTGGCTTCTGTCAAGGCAACAAAGACATACAACAGTGAAAACCTGGCACTGTGGAAGCCAACAGCATAGCTCCAGAGAGCTTTGCTGTTAGGATGGAGATTACTTTTATGTCCAAAAAGAGATATAAAACATAAAAGTTTCCATGAAATTACCTAGTTTTGTGCCAGAAAGTAAATCTATGGAGCACTTGGTGGTCCTTGCAGATCCAGCTTCTGGGACTGCCAAGGTCAGTTCACTGGTGATTTCTTGAGGGGGAAGGTAATCCTTACTTGGAGACTAAGAAAGAAAATCAAAGCATTTGCAAAGAAAAGAACAGAAAATCAGAAGATTAACACCTCACAAATACATATTGTATATTTGCATATTTTTTTTTTACTTTTACAGCCAATGCTTTTTAAAATACCTTTTTGCAGTGTTGTTTGCAGTTTGGAATCCATCTCTACAAATAAACTAATCCAAAATTTCAAAATTCAGTACCAGCTGTAGCTAAACTTTTGTTAGAAAGATTTCAGATCCCTGATGAGAGTTCTATTCAAAAATAGGAGAGACTTGTTCACCTCAGCTGGTAAATTTGCTGTCCATGACAATCTCCCAGACCAATGAGACCCAGGTTCTCATCTTCTTTCTTGTTAAATCATATTCTATCTTTGTGTGAGAAAATTAATGATTAGTTTATACAAAATAGACCACTTTTGACAGCAAGTAAGAGACATTCCCCACCATAGTTCTTCACATAACTATTCCCTAGCATAAATTACAAACAAATTTTCACACAGTCCCTCAGATCCTCAGTGTTCACATTCTGAAAGTATCATTTTCATTTCAGTGTATCGAAGAAGTCTCACCATGTTTAACAAAACTGGTTTATTTTCTGGGCAATCCTGCTCTAGATTTGCCGTCTACTAGTTCTGCACTGTGGTTGCCTCATAATAGGCAGCCACTAATACTAAAATGCCCAATTAATTGAATCATTCATTCAGCGACTAGATTCTTTGCACATTATGTCAGCCAGGTGTTTTTTGTTTACAAGCTATGGATCTGAAGCAACAGCCTCTCACTGAGCTATTTTCCTTTTTGTATCACTTGTGGTAAAAACAACCTTAAGACAAAGAAATCTTTTAAACAAATTTGGAAGAGAAAACTTTGTCAAGGA
This sequence comes from Aegotheles bennettii, assembly GCA_013398125.1. Taxonomy (NCBI): domain Eukaryota; kingdom Metazoa; phylum Chordata; class Aves; order Caprimulgiformes; family Aegothelidae; genus Aegotheles; species Aegotheles bennettii. The sequence goes on along the minus strand of VZRW01001991.1, from coordinate 142,237 downwards.
CCCTATCTCAGCTATGACAACTGGAGAAAATAGGCCACTTAACGGAATGGAATTAGGAGTGTTTATGAACAGAACCATACTTTTCTCATAATCAGATCTGAATTTGCCTATTTGTAAACATGTACAAGTCTTTGTTTTCCCCATCCTACATGCTTAGAATGTTTTGCCAGCTTTACTCAGAGAAAAACTAATTATCAAGAAAAAAATCTGGAAAAAAAGTCTGAGATTCTTCACAAAAAGAAGAGCTCTGCAAGGGAGCTGGTAGTATATTGACTTCTATGCAACCAGTCTTTTGTCCTCAATTGTCAGGAGAGATGAGAAAGGCTTCTTTGCTACCATTTTAGATAGTGACAGGTTCTTTCTAAAACAGCTGTTACTGATACACTCAATTTCTTTGCTTTCACACTGTGTGTTGCGGGCAAAAGGAGAGTGTTTTTGAGGGTTATGCATGATGTGCAGATTATAACTTGTAGATCAAAGATTTCTATGTACCATGGACAAAGAGACCACAGATTTTACCAGCCTGTCAGGGTGAATCGTCAAAATAAATCAGTTCTGCAGGAGAGGCATGTTCTGACTCCTGTATGCTAAAATGAACCATTAGTCTTTTGGTAAGCAATTGGCTTCTGTATCTCCTCTCCAGTCCCATCTGAGGCACTAAGCTGTGGCTAATGATTTTTAATAGTAAGCACTCCATCACCTTCATGGAACAGGAAACTTCTGGACAAATTAGAAAGGTAGGTATCAAAAGCATCAAAACTACCCTACCAACTCAACAAGAACTACTTGCTCCCTTAATGCCATTGATCACACCACAGGGCTCAAACATCTATTTAAATGTAATATTAACACACAGCAACTTGTATTATTACAATCAGAGGTGGCTGTGCCTTTTGTGCCACTCACAGATTTATACAGCTGTGACACACTATGCTGAACAAGCCACTGTACTTCACTGGAACAAATTTGCCTTCCTAAAGTTAGCCAAGCTGCTCTCAGTTACATATTACATTGAATGTTACGAAAAAGAAAATAAATTAGGAAAAGCTGTGAAGAATTCCTGACATCCAAACATTTCTGCAAGACATAGTATAGTCTCTTGGGATAAAATCTCCCCTCCTTTGCTGGAACCAATGGGACTGTTCCACCAAGTCCACCAGTTCCATCAGGATGTCTACAGCTAGTCAGAACTCCATCCTCAAGTATTAAGAGTAGGCCACTAGAGGATTTAAGATGAAGACTTGGTAGACTGGCAAATTCACTGATCTACCGACAATGTCACCAGGCTATAACATGACCTGGAAGTGGTCAGGGAAAGAGATATTGAATTTTGCTTCTTATTATTATCAGAAGTACTAAGACTGAAATATGTATCTTAAACCTTAGATTCAATGAAGGAAAATAAAAAGGGGCAGCACAGGGATTTCTGCATAGATGAGTATGCATTCATCCAAAATCCTTATCTTCAGGTGACCAGCAAGTTCATAAATCTCTCAAATATTTCTGCATTAAATCACATGCCAGCATGCACAATATTTCCACGTTCAGCAAACACACTGTGTACTTCAACCTTTAGAGTGACAGGCAGAGAAGAAAAGCAGTCGTGCTCTTGGCCTACAAATGTAGTTTGAAGAGAAAGAAACAAGAACATTACCAGAAAAATAAGGGCCTCGACCAGCCTCAGACCTTTACTCCAGGGGCAAATGAACACACAGACGTTTCTTATCTAAGACCTGATTATATGCTCTTCTTTATTTTTCCCAGGTCATTACTCTCTATGACGAAATTATATCCCTTGACAAACTTAAACTCTGCAGCTAAAGAGAGCAACATTTATTTCTTCCATCATTAGTTACAGAGAGTTTGCTGCCTATTCCTGTGCAAAAACAGGGCTAACTGGCTTTCTTTTTTTGTTTCCTGTTCCTAATTAGTCAATGCAGTAATGCTTTCCCTTTAGAACAAGAGCACTGTACAATATTTACAGAAAAAGGCTGGTCCTCTTTCCTATTCCCAGAGCAGTTAATTAACCTCTTCTTGTCTTGGCCAAGGGTGAGACATATCTCACACCCATATTCTATTGTGAGTAGCCTGTTAGGTAGTTTGTTTGATACTATAAAGTGTCAAGCATTTAATGCATACACTCATTCTGCAACATTACTCTGAATGCCTTTCTTTTTCACCTACACCAATAATTAGGTTCACTTTGGATCTGAAGCAAACACAAGTAGTTTGGAGAAGCGTAATGAGAAAGAAGGGCTTTCTTTTGAAAGCAAAAGATCCCACCAATTTTACATGTGAATATTTGTTATACCTATGTTAGTCTCTTGATTTGCTATTCCAGCTATTTCAAAACCCTTAAAGTATAATCTTAAAATGACTGTGTAAACATTCTTCATTTTTCTTTCGCAGTAGTGAATATAGAAGGCAATTTTGGCTGTGACGTGACTTGCCTGCACACTTAGTTTAATACACATGTATACACAAAGACAGTGGAACCACTCCCAAAGCAAAACTCAATCCTTATTGCAAAGAAGGGGCAAATTCTGTCACCTCTATTTGTTGTACCCCATATGTGAAAAAGCAAATTTATGCTTAATTTTATCAGGATTTCTGGAAATACCAGCAGACCAAAAAAAAACATTGACTTAAGCTAATCATTGAAGGGAAAGATTAAGTATCCCTGTACATATGAGGAATTCTTCTCAGTAGTCATAACCCAGCTACCCAGGATCTCTTTTTACAGTGTCCTGCTTGTTAATACTTAAGAATCATCTAACCATGCTAAAAGGCAATCTCCAATTCTAATAACAGGGATAAAAAGAATTTGTAGTTTAAGAGCTTTTCTGAGACTTAGAACACGAGAATTCAGAGCTAAGCTCTGCTAATGGCTTTTCACGTGAATCAGTTGTTCTGACTCCATTAAAGCTATTTGCATGTCCAATTGGAGTTATCCTTATACCTCACTCACCTGTTTTGAAAATTGTATACAACATCCACATGTGCAACAATGGTGCCCAGTACCTAGGGACGTTATGAGCCAGTTTTGCCTTTCCCAAATTTTCATCCTTATACTAAGAAATTTCAGAAGTATTTGAAATGTCAAATCAGTCAAAATATTTTATCAGTTACCTTTAAAATAATGACAAAATTTTTGTTCCATATATGTTGCTCCATATACTGGAATCTAATTTATCCTTTGTTCATTATAAACTGTCAAGGAGAACATATATAACAGTATGAACAGCATTCACAGAGAAAGAGCAGCTTGACTATCATAAAAAACAGGTTTCATTGATAAGACTTTAAACTGCTGCTGTACTTTATTTTTTGACATATAACAAAAAATCTCCAGTGACAATTATCCTATTTTGGAGCTTGACTATCCTTAGTGTTTTGAAATCTCTTTTTTCTACAGTACAGCAAACATTTCCTGATTCAGTTTAAACCTTTTACTTTTTATCACAGGGCAGGGCACTGTGTTACTGTTGTTTCTTGCTTAGTTTCTGATCCTCTAAAAGCTGCAGGCTCTCTTCCATAGAACTTCTGCTTTTCTGGTATTCCCTATCTTGCATGCACAGAGCTGATTATACTCATATGTGCAATTTTGGCCCTACTCTGATTGATTTACATCCTATCTCTCTCACACTATTGCTCCAATCGATCAACATTTTGCACTCTAAATGTTCCAAGTACTTGTAGTTGCTCTGCAGTTACTTGGTTTTGCATGAAAATTTAATAAGGGCATTCTCTATTCTACTGTACAAATCCTTAATGAAAACAACAAATAATACTGACCTTGAGAAACTTCTCTTTACTCATTTTTTTCAGTTTATGAACAACAGATAGCTGCTGTCAGTATGACTTCTCAGCTGCTTGCTTACCCACTCTACACTAGTTCCCTAATGTTTCTATAACTAATTTATGGGAATGCTGTGCAAGAGTACAAAATTCTGTTGAAAGTCAAGTTATATGTGAAATTTTCTCCCTTCTCCACAAAGCTTGTCCCCATATTGTAAGAGGAAGTTAGGTAGCTTGAAGTTCATGAATTGTAAACAGCAGAGGTGCTTTATAAAATGCAATTAAGTTTTATTACAGACATGGAAACTGCCACTTGTGATAGAGTGAAAACTGGTCTTGAAAATACGACCAGATATGTAAAATAAAGCCATTATATGTTTTCTTCACCTTATCTGAGTTAGATAAAGTCATCTTATCTGAGTATGCACTTAAAGAGAACTTAAGCATCTGGACAAACTTTAATGGTTAATCTCAGCAACTATCACACAGGAATTGATTTGAGTTTATTGGGCAAAATCTCATCAATAGACAGATGTCACAGTTGTCTTTGTAATTTAAAAGCTCTAAGTATAGACAGTAGCAATTCTACAGTCCTTTCAGCACATGTTTGATTATATCTCTTTCCTAATAACCACTGGAATTTGGAGTAAAGGGAGGCATATTAATATATCCAGAACCATATTTTGCAATAAACTCTTAGAACAATCAATCAAACACAATCAACTGCTTTTGGGTTAGCTATTGGCAAAAATAATCCTGCCCATGGTCTTTTTTTTAATTGCCACCAATACAGGAACCTACTAAGGTTAGTCTGAGACTTCTTTGTTTACCCATCACAGTTCCAGATTTTTCACTGATCCTTTCCTCATCCAGAATATTTTCACAATTTATTTCTGAAACAGTCCTCTCTCAAAGCCAGGGAGTCAGAGAGTTAGCTTTGCTTTCTATCACTTAACTGCTCAGTTTTGTACATCACTTCAAATTAATTCTGCCAGAGCTTCTTACACATCCATTTTCCCATGAGTGTGTGCAAAAGCTTCTTTTTTGTTCATGATTCATGGAATTTCTGAAGCTGTTACTGTCCATTTTTTACATCCCAACTTGTAAAAACTCAAGCTTTTATTTCTTTAAAGGTCATGTAACTATTCCTTACCTGCATCAATCAATATTACAGGCACTGAAATAGACTCTGCAATGTACCGTGGATACAAATTTTTGTCATTACCTGCCCCTGCAAAGAACTGCATATGAAAAGATGAAAGTGCAGTCTTTGTACAGGGTCAGAACGTAGAAATATGGATCAAGCTTTGAAAACTCTTGCTATTAACCTTGATAAAGAAGGATGAAATATTTAAAATATTCATTTTCTTGCTTCTAATATGTCTAAGGTTAAAAAGATTCCTCCTGCCTCCCCAACTTCAAGACATTACAGGAAAGGGTAGCAATCATGAGAAAAGATGAGTAAAGACCTCTCAAAACAGATTTTAAAAATATCTGAAAATATTAGACCTTTTTGCCTTGTAACTGTTACAATGCTCACACAGAGAAAGTTCTTAACATACCTCAGGGTGTCCTGTCATCTTCCCTGTGAGCTGCAAACACTTTGTGACATACTGCAGTGGGATGTCCATTTTAATTACTCATTTTAAAAACAGACTGGCCACTACAATGAATGATAATAAACACCTTCCCATCTGCTAGGTTTTTTAAGAGGAGAAGGAAAATAAGGCATTTTGTTCCTCTCCCAGTCCCAACTCTCCTCCAAAGCACACTTGCTAATCTTCCCACATTTCTTCTCGTCTTCTGACAAGCTAAAGAACACAAAAATTCCTGTTGCTAACTGCACAATGTAGGAGCCAGAATAACAGAACAACACTGTTGTCAGTGATGACAAGATAGGACCTATAAAAACATGGGCAAAGGATAAGAGGTACAAAAAAGACCTAGAGACTCCCATCTGGTACAAAGCAAACATGTGCTTTGATTCTTTCTTCTGGCTGGCTTACTATTCGGTTTCGTTCACTTCTGTTGGATATGATTTATAACCTATTTTATACCTAAGTTTCCAGGTACATAAAACCAAACTACTTCATCTCCAAAGCAGGTAGATCCTTGAAGTTGCTCTCTGTTTTTTGGCAAGAATTCATTGACCTTGACAGTAGCCACCTAGTGGCAAATTGATAATTTCCATAGAATTCTCCAATATTTTAAATTAATTATAATAATAATCACTAATATTTGGCATTGTGGAATTCATTTCTCTTATGAACTGTCAGGAATAAACTCATCAAGTTAAATCAACAATGTTTAGTCTGTCTCTACTACTGTACTATAAAAATTGGTATGGCTAAATATTTTAGAATAATGGTTTTGGAGGTTATGAAGTTCAATAGTCATGCATTACTCAGACTAAGCAAAAGAAAGCCCATTTCAACTTCCATGCACCAAAGCAGAATGTAAATTGACAATAAGAAAAATGTATACTAATCATGTCAGCCCTTAATGCAAATACAATAGGACACAAAAAATTAAATTAAAAAGTAATAGTCAGTTTTAAATACAATTGTTAGTAATGCTAAAATGATAACTGTCTTCACTTAGTCAATTGTTCTGTCACCCGATGACCCCTCCCCACCTGAGAAGGGGAATCAGGAAAAGGAAAGGAGACCCATGGGTTGAAACAGAAACAGATTTAATAAATTCATAATAAAAAATAATAGCAATATCAATATAAAAACACAAAGTCATACTCAGACCATATAGTGGTTGTGAGCTGTGCACTCCCAGCAGTGAATGCCAAATGTCAAACCACAGCTCCAGGGAGAGGGCAATGGCCACAGCAAACCAGAGAGTCGGCCTTGGGAGCATGACAACAAGCAACACCTTCCAGGGATAGTGACCATTTAGGAAAGAGGCTCATCCCCAGGGAATTTTCCACTTTATGGTGAGCATGACGTTTATGGTATGGGATACTTCTGTTGGCCAGCTTGGGTCAGCTGCCCTGGCCTTGGTTCCTCCTAGTTTTAGCACCTGGCTAACTCAAAACTGCCAAAGACCTTGATCACTATGGAAACCCACATGCCATGGCTGGCCACAAAGTGTCTTATCAAGTTTGTTCTCATGGAACTGGGTGTTGCAGTCTTCTCAAAAATGCAGCTTCCGTGAACAGAAAATTGATTCTGTGATTGTATTCCAGAGAAACCAGGACACTGTTACGAAGTTATAATCTGAAGTTAGATATGTGTTGAAGGACGATTTTCTTAAAAGTTATGGGGCTTAACATGATTTTGATTTTTTTGGAAGAGCAGTCACTTTCTCTTTTCTTCCTGAAAAGATTTGTGAGCTTGATTCTGGTGTTGCATAAGAACTCTGTATCTATTCAAGCCCTTAGCTAAAGAACTATTGAATTATGTCAATCCTGATGTATAATATTGATCATTTAGATCTTCCCATCTGAAATCTGCACAGGTTGGTTTTTGCTGCTGAGTTTTGGCTTTTTGTCTGATTATTCTTGCTCTATCTTGTCACGTAAAGCAAATGACAGAAAAGATTTCATAAAAACCCTGCATCTTACATGGTCTGACTATGAAGTGAAAAAGAAAAAATAACGTGAAATGTTAACTCTCATTGGCAAGTGCAACTTTCACCAGGCTCAATAGGATATTGTGACAATGAAGTGGTGGCTACATAAAACATCAAAGTTTAAAATAATTAGATAATTGGCTATCCAAAGGATAGCACATAAAAATTCACCTCAGGAAATGGAATGAAGATTTTGTCAAACAAAATCACAATGTAACGGCACATCAGCTGGAAGCGTTTTGACAGCATTTGGTGTGGTGTCTTGGCAGCAGTGTTGGTAGTCACAGCCTTGGACTAGAGAAATTCAGGAAATTCAGGCACGAAAGGAAAATATTTTCTTCTTTTTGCCTTTTTCTTTCTTACAGAAAAAAAATCCTACTTTTCTTATGGGAAGATAGCTTTGAGAAGGTGGATTGTCAGACAGTGTAGGACTAATGAGCAGAGCAAAAAGGAATCAGTGAGGACTGGAATTACCTGTCCCTGGCAGAGAGATGGACCAGGTGTGTCTGAGAGAACAAGCCAGAGATTAAGTGAAACCCTCTCCATAGCTGTAACTTGCATAGCATGGGAGAAGCTGGATCATAAGAGAAAAAACAGCCTTTCCTTACCCCTCTGCAAAGTAAGTTCTGCTTGTGGCTAAATGTGCTTGCCTTCCACACCCCTCCTTTGGCTCTTTCTGTACCTCCAACATGGATCCATTTCCCAGTGTAGGCTAGTGGCGTAGTTCATGGGGGTTTTTTTGATGCAATATATCACTATATAAGGAGCAAAAAGAGAAGTAGCCAAAGGTTGAAAACTGAGCACCTGGTATTTTAAATAAGCTTCTGAACAGTTTAATTTAACATGTTCCTCGTTAAAAGTACCTCCCTTCTTTTTGCGTATGGTCATACCTTGTCACCCTCGATAGAGTAAGTTCTCACTTTTTCATCTGGCCTTTTAGTACATTTAATAATGCAAAAATTAGTTTCAAAGAAAGGCTAAAATAAAAATAGCTGCTTTCCTGTATAAAGTTTACAACTGCTGGCTAAGAATCAGACTTTTAAAACTTGCATCTTTCTTGTAATTATTTTACTTATGAACATGATCTTAATTAATTTTAGGTTTCAGGTTATTAGGTGGGCAGGGGTTGAAGGATATAATGCGTGTGGGGGTTGAAGTTTGTGGTTATTCAGGACTATTATTACCTTACAGACACTCAGAATGAAGAAGCCTAAAGAATTTCTTCTCTACAGTTATGAATTTATTCTGAAGCTAAAACATAGCAAAACTTGTGAAAAGAATTTATTTGCTAATTATAGAGATGTTCAAGCAGTAAATTCAAATTTCCACATAGACTTATTTTTTTTAATCACAAAAGAAGTACAGAACCATTAATAAAACTAACACAATAAATAAACAGAACTTTGGTCACAAGCAAAATCAGGAAGACTCAAGCTGACAATACCCTTCGACCTCTAATGCAAATGTAAATTACTTCTGTGATGTGCTGAGAATCCCAAAATAAGGTGGAACCTAGGGACATTGCTCTTTATTAGCATTTTTTTTAAACGTCATCTAATGTATTTCTATGAAGTTCTAGCCTCTTGATGACAAATAGTTTGGATGCATCTGCTCCTCTAATCATTATGCAAATTCCTCACAAATTCTAGGAACAGATTTCACAGGTTAGAGAAACCCCATTTCTAGTATTATAAGGTTTCTTTTCAAAACTGTTTTACATCAGTAAAGGTGTGCTACAAGATCAAGTAACTATAAAAACAAGAGACAGTCCATATTGTAATTTTTTTTAAAAAGTTACTAAATAATGTTTTATATTAATTATTGCTCTACCAAAGTAAATAGAGTACTTTTTTTTTATTTTCAGTCATGTCAGACTTCCTCTTTGAGCTGAGATTTAGGTATTTTTTTAATGTATGTGAACCTATTAATATATGTAGACACCCATCTGTGGGTGGTATTGTTTCATACCAGTATGGAAAAAGGTAACCATCCTAAAATGAACCACAATGATACTATGTGAATGCTTTAAACATTACTCTGCAAATGTTGGGTCATAAGCAGCACTATTTCTAGGATGTGTTTTTGGATTTTCTCCTCTGGCAGAAACCCTGCTAGAATATTGTCTTCTTCTAGTTTAAGGTGAGTATAAATTCACTGAAGACCTCTGTCACATGTGCAGAGAATTTGTCTCAGCTTTTTCACAGCATTTCTGCAATTTCAATTTCACCTGTTGCATAATAGTTTAAATTGTCTTTTAATGTTGTATGTACAGAACAAGAAAGTCATTAAGACCTCTAATCTTTAGTATTTCTGTTACCCTAGTTTTTTCCAATAAAAGGTAAAATACTGGGTCTTCTTAAGTTAATAGGAACTTTGTGGAATAACTTTTTAATGTATGGCTTTTATAATAACATTTTTCTTGCTGCTTATGTATATTTGTGTGTGTGTGCATGTATGTGAAAAGAGAAAGTATACAAAAAGAGATTGCACATGATTGATTCACTTTCAGAAGCCTCAAAAAAAATCTATGCATTCTTTCTTGATGGAAACTTTAGAGGTCAAAGGTAAGTCATCAAAGCATCAAATATTTTTTTTTCCATGTAGTGAATATATTGAGAAAAACTAAATTACAAGTTTGTTAGAGTAGGAAAAAAAAGGTGTTATAAGCAAAAAATCATATATTTCCACTACTGACATTCAGCCCTCATTACAAAAGAGACAAAGTTTTCTTGACATAAATCCAAACATTTTTTATAAAAGTAGTATGACATTTATCATTTTAAAAGTGCTGAATTTCCAGAGGGCAATAAAAACAAAAAGAAAAGTTTGAATTTTTTTTTGTTTTAACCAGTATTTTATTGTTACAAGAAGAAAAATATCTTTTTGCATTCAGTAAGAGAATTATATTTATCCAGATAAAAACAGTGGACAGAACAAAATGGAATTTCAAATGAAAAATGCTTTAACTTGTATTTAACTTTCAGGGATAACGTTTTCTATTCTAAAGAGTGACATGGGTAGAGCGGGTAGTGAATAGTGTGTGAAACCATTAATCTGTAATTTTATAAGCCATTAGCAAACCAATTCCAATTTTGCACAATTGCAAAGCATTTAGCATAGACATACAGTTGTTATAAAATAGATATTTTATTGTATCACTAAATAGAGATTAATATAAATGTAAAAAAAAATAAATTATGTAGGTGTTAGCTGTGAGAGAGAAACTATTCTCATAATGATCATTTGGGGGATTTAAAACAGTGTTATATTTCTAATGTATACATAAATTCAGTAAAGTCAGATTCAGCGAGGTTTAAAAAGTTAGTGTTAGACATCAAATATAGATTATTGTATCTCTTAAAAATAATGTATTTGTTCCCTTAGAACAAAAGTGTAAGAAAAGAATAATACAATAGCATAAATCTGTTATTTTTTCATTCAACTACCACTCCCCTCACAAACATTTTGCCCAAGTGAGGACTAAGATTTTGCTGTTCTCTTCCATTCCATGCATTTGCTAATTATTTCTTTTGTTTAGATTCAGGAACTGTTCCTGATACTTGGTGAAATGTGCAAATCTTTGAGCCTCCTGTGCCTTTACAAACCATTAGCTAGATTGCTTAACTGTTTCAAAGCAGATATTGAAACACACCCTTGCATTTGTTCTGCAGATCTAATTCTATGACAAGTTGAACTTACTTTTTTGTACTTGTGAATGTTTGAGGAAACTATACATATTCATCGCCTCACTAAAATGCCCTGCTTATAATTACTTCCTCAGCAAATTCTCAATTTCTTTCTTTATCACTGCTTAGAAGAAACAGAGAAAACTTAACTAATAACCCTCCTTTTGCTTGCCAAAACTCTCCTCTAATGAAAAGGGATCAATAAGCCACAGTGGCATACAAATGTTGAACCATTATAACACAATGAATATCACATAATGACTGTTACTACAAAGCTAAAATTTACCAGCAACGATCACACAATGCTGTCTCATGACACAAATAGTTTTAACAGTGAGTAACAGTGGGTTCTGTTGACAACTGTTTAGGGAGATGGTGTTGGTAACTGAAGTACAATGATTCAATTTTTCATTTTTCTCCCCAGAGATATAGCTGAGATGACACTGGTAAGGTGACTCTGTATTTTCCACCTGTGCATTAGGAATCTTTGACCAAAACCTATAGAACAGCAAGGAAGACCTTGTTCCTGCCCAGCCTGCTTTGATTGCACTCCTAAAGCACCTCAACTCAGCCCTGATGCTTCTGGAAAGGATGCTGGGACAAGGGACAATGTCAAACTCCATCCCTATGATTCATCCAAAGCAACACCTCCCCACTGCACAATATACTGTGGCAGGCACACTCAGAAGAGAGGAAGTGATGTTTTATTTTGGACATCAATTGTAGGGGCCTAGGAATCCTCTGTCGACGGCCCTTCTTGCTACAGGACAGGCAGCAACTCCCGCAGGACAGGCAGGAGGACAGTTGCTTGGCTGAGAAGCTGCCTTCCAACAGCGGTGGTCAGAGCACTGTCCCAGACCTGGCTCCTTGCTGGGGGTGAAGAGCCCAATCCCCCATCCCTGGAGCTCCTGGGGACACCCACCTCTAGGGAGCATCTGGAAGAAGGGCTGGCACCCTCTGTCAAGGCTGACTTATCTGGATGGGCCAGGGCAGCATGCCATCCTCCCCACAAAGGGCTGACAGGGGCTGCCCAAAGAACACCTTGCTGCAGCTGGAGCCTACCTGCCCAGGTGCCTGGACAGTTGTCAGACTCCGCTATCGAGCAAAGGGCTGGGGCAGCCCCCTCCTCCTCCTGCTGTTGCTGCTCCCTCCTACTGCAAAGGAAAACAGAGCAAGAGCCCATCAGTGGAGAACACCAGGTCAGTGCTCCCAGAGCCTGCCATGCCCGGCCCTGCTCTGCCTGCAGTGCAGTGTGCCAGGACAGGCAGGGAGTCAACAGCTGGAGCTGCGGCTCTGGCTCAGAGGCTCCTAAGAGCTGGCATGCCAGTGGGATGGCCTGTCCCAGCCCTTTCCCTCCCTCCCCAAGCTGTGAGCTGCAGCAGAGGCTCCGTGTCCCTGCAGAACCATGTACAGTGACTGCTGCCCAGTGAGTGTCCTGGCTCCTCCAGGTGACATCCTCCCTTGAGCTGCCCAACCTGCATAGTGACAAAAAATTAACAATGAGATAAAGGCAACTCAATCAAACATATTACGAACAGCTTGTTTCAGGTTGCAGTTCCAAACATCACTTTTAAAAGATGTGTTTTGATGTTTTTTAATTGCATTTGTTTAATATTACTTTTAGAAAATATCTCACATTTGAGTTGCCTTTATATCATCATAAATTTTTGGTGTTACAAATTGTGTTACTCCTACACCTGAACTTCCCTATATACACAGTTTCCTTGCAAAACTCAGCGCTGTGAGGAGAGTTGCTGCTCCCCGAGCTGATGTTCACAGTGTTGAATGAGCACTACCTGCCGATCAGTGTGCAGTTGTCCCGGCAGAGAGTTGGTGGGGTAGAAGTGTCTGATGGTCAGCTGGCAGTGTACAGTTGGTGGAATACAATTGTCCCTTTCCAACCTGAGCACCTGACTCCATTATGCCATATATCCTCTAGTATCGATGACTAAAGATGGCAACTCCAGCAAATGATTTCATTTGCTGATTTAAAGTTTGAAATATTCTGACACCTCCCTCCAAAAAGCAAAGAATTTGCCAAAGGTGACTAACACTCTAAAATTAGTCGTGTCAGTAAAGTCCCTAAGGTAGATGCATAAATCCAGCTGATGAAGCTGAAGATCTACTACAAAGCAAGCTAAAGCCCTACAGTTTCCAGTTTTGTGCTTTAGCTAAGCTTGGCCTGTAAAAGGCTAAAAGGTGAAGCTTGAATATATTCAAGAAGTGCAAAGACAAATAAAAGACTATTTTTTTCACTAAAGAAATTTAGAGTTCACCTACTGATGTTAGTGACTGAATTGCAGGTACTCGGTACCCAAAGCTTTGAAGGACTGACTAGGTCAGTCTAGACTTTGACCAGCAACTTAGCAAATGTTCTCGATTGTGATACCACCCTGAGAGATACAGATAAAAATAAATTAAAACATGCAGCGACAGTAAAATGCCTCGATTCAACCTAGTAAATAATTCCCTTTTTTTCATAGAGTATCTGCACTGATTTACATCATAATCACAGTCATTGCAATTTTGGCACAGTGAGTCAGAAATAGGTTTGCACTGCCTTCCCCGAAATGACAGGCTACTCCTGCATTAGAAGCAGCATCATATGGAAAACGATTCTCCAATGAATGCTGATGACTGGATGTCTCATTTGAATCACTATTGCCTTATAGCCAGAGAAGCAGAACTACACAAGATTGCAATATTTGTTTTGGTATTTCTCCCATGCATATTTACGCACACAGTTCTGTCTTTGTGCCCTGGACTTGAAGGTTCACAACATCACTTAGGAGGCACTCCAGAACTGCATGGTCTGGATTTGCAAAATGAAAACCTGAGAGAAAGTTCCATATTGTAAGCACTTCAGGAATGAGTTTACCTGTCAGAATAGCTTCTCTTGTAAGTTTTATTTTTTACTGTATTTGGCATAACTACACATACTCTTTTTGAAAACTAAACAATGTAAACAAACGAATGTGTGCATTTCTGTCAGATTTTATCAACATGAAGCAGGGCTGCAGATGAATGCCTATCACTTACACTTTCCTTCCTAACTAGTATATGAAATTAAATGTCACTCAACTAAAAAACAGCCTTGCAACATCACCACACAAGTTTTTGGCTGTTATTTTTCCTTTTCTTTTTTTTTTTCCCTTTTTCAAATACAATGCCATGTTTAGATGCAACTCTGGTTCAGTGTGCACATGGTTCTGTGTTACTACAGATATGCACAAATGTTCTTCACATAGGTGAATAAAATAAATACAGCCCTTCATGATTTGGATATGGCTGATCTAAAAGATTGTGGCTTTGAAATTCCTACATCCTAGCCGCTAAGCCTCTGCAAATGAGATCTTTCAGAAATCACATGTTATCACAATGTTGTGCTCTTTAAGCAGTACCTAAAACCTTGGGGCGTTTTACCCACACTACAGTCTACTGCTGCTAGCATGGAAGTTCCCAATACAACCAATATAGCAGGACAGAAACAGTGATAAAATCATGAGGTTTTCTGGCATTCCTCAAATAAAGTAGGCACCTATAATGGCTACTGGTGTTTGCTAACATATTTCACTAGAAAATGCTGTAAAAACATCAGTGTCCCTCTGAGCAAAAAGCTGGAAAACATAACTAATTTTTTCCTCACTACAGTATAAGCTGGAGATGTCAGTGGACTGCCTCTACTAACTGATAACGAATAATTCTGTACCTATAAAGTGAATGGAGACACTTATTCTGGTAACTCTGAGCTGGCCTATGCATAGAAGAAGGCCATCATGATTCTTACAGATTTAACTTGTGACAGTACTAAACCTTTTAAAAGTCTTGGCCTTGTAAATGAGGAGAAGTGATATTTTCAGCTTCAAGAAAACTGGTATTGAGTTTGGTACTGTGTTAGTAACTGTGCCATCACTTCAGAATAACGAGTCTTGCCTAAGATGAAATTTGTTTTGCTGTATCAAACACAAATTTAAAAAATCAAATACATTGAAGCGTGTTTATCAATGGCTGACATCTCCAACATTTCAGTTACTGTCTATTCAAATGATGGAACAGCATTGTTCTGGACAGCTAAGTATTTCTGAGCCATACTTGTTTAACAAGACCACTTTCTTCACTTCATCACCCACAAAATGTTTATTATCCTGTATTATCTACTTATGCATAATGGCATTTTTGAAACAAAGACATTTGTGCTTCTGTAAAATAGAAATGGTACTGAAGACAGCTAGTTGTTCTTACAAATAAAAGCAAATGACATAATGACAGAAACACTGAATTATCTGAGGATCCATCCAGCTCCAATAATGCATTGAGCATGACAATGTTTTTTTGAGATCCAAGGCATTATAAATTATTTCCTACATTATATGATGACATTAAGTAGCACAGATGAGTTCCATAAGAAATCTGCACTTAATCAGCCTATGAAGAAACAGTACATCGAAAATTATTTTTCTTCCTGTGCACACAGCAGCAAGAGACCTTCCCCATTCAAGTAGCTTTGTTCTCACTGTAACTGTTCACTGTTCAGCTACCAAGGCCTCAATTACAAAATATTTTCTAGGCACTCAAGATAAACTGTGCACCTCGCTCAGGTGATTCCATGGAACGCTTTCCTGAACGGAATATATGTGCTGAAGTGATTGAGAAAACTGAATGGTAAATCTGATGATACAGTCATTTTTTGAAAAAATTTAAAAGATATGTTCAACTTCTCACATAAATCTTTGTCATTTAAGTTAAATTAGCACAAACCTTAATAGCTAAGACAATGCTCAGTTCTGTTACCACTTGCAGTAATTAAAAATTACTTTTAGTAAGAGCAGCAATGTTAAATGTTTGATTTTCCTAAAACTTCTACTTGAGTATTTCAATGCCATGTTAATTAGCCCTCCAGTTTCATCTAGATGATATTTCTGGTTTGATATAAATCTCACTGAAGTTAATGGAAAGATTTCTGCTGGCTTGCTTTGGATTTGCCTCCCTTGGGATTTTTGGAGGGAGAGAGGGTGGAGCTTGCCTGGAAAAACATTTTGTGTGTCTGGCAGAACAACTTCAATATTTCTTCTTTTTCTTCTTCACAGCTTGGGAAGAGTCAAAGAGCACCCCTCCAAATTTTCAAAACTCAACTGAACACAATTCTTTGCCTTTTCCTATTCAACACAGATGAGTAATGGAATCAAAATAATGGCTCAGGCAATTGCCTTAAATTCCAGGTTATAGTTACTACAGAAGAACACTGAAGGTTGGAGGCTGGGAAATACTTTTATTTCCTGACAAAAATAATGAAAAGATTGCTAGTTCATGCCGATGGGAAACAAGAAAATGTTTTAGATTTTCGATTTTTGCAAGATAGAAGACTACTTTCTGACCTCGTCTAAAATTATTGGGTCTTTCTTAATTCTCACACATGACCCGTTTAGGACACTGGTTGAGAGAGTCCCTGGCAAACAGTGCTGAAGAACAAAGGGGTTCCAGGAAGGATGGACACTTTTCAAGAAAGAAGTCTTCAGGGCACAGATGCAGGTCATCTCTTTGTGCCAAAAAATGAACCAGCAAGGAAGAAGACTGGCATGGCTCAATAGGGAGATTTTATTTGATCTCTGGGAAAAAAAGAGAATTTACCACCTTTGGATGAAAGGACTGACAACTCACAAGGATTAAAAGGAAGCTGTTCGGGTATGTATGGAAAAAATTAGAAAAGCCAAGGCAAAGATAAAACTAAATCTGGTTACTGTCATAAAAGATAATAAAAAATGTTTTTACAAATATATTAGCAACAAGAAGAGGACAAGGGAGAACCTCCATCCTATATTGGATATGGGGGGAAATACGGTCACAAAGAATGAGGAAAAGGCTGAGGTGCTAAAAGCTTTCTTCGCCTCAATCTTCTCAATCTTTAACAACCAGAACAGTTGTCTTCAGGGTATTCAGTGTCCTGAGTCAAAAGACATAAATAAAGAGCAGATTGAAGTTCCCACAACCCAGGAAGAAACAGTCAGAGACCTGCTGTTCCACTTGGATATACATAAGTCTATGGGGCCAGAAGGATTCCACCCAAGAGTGCTGAGGGAGCTGGCAGAGGAGCTTGCCAAGCCAATCTCCATTATTTTTCAGCAGTCCTGGTTAAGTGAGCAGGCCCCAGAGGATTGCAGACTGGCAAATGTGACGCCCATTTACAAGAAGGGTAGAAAGGAGGACCCGGGAAACTACAGGCCTGCCAGCCTGATGACAGTGCCAGGGAAGGTTATGGAATAGATAATCTTGAGTGTGATCACACACCATGTGCAGGACAACCGGGGGATCAGGCCCAGTCAGCACAGGTTTACAAAGGGTAGGTCCTGTCTGACCAACCTGATCTCCTTCTATGACAAGGTGACCCACCTGGTAGATGCGGGGAAGGCTATAGACATCATATGTCTTGACCTCAGTAAAGCATTTGATACAGTTTCCCACAACATTCTCCTGAAGAAACTCACTGTTCATCACTTGGATGGGAGTACCCCTCGCTGGGTCCAAAGCTGGCTGGATGGCCGAGCACAAAGGGTGGTAGTAAATGGAGTCACATCCAGTTGGCAACCAGACTCCAGCGGTGTCCCCCAGGGATCTGTACTGGGCCCAGTTTGTTCAATATCTTTAACAATGATCTGAATGAAGGCATCAAATGCACCATCAGTAAATTTGACACCAAGTTGGATGGGAGTGTTGATTTGCCTGAGGTTAGGAAGGCACTACAGAGGGACCTGGACAGGCTGCAGTGATGGGCCAACTATATGAGCTTCAACAAGGCAAAGTGCTGGGTCCTGCACCTGGGCTGCAACAACCCCATTCAAAGGCACAGGCTCGAGGAAGAGTGGCTGGAGAGCTGCCCAGCAGAAAAGGATCTGGGGGTGCTGGTAGACAGCCAACTGAACACGAGCCAGCAGTGTGCCCAGGTTCCAAGAGGGCAAACAGCATCCTGGCACGCATCAAAAATAGCATGGCCATTAGGACTAGGGAAATAATAATCCCCCTCTATTCAGCACTGGTGAGGCCACACCTGCAATACTGCATCCAGTTCTGGACACTTTACTACAAAAAAGACATTGAGGTACTGGAGTGGGTCCAGAGAAAGGCAACAAAGCTGGTGAAGGGCCTGGAGCACAGGTCTTATGAGGAGCAGCTGAGGTAGCTGGGGTTGCTTAGTCTGGAGAAGAGGAGGCTCAAAGGAGACTTTATCGCTCTCTACAACTACCTGAAAAGAGGTTGGAGCGAGAGGGTAACCGGTCTCTTCTCCCAAGTGATGAGCAATAGGACAAGAAGGAATGGTCTCAAGTTGTGCCAGGGGAAGTTCAAGCTCAATATTAGGAAAAATTTTTTACTGAAATGGTGGTCAGACATTGGAAAAGGCTGCCCAGGGTAAAGTCACTGTCCCTGAAGGTGTTCAAAAAATATTTGGATGTGGTCCTTTGGAACATGGCAGTCCTGGCTTAACGGTTGGACTTGATGATCTTGAAAGTCTTTTCCAACCAAAGCAATTCTATGATTCTATGATTCTAGAACTATTTATAATATTTAGCTGTTAGTAACTTTTTTACTTGCAATGTAGACACTTGGGTTATTAGAATAGTTCATATGTGCAAAAATTACATTCAGCTCCAAAGCAAATAAAAAAATTCATGGTCAAAAGGACATGTAATTAGAGGGGGAAACAGGAACATGCTACCAACCCTGTGTTTTACTGGAATGTTCAGTAATATGCAAGGAGCAAAAATTGCATGGAATTTAGTCTAATTCAGACAAGGTAGGGTGGGTAAACTCTCCTGCTAATGTATGCAATAATATATGCAAATTGTGCATATAATCTGCTAAATTGCTGCAGATTGTAAGGGGAAGTGGATTTTATTAAAGTTATTTTTGGTCCACTAGTTTAGACATTTTTAGACGGTAAGCTGCAGTTCAAGGAAAAATCCCCATTTAAAATTAATTTCCTTACATTTCTGGTCCTATGCTATTTTCCTTTGATCTCTTCTTCCTGGAATTTGCTGACTGAGGTGAGATATATCTTAATATAAATTTTAAAAATGAAAACACATTTTATGTGTGAAAACTGCTTTTGATCCCTCTCTCATTTTTTAATAACTCTTCTTGCTGATACATGAACAATTTCTTTTATTTATAATTACCAAGTAGTGGTGAATTTGAGAATTATTTCAAGGGCTTCAGTGCAATGCTTTGTCCTATTGATCAAAAGCGAGAAGGTTCAAATCAATACATGGCAGTGCAGACTAATTTAATAGACCTTAACACATCTTGCAGTCCAGTATTTTATCAGAAATACCCTTTAATATGATACACACTAAAGTTTGCAATTTCTGTCTTACTAGATGAGAGATTGCATGAGTAAAGGACAGGTTGAACAATTATTTTGGAGACTTTTAAGTGCTTTTCAAGAATGATTTTGGTATTTCATCATTTGGTGTTGTAAGATCTTTTTATATCATGTTTTGAAGCAGTTTGGTCACAGCCCAATATTATCACTTTCTGTCAAAATTAACAAAAAAAAAACATTAAAGGCAGAAACACCAGAAATTTTTTGGCCTGATGAATTGAATTTTTTAGCAAGCACAAAAAGAGGGAAACAAATTCCACTGTGGTTCTAAAAGACTGTCTGAGTTTGAGAGAGAATCAAGAAGCAGATTTCCATTTTAATTATTTCCTAACAGAATTATAAGTTCCAATTGGAAAAGCAGAAGTAAACTTCTCTACCATATTTAGGCTGATCATTGAGAAGGGGAGGAGAGAAGTGAATATTGATTTGCTGGTGGCAGAAACATCTCATGTGAGGGCTGCTTACAGAAGTGAGACACAGTTTTCCCTTCCAGTGGTATTGCTATCAAATTTCCTATTTTTCTGTACTGCCAACAATCCTGTTTACACATATGTACCCTGCATTGCAAATTGATCTTTAAGCTGAAGCTGAAGCATTATTTTGTTTTTATTTTGGAACTCAATATTGGGTGAAAAAATAAGTTCCTTACAAATCTCTCTCTTACACAGAAACAACCTCTTAGCATGGAATCAAGGAAGAGGACTGCTAACAATCTTCTAATGAATTAATATTTTTTAAATATTTTTTTTAAAAAAAAACTACTTTCAAGCCAACAGTCTCTATAGGAAGGAATGTTTTTTCAATTAATACCTTGAGGAAGTGGTCATATTCAGGGAAGACTGTTAAAAGGATTGCTGTGATGAAAGAGGTGTCTGAAGCTCCTGGGGAAACAAACTAAGAAGAAGGTAACTACTCCCAGTTGCCTCCATGACACCAAATCCAGGATACAACTTTTTCTCATTTAATCTCTTATTATTCAATAGTCATATTCTTCTAGTGGCCAGGACATCCCAGTCTGTCACAGACCAACAGTTATGATACTGGAGCAAGACTAATTTTTACCAGCAATATTGAATCTATCTTTCAAAAATAAGAAATGCGGCTATTCAGATTTCTGCAGTACAGTCAGGTAGTTAACATACTAATATTATCCTTGAAAACTTTCTAGACATACAGATAAGATGAGAACCTCCTAGTAGGACTAATCTTAAATTAGGAAACTGTTTTAGAATCCTGCACTAGAATTTCTGCTCTGTAAAATAGAACCAGCCAAATATATATTACTCTTTTTTTTTCCAATTCCACTAATTTTTCACTCTAAAAATGTCTGTATGAATAAACTTGAAGATTAAAAAGATGTTTACTGATCTGGAATGTTTCAAAAAAATCTCAGAAGTGCTGTTTCTTTAGCAAAAAAGATAGTGCACATTATAAATGCACTATAAAATATTTATACATATTTCTTCATTGGTTCTATTCCACATTAATGTCAGGCTGGTACATTCTGAAAGAAAAATGAGCATACAAGATAATACTAAATCTAAATTAAAGAAAACTATTTAATGAATCTGTGGTCAAATTGCAGGAAGCACTATAAATCCGCACTATAAAATTGACATCAAGCTTTTTTAAGGATTCAAAAAACCTCATCAACTGCCGATAAGAGGTCAGATAAAATCCCAGTAGACACCATTGGTATAGTATTTCATCATGTAAAATTTATGTTGCAGGCGCGAAATGAAACAAACATTACTACAAGAGCAGAAGACTCAAACCACTGCAGTAATTACAGCAGCGCTGAACAATCAAAGGCAGATTCATGAAATTTTTTTGCAATTAAGTGGGGCAGCTTCTCCCCACTGTTAACCACCGAGGTCACATACACACAGTTTTGTCAGTTCTTTGGACAGCATTCAGTTTATTCACAAAAGCAGTGATCAGTCTAAAAAGTGTCATGAGTGTTAATACATATCAATTTTTTGACAAAATTTGTACTAGATGTGCATTCTTTTTTAGCTTTTAAGATGTCAGCCTGGAGACAAAGAGTTTTTAGGACTCAGCCACATGATTTGCATAACCAACACAGTATTAATAGCAGCAAAAAAAAGAATAAGAAACATAAGCTGCATACAACCAGTCCTCCAAGTATTTTATTTTTTTTTACAAAATTATTTAGCAATTATTTATCTCTTTTCCATCATTGCTTCCTGGAAAAGAGGATGTACCAAAATAAAATATAAATAAAATAATAATAAAAACCCTTACAATGTAAGCTTACAGACTTACAATGAATTATCTAACCATCTCTAACCAAATTCAGAAATACTCCAATCCAGAGGGAACTCTCCAGTGCTGAGGTGTGCACCTTTTCTAAATAAACTGAGCTGGGGATCATGCTGTGACCCCTGAGTAGAACCTGAGCCAAAACCTCACCAGGAATTGTGCAAACAGTTTCAGTGTGGATGAGAATGGGACGTGTCTTGGTCCCAAGCTCTGTCTCTCCTTTAGCTTTCTAGCACACATTGTCTGATGCTGTAGCAAGTACAGGTGAAGAGAAAAGCCTCACATTTTTCACTAGAAAAATCACTAGAAAGCAATGTGTCTACAAGAGACCACAACCCTCCCTCAGCCCTGTCTGACATCAAAGAGCAAACCCTCTGACACAGGTAATTTCCGCCTTGGTGGAGTTACAGGGAAGCAGGTCGCCTTAAAAACACTACTGCAAACCTAATTTTCCTGCCCTAGTCTCCCAGTTGATAGTTCATGCATGACAAAATTCATCTTAGGGCCATGATCAGCAGAAGTAGAGAAATTCAGAACATGCAGTAGGGAGGCATATTCCAAATAATAATCTTGCTCTACAACTACAGAAAAATTCTGCTTTTCTTCAGATAGAGATAAAATATATTAGGTCATAAAAAACTGGAATAGCTCAGACAAATCACTTCTTCCATCTCCCAATTTTCTCCTTTAGTCACCAATATTCTTTTATGGCAACTGCTCTGAGATTCCTAGCCTGTAGCACTCTTGATGAATGTACAGTTTTAAGCACTCAGCTTTTCACAGTTTTTCAGCACTGTGATTATAAAAAGCACATTTAGCTTTGTGATTCATGTGGAAAGGCATATCAGCCAAGATGCGTTATTCTCGGGAAGGCGTTTCTAAAATTAAGATTTACTCAAATTGCAGGCTGGAGGTTCACTCATCTGTTGCTCTAGACATGCTAATGAAATGCTGATTAGACTTGCTTAGGATTTTGGAAGGTGTGGCATTTGAGACCTTAGAAGATATCCTAGATATAAACACAGTGTACCCAGTCATGCAACTTGACTGAATAGAACTATTCATGACTAATTCCACAAAATATAAAGAGATTAGGGGCTCTGGCCTAGACTGTGAGTGCAAAACCTGAGTACAGTTCTGAAGGTATAGACAGATGTGTATATACAGAAGATCTGTATATACAGAAGGTATAGACAAGATAGCTGTGAGATAGAAGAGGTTAGTTGCGTACCTCCATATAGTTGTTACCTCCCCACACCAGACCTGCTCACATAAGTGTTAAATTATTTCACTCAAAATGAACCAACATTTACTTCCTTTTAAATAAAATCCCAATTAAAAATACCTCCATCACAAAGACAAAGAGCAAAACTCATAGACTGAAGAAGGTTTGGCACCATTTCCATGAGCAGCTGATTCAGCAGTTTTGAGAGGACAATAACCTCTATACCAGAGACCTAGCCCGGTTTCAGCTGTTCCAGCTAACATGAAGGTAGCATCTAAACTCATCCCTATTCCTTTACACCTCACACTCCTACAAGACAGCTAGGCATGGGATCCAGGTACACAGATACTGCCTTGAGCAAATGCAGAATCTGTAGTTCATTTTTTAACCCTTTCCTGGATCTGTGGGATTTTTAAAGCATCGTTTCTTCAGATCTTGGTTCAAAACAAGGTTCTGTCCATATTGGAAACACTGCAGTACCTGAAGTTCATGCATACAGACAAAGGCAAGCTTTAAACTGTTTACCTTAGGTTCTGGCAGCAGTAGAGTACCACACAGTTTAGTATCACACAACTGAAGGGTATATACACAATGTCTTTAGAGCTTTGCATACAGGACCAGTCTTCACCAGTAGCAATACGTTAATTATAAATTGGCATTCTAGGGTATACATTCAACTCACTAATATAACAATGCAACCCTGTCTTTCACAACAAATGAAGCAGAAAAGAAGCCGACAGAATCCTATTTCAAATATCAAGGTCAAATAATTTCATTAATATATATACTCTGAAGTTAGGAACATAAGATAAACTTACAGTCATGTGTGACAGACCCTTCTCTTTCAATGAACCCTTTCTAATTTCCACTTCAGATTTCTGTGGAAAATAAAATTTCAAATTGGAGCCAGAAGCAGAACTTTTAACATTTCCTGAACAAGGAGCAGAGTGCTGAAAATATGTCACAGTAAAAAATAACAATAGTTATAATAATTCACAGTTATAAAATAATAGTATTTTGTTTTAGAAATTGAATGCTGTATTTCAGCTTTAGATCCTTACTAAGGCTAGAACTACAGAGAGCAAAGATTCCAAACTCAGTGAGTCTTTACAAGGTTCACAAGGCTTGAAATTCTAGGGCAAAGAGCCTAAAAATCATCATAATCTAATCCACGAGGTAGATTTCCTTCCAGAAGTTGGAAACCAGGGCTTTCAGCAGCAAGATGAGCACTTCACCTTGCTTCTTTCCGCACCAGTTACTAAAACTGAAAGTCAAAGTCTTTCTTCAAAATAGGTAATGAGATTCGGGTTTGAGAATTCAGATGCATTCTAGTCACAAGTATTGCAATACTCCTTGACATGAACAGCCAGTATATGTATGCTGTGTTCATCTTGCTTTGAGCTGGGATTTTTGCAGCTTATAGTAGCACCTTATAAAATTGCTGAAGGAACTCAATTACTGTAAGAAACTTTGTATATTTTTGCAAAACTACAAAGTTTAATAATTTTTTCTCTTTTTATCTCGTCTCCTTTTGCTTATCTCTTTGAGAGAGTTCTTTCGTTTTGGTCATTATTTCCTTGCAGCAGAATTTAAAACATCTACTGTAGCTTCAAAATTTTAATTTGAAACTGAAAAGTATACTGGAGAAGCCAGACATTAAAATGTTCAACAATTGAGATACAATCAGTCAGATGAGTCTTCTGTCACTATAGTAACCTTCCTTCCTTGAATTTGCACAGGAAAAAAAACTAATATACTATAATGTCATGAAAGTGTATCTTATCATGATTTATTCATTAATCCTTTATACCCCATGAAGAGCACTTACACATAAAATGCACTCCATTGCTTTTATTTGGGTTAGTTTCTTGAGCAAGGGTGACGTAGACTAATCCTAATACATTAAATATTTTTTCCAATCCAATACCAAGTTTACACCTGTTTTAGAATACATAAAATAAATCATAATATCATATTCATTGCAGTGTGTAACTCTAGCCTTCCAATTACTTTATTGTAAAAAGCAGACATTTTTCAGCTTAATTCTTCAGTATTATCAAATATTAAGATGACTTCTCCCTCCTACATAATAAATCCCTCTATTTTTCCTGAGCCTGCTTCTTTAGGACCTAGTCACTTTTATCAAGGGTGTAGAGTTAGAGTTAATACTGATTTGAAACATGATCTTCTAAACACTTACGCATATTCTTAATATTATACTCTGATATATGAAATAGGTCTGTACCTCCTTGCAGCTAGGGCATAAATTAACAAAAGACTAGGTACATTTCCTTAAGAAAAAAATGACAATATGTTCAATGTGCACAGACAAGTCTTCAAATTAAATTGCACTTTCCAATGAATACATGTTCTGTTAAAAAGGTTGTTGAAAAAGAACACTACAGACTGCCAAAACAGTACTGTTTATATAGTATGAATAAAGACAGTATAGCTTTAATATATTATTCAAAGTCTACAAGTAGTATTTTTCATGGCTAAAACTTTCTAATTCAGCCTACAAGCAAAACATACAAATTATCATGTTATTTAAATTATACTTTTTGC
>VZRW01001991.1:1019-116112 GCA_013398125.1 Aegotheles bennettii | reverse complement strand
GAGTGACAGAGCACTGGAACAGGCTGCCCAGAGAGGCTGTGGAGTCTCCTTCTCTGGAGACATTCAAAACCCAACTGGATGCATTCCTGTATGACCTGCTCTAGGTTGTCCTGCTCTGGCGTGGGGGTTGGACTAGATGATCTTTCGAGGTCCCTTCCAACTCCTAACATTCTGTGATTGTGATTCTGTGATTGTTCCACGTGAACTGAAAAGTTCCAATGAGGAAATGCCACAATCTCGTAAGAATCAATGATGTGTTTGTGAGGCAATATTTTTCTGAATTTATCATTTGACAGATTTTTGTATTTGCTCCTGTGCCTATTCAAGAGGAAAAGAGCACAGTTTCCTACAGCACACCCACAAACAGTATAAAAAATAAAATCCAAAATGGTGATAATCTCATTGTTTTTAGAAGGAACAAAGGCTTAGAAAACATTAATTGGGTAAATCTTTTGTAATGGATATATAATTTAAATACTGTAGGAGTATAAAACATAAAAAATCTCCAACAGTCTCAGGAACATAACATTATTTTCTCCTAACATCTTTTGCACTTTTTGAAAGCAAGAGAGACTATCTCTGTGACAATTTTCTTTTGAGAAGTTGATTAAGCAGGGCTATATCCAATGGGAATAGGGAATGGAAATGGGAAAACAAACAGAAAACAGATCTATCAAGCTGTGGGCTTCAAACAATGGCAATGATAAGAAAAGTTACTGAAACTCCTTAGGGAAAAACAGTAGGAGAAAGGAGATTTTTCCAGAACACAATCTTCAAAATCGTCACACCTACCTTGTTCTCATCCTTCCCCTAACATTCAGTGAAAGAAAAAAAAAAAGGGGGTCCTAGTACCCTGAAAACCAAACTTACATAGATGAGTACCAGAAAACTACTGTGTTCAAAACATTTCAGAACATACCAGCTTTAGAAAAAACACAAAACCAAGATTCCTCCAGAGTCCTGCTTGGTTTCACTGTGGATCACTGAAAACCAGAGGCAGTTTTTGACAGGTCAACAAACCCACAGTGTGGAACCCTACATTTCTGAAGTATGCAGGGCTGGGGCAGGCAGTCAGGCATGCCTCTGTCTTCCAGGTTCGCTACATGGTGTGTAATGTAGTAGCTTAGCCTCTCAGCTCCAGGCAGGACTTGATTATTGCCTTAAAGTTCAAGCCAAAAGTCTGGTCAAAAAAAAGATGTAGAGGCTATCTCATGCTCTGTGGATACAGAAAGTGCCACCAAATCGAGACATTTTCTGTCAGCAACTAGATATGAAATATCTGCCAATTTTAACAGTTTTCAATTAAATCATATAAAAGTTGTTGACTACACAACTATAGCAGAGAAATATTAGGAGTTTGATCTATAGCAAAAGACCAAATCCTACAATTTTCTTCAATTCCATAGGACTTGTGTTTCAAATCCCTGCAGTTCTGAGGAGACCATAGTGGGATTCACCCCTAGAGATGTCTCCAGCATCCCAAGAGCCACTCTCCCTGTTTCCCACCTGACTCATGTTCCTAGTTATCCACACCACATCCCTGTTAGTTTGAACCTGCACTTTTCTTGTAATCCAAAAAATTCCCTTAACTCTGCAGATCATGTATACACTACCCGTGTTATCTACAGTGGGGAGCAAGACCTATTCCCCTGGCTGAGTGGTAAAAGCTGGCTTGCATGCATTCCACCTGGGCCACATGAAAGGAGGTCTCAGGGGAGATGATGGCTCATTTCTCCTCTGAGCGCTTCTGGGAGAGTGTTTCTGTGAGAGCTGTATTTCAGCACATATCTCTTCAGCTTGCCACTTTCCTTCTGTTCATGTCTTGTCTATTGTACACAGCTGTGACCCTCCATATTAGAGGCAGACACATAGTCACAGTTCATATATAAAATCTACTGCAGAGCTCTGCTGTCTGCTCTCCTGCCACTGCTGCCTGCCTGTGGTGCTGCCCTAGATGCAGTGACATACAATGGCTATCCTCATTCCTTGGCTTCAGGACAGTATGGCCCACATTAGGAGAATGAATCTTGCCATCGTCCTGCATGAACCAGTTCTCTCAGAATGAGATGTGGCAAAAATGCCTGCCAAGGATATTTCGTTCCTCCTCTTTCATGTAGTAATGGTCTAGGTTGTAGCCATGGCCAGGCCAATCTATACTTCCTCAAGAGGAAATATGGGTCCTATGGGGGTTAGAATCTACTTGTAGGACAATTACCATAAGAACATATGGTTGTCAGGGACAGAATTTTACAGTATGGAAGGTCACATTTGTGGTCCTCAACATCAGCCTTTCCATGCCTCTGAGCATTTTTGTCCATCAAGAAACCAGTCACTTCTGTGGTGGTGCATCCTGGCCCTCTCTCTGCATCCCTCTCCATCTCTGTTCCGCTGTGCATATTCCCAGGACCCAAGACTGAGCTCTGACGTAGCCCAGCTGTGCACTCTTAGCTCAGGCTGCTGACAACATTGCCAGCTGGGGAGAGAGCTGTAAGAAACTGTGAGGAAGGCTTAGAGAGGTATAGTTACAGAGAGGTAGAAGATGGTAGAGGATGAATCATTAGTCACTCAAGCATTCAAGAGGGGAAAGACCAGCTTGGAAAAGGTATAAGACCCTCTTAAAGACATTAAAACTAGGAGGCCAATTAACAGTTGGTCAGGTGAACTGTCAGATCATTGGTGTTGACAGATTTGGTGCAAAACAGCAGCTTAGCAACAGTAAGTATCTATCCCTAGGACCAATGGATACTGACCCTTCTCCAACTGACTGATTCCTGCCTGGCTAGCAAAGACTCTTTGGATGTGTTAGCAGGTGCTTAGCTTAGGCTAAGCATACTAATGCATAGTGCAATAGCTTATTAAATTCTATAATTTTTTAGCTGTTTTTTTTGCCAATAGGTAATTGTATTGTCTTCACAAGCTGCATATAATCTGTTTGCAAAGTCTCTTTGCACGTGGCTGAAGATATCTGAACATGGTGACCCAGAAGAAGAGCTGTAACAGGTCAATGGACAACGTAGACAGCCTACATCCTTTTGATTGAAAGCCAGAAAGTGAAAGCAGGATTGCTGATTTGTAGTTTAGGGCAATTGGTGGTAATTCATGGAGTACTGTTCAGACTGTTCTGCACAGAAGGTCACAACCTAAACCCAGAAATCATCACTCATCTGAGAAAGAAAAAAAAAGAAGAAAATTACTTCTCCTGTTCCAGAAGAAACCTCAGAGGTCTGTGTCATTCAGAAGTGACCCTGTATGAGATCAGGAAGATTTTCAGGGCTAAGGTGCATTGAGAGAGAGGCAGGAAAGACATTTGCATTCTGTCGTGAGAGCACTAAACCTGAGGCAGATATTTGAGATTCTGTGCCATGAGGTTTGTAGGGAGTTGCAGCTAATTTGCCTGTTCTATTAAAGAGAGTAAAGGGAGAAGTTGGAGAGAAAAAAGCAAGAAAAGAGCAAGAAAAGAGCAAGAAAAGAGCAAGAAAAGAGCAAGAAAAGAAAATGGGATTCCAGAGAGAGGTGAAATAGCAACTTAGTGCATAGCTAAGGAACACAAAAAAAGTAAACATTATGCTAAGCTGGAAGAAGAGGTGTAATGCTGAACAATGTGCCTCCAGAGAAGAGTATGTTCAGTCTCTGTGATGAAGCAAGTTCAAGCAAAACATGAATAGCATAGAAAACCTAATACCTTAGAAATTTGAACCAAGGAGTTAGGTCAGCAATTGAAACAGACTGGAGTAACTCTGAAACAATTGATGAAAGCTAGGCCATACTGTGAATCAGGTAATTCAATATGCTAGAAGACAATTCAGTCCCTGAAAACAGTGATGCAGGTTAAGTAAGGTATAATGTGCAGGACAAGGGAGAAGACATCAACCCTTGCGACAGGGATTGGGACAGCTGACACAATCCAGAATGTTCCAAATCAGATCTACAGATGATCACAACTATGCCTTCCCTTCCTCCACAAAAAGAGTCAGTGCAGGTAACGCTCCCCAGAGTAAGAATAAAACAGATGACAATGGGTATGAGTGCACAAGGAAACTGATTTATCCTCAAATCAGTTAAGAGCTGTAGCTCTTCAGTAATAACATTGAAGTACAGTGGATGCTAGGAAACCTCAAGAACGGCTGTGAAAGCCTACAAAGCTATTGCAAGGGCATTTACACATCCATCAGATTGAGAAACAGCCCGGTATTAGGCAATAAATAATTGTGAACATTTTCAAACTGCATAGTGCCTGCTTACAGTCCCTTTGCAAATGGCTAAATGTCAAAACACAGCCCTGCAGGAGGACTGGTGGCAGTGACTGGCTCATAGTCTGATCACCGACAGGTTCCAGATACCATGCATGAGGCATAGAAGACAGAAGCACCTGCAGTAAGGTACAAGTAAACCAAACTGACAAATGACATACAGCCTTGATAGTCCTTTCTAAGAACTGTTATCTAAAATCTAAAACAGGAATTTTAGTTCAAGCCATTGATCCTTTGTCTTCATGGGCCTGCTGCTCAAACTCAATTACTTGTCTAGAGAAAGACAATAAAGGAATGCAGTAAATAGGTGAGGATTTCCAAGAATTTAACACCTTTCACAACTGCTCAACTTCATATTCTTTTCCTTCTACAGGAAAGCCTGTTTCCTACGAGGCTGTTTTTCCAAACAGTCCATTTCATTCAAAGGCTTTATTTATAGGAGGCTTTAAATAAGATGACACAGGAAACAAACAACTGGAGCTTTCAGCTGATGTTCAGTGAAAGCCCCAGATGATTTTCAGAGTCAGTATCTTCTTATTCTGAAGAGTCTGAAAAAAGGCTTATTCTTTTTCTTGGCTAAAACAAAAGCACATAAATTTGAAGTATGTTCTTTCAAAATTTTTAATCTGGTGTAAAATAAAGAGAGCTTGGGGGTTTAATGGAGACCAATAGAAAACATCTTTCAAATGAGCAATACAAAACACTGCAGATTCTTTAAAACCATTAGACACTACTTATTAGAAACAAAGATTTTTGCATTGGGTCTATTCAATGAATTTACGTACAGTCTAATGAAATGTTAAATAAGAGATCACAAAAGCAGGTTTTGAACTGTCATTTTGAGATTAATAAGTTTAGGTTTTTTGTGAAGTGCTTGTGTTTTATGAAGATTCTGAAAAAATACCTATTTTCAAAATTATTTTTTCTGTGATACCATTATTTTTGTATTTCATGTCATATTGCATACAATTATTCTGGCATGGCTTGAATCATATTGTAAACAACAGCAGGAGTCTTGCCATACAGTGCAGCTACTAACAACACAACACACCAGTGTCAGCATGCCCTACTGAATGACTATACCATTAGTAACATGTTTTATAAAAGACACACATTTTTAAAAAATTGTATTTTTTTTCCTAAAATATTTTCAGGATTTCCCTAGTAATCACCATAGAAAAGGTATAGCTTCAGAGTCAGGGTGTTGGACCATAAATACTTTGAATACCACCTTCTGTGCCAAAGGAGGTTAAAGGATCTATAAGCAAGTGGTACTTACAATTTGACTGTAAAATTAGAATAATCAGGGACAAGGTGTAGAAACAATGTATAACATTACTTGCAGCTTCCTTTCATGGCAATTAAGGGCTGTGTCTAGTGAGAAAAAGTTACACTGTCTGCTTCTTTTTGCAGCTTAGGAATTTTTATTATCATAAATAATATCAATTTCATGAACTCAGCTCATCTCTTTCCTGAGCAGTGACTGGGAAATCAAGCATTTTTAACATTCACGTTAAAACAGAGGTAGAATTATAGTTTGCTTTTCATCTACCTGAATAGAATCTGTCTCTGCATATTTAAAGGTTATCCCTGTCCCTTGATGAGTTGTTTGATCCAGAGGCTAAGAGCATGTTTTCCAAGCACAAACATAATTGGGACGTACTACCTGACACAGTTCTCCTTACTGTACTGTTGAAGATATCACTGGAGAAAAAATTACTAGTAATATAGAGCCTAGTTAGAAAACAATAAATTGTTCTGTTCTGAAATAAAAATGAAACCATTCAGAATTTGAGGTAGAAAATACTCACACCATAATAGCTAACATACTGCTTAGACATTCAAGTTCATATTCCTGTTTTGCCTGACACAGAGAACAAGTCTTCTGTGATCTAGATTCAAGGAACTGCTGTTCTGAACATCTCTTGTCCTTGCCCCATCCTGATTGACAAATTGAAATACATGATTATTCTTCAGCAGTTCTGCTTTATATCCTTAAAAACGCCCATATATTCTGTTCTGTTTTACTGCATTCCAGTGACATCTCTCATTTTCATTCCATATCAGAACAAAAACTGTTTGTCCAGCTAGCACTAATCAGATTTTAACACCTAATACTTGTCAGAATCTCCCAAGTAATACATTGCAAACAGTAAGATAAAAAAAAGTCAAGCCAGTTACTATACCCCTATAGCAATACCGAGAGTTTCACTAAGCAATTTTTATTAATATTTTTTCTGCATTTACATAAAAATTAGGTTTTCCCTTCTATTTCCTGATAAATGATAAATGAAGCCTTTTATGTACCAGTATGTAAGTACCTAATGTTATCATCCCAAGAGGATCTCATTAGAATAATAGTAATATTTATACTTTATACTTATGCCAGATGTTACAAAGCAGTAAAGCATTCCAATGCTGTAAAACACATACATATGTATTTATATAAGGTTCTGCCATCTTTTCCTATAGTGACAACAGTTCTCTACTGATGGTAAGTGATTACAGATGAAAGAAAGCTGAAGAGACAATTCATCTCAGGCAGACAGAACATATGTGTTTACTCACATATATATTTACCCATATGATGAGCTATCCCTTTAGCAAAGCTTGAATCTCTGTTCCTTCAGAAGTGCTCTACTTTCTAAAGTATGGACTGAGCAAACTGACACCAATCACTTTGCAACCTTGTGTCTGTCTTTCACACAAAGGCACACAAACCGTTTTGATACCTTTGCCTCTTTTGAACTGCAAAATATAGTACCAGTTATTTTAAAGCCAGCAGCTGGAGATTCCTATAAAGGCATAGAAGCATACGCTGTATTCTTCACACATCTGACTGACAGCTACAGCTACTTTAAAGTTTGAGATTTTAACATACATTTCTTTCAAATATTTCAACCCAATCCTGCAAAATCCTAAAAGTGTATGCTTTTCAACCAGTTTAGGTACTCAGATAATGTGATCATATAGGCTATTGAAATTTCAGAAGTTTATATTAAAAAATAAGAAATTCCGAAAGAAAATCTTCATATTGGGTTGTCTTTGCAATAATTAAATATGGATGAACATTGGTATAAGATTCAGAGGTCCTAAAGTAGCAATGCAAAATTGAAACATGGTAACAAGAACTATTTCTTATTGCTTTCCTAAGCCCTAAATGTGCACCTTGATCCACAGAACAACCTATTGCCCTTGCGTAGATCACAATGCCAGACCTTCAAGTAGAACCTTAACCTCAGGCCCTCCCTTATCACAGAACCACAGAATGTTAGGAATTGGAAGGGACCTCGAAAGATCATCTAGTCCAACCCCCCTGCCAAAGCAGGACAACCTAGAGCAGGTCACACAGGAATGCATCTAGTTGGGTTTTGAATGCCTCCAGAGAAGGAGACTCCACAACCTCTCTGGGCAGCCTGTCCCAGTGCTTTGTCACTCTTATCTGGTGCTTATGTAATCTTTATCATAAAAAGCCTTGAGTTGGTCAAAACCAGCAGAAGCTATTGCTGAGAATGGATGGCTAAGTGGTAATTGGATATTGAAAAAGAAAAAAAAACTAGAGAAATCCCAGTGATCTGTGCTAGTACTGGGGAAGCTCCAGTTACAGATCAGGGCTCTGTTGTGCTACGGATTGTACAGAGTAAAACTGTAATTACATTATTCTCATCACTTACAAATATAATTGAATGCATACATGCATTACATGTATGGAAATGTGCAATATGAATATAATTCATATTACATATGAATCTGAACCAGACAAGTGAGATTTCATAACCCTAAAGGTTTAATCTGGATACAAGTCTACTCGTCACTCCCTACATCATCTTTTCTGTTAGTCATTTGCAGAGCCTGAAGTAACGTCAGACCAATGCTCTGGGACTACCTGGAGTTATGCTCTGGATAACAGATAAAAAATTACAAAATACTGCTTTGAAATGCTATGCTTCCTTAAGCTGCAATAAATTAGTTAAATCTGCAATACTTCCCTCACCTAAGAGAGGACCATACCAAAGGTTAGTATGAAGAACATGAGTATAATTCTTACATACTTTAAGAAGTGGGAAAGATAATAAATAAATAAATAAATAAATAAATAAAAAACTATTCTTATTTTGACCTAAGAGAGCTTTAATGATAACTTCCCTCCAGCTGGTAATTCTCCCTTGAGACAGTTCTTTTCAACCTTATAGCTCTGAGCCTAATCTCCATGATTAATGTAATTCCTGAATGGTAACATATCAAATGCTGGCTGGAAATTCAGAGAGATGAGGGTCATTATTGTAGGTTAAGGGGAAAAAAAGTCAATAATCTTTTCAATAAAACATCAGGTTTGTCTGACTTATGTAAAACATTTCTGCATGTTTGCTGCTCCCACATTGTTTCATTGCATTCACCTTATGATTGTAACTACTCTTTTATTTGAAGTTGTTTTTAAAGTCCCTACTCAACCAAACCGAGAAATTGTTATGTCAGCTATTAAAGTTGCTAGTCAGTAAAGAGCTGGTCCCACCTGTGGCAAGTATTTAAACACTTTCTAGGGCACAGTCAATATTCCAGTCTCTTTCTTTGAATTTGAATACAATCCCCATACTGCAGCCCTCACACACAGAATAGATCAGATATTCTTTGCTTTGATAATTTCCAGGCATTGTCAAGAAGCTTTATGCGTTTTGTCTTGTGACAAATCATAAAAGAACAATGAAATCCTTCAGCACAGTGTCCCCTTGGAGGCAGCTCACAAAGCACAGTATTGTTCAAGAAGGTTTCTTCTACTGTTCAAGAAAACTACTGAAGTTAAAAAATGTGATAACACAACTAGAAATAATAGAATGAAATCACACTCGTAGGTGGACGCTCCTGTGAGCAAACATCATTGAGACAAAAGCTTAGCAAGATTCAATAAAAGTAACTTCTATATAAGAGAGCTAAATCTCCATTAAAGTAAACAAGGTATGGTTCTGTAGGATAAAGGTGTCATACTTGCCTAATAAGAAATTTCCTATACTGAGAGGAAAGCACATGAGGAGCCCCCTAAAAGGGAATTAGCATCTTCTAAGGATCCCTCACCAAAATCAGTTGCTCTTGTGGATTGGGGCAGTGTTTCTGCCATTACTACTCTGCACCATGAGCTATTAATACAGATATTGGGGTGCAGAGACCTGAATGTCTCTCTGTTCCATCTGAAAAGAAACCATACAATCATACATGGTATGTATTTAAAGCTAATATATGCTATCAGATTAAGCATTTCACATGTTGAATAAAAGAAAGTTAGAGATGCCGCAATATAGGTTAAACGCAGAATGACATTACAATTTAATCTTATTAACACATGGAACTGAGAATGCTTTCAAAATACCACTACAGTGATATATTATTTGATAGCCCAGGGGCAGCATTATAATTAAGAAGTTTTATTATTAAGGTCAATGGCTCACATAAATAGGAACAGCAAATTCACTCTAAAAGGATTAAAGCTATTAATGTCTTCACAACAGCATAAATGTTTAGAAGTTTCCCCTGAATCCATGGAGAGAATTACTTCTTAATTGTCTGTTTTGTAATATTATAATATTTTTGTATAAAATTCCTTGTTGTTTGTGGTTTGGCTTTAAGATGAGGAAGGCTTGCAATCTGGCAGACCCTATAACGCTTTAATTTGATGCAAACAATGTTGGCAACAAAAGCAATTCTTTTCACACTTCTGTATCACAGTTTTTAGCATATTGTTGCCATCAGCATGGTTATTTGTACAACACAAGCATGTAGCTGTGACCATCTGATTGTGCCAAGCCGCTCTGAATCACAGCATAGTCTCTGGCAATGGGAGAAAATGTGTTCTCAGAAATGTTGCTGATGATACCAAATTGAGAGGGAGCAGTCAATATGCTGGAGAGCAGGGCTGCTATTCAGGAGCACCTAGGCAGACTGGAGAAGTGGGCTGACAGGAACCTCATGAAGCTTCATAAAGGTGAAGTATTGCATCTGGAATGGAATAACAGTAAAGGATGTGGAGCATCTTAGCTGAAAGGACCTAGAAAACAGAAAACTGAACATACGTCAGCACTTGTCCTCTCACAGCCAAGAAGGCCAATTGCATCCTGGGCTCTGAAAGCAAGTCAAGGAAGTGATTGTTCCCCTCTATGTGGCATTCATGAGACCAGTTCTCCAAAGACTTTCACACAGTGCATTGAATCCAGGAACATGTGATGTGTGAGGAGAGGCTGAGGGTGCTGGCTTTACTCATCCTTAAAAATGAGAAGGCTCAAGGGAGATCGTACCTCTGTCTACAGCTACCTAATGGGAAGGTATAGAGAGTCAAATTCTTCTCAGAGATGCATTGTGGAAGGATGAGAGGCAACAGACATGAGATGCAAGATGGGAAATTCCAGTTTCATATAAGGAAACAGTTTTTTTCATTGGTTTGTTGTTGGGTTTCTTTACCACAAGCATTGTCAAAGGTGGCTGGACTAGATGGCCTCTGAATGCCTCAATGAATCTTATGACTAACAACAAGCAGTCCTTGTCCAAAAAAACTTCTGAAGAAATCATTATCACTTTACACAACAGTTTGAGGCTTCAGCCAAGATCACAGCCTGACTGTGATGTCCGCTACACATATAGACAGTCCTCACTAGAAACTTCTTGCAATTTAAGAATTGCAGCAGTGGCCCACTAAAATCAAAGACAGTACAGGCATAACTACAACATATATTAGACCTCCAACCTCTCAAAACATGGAAAAATTGATTAACCAGGTTATTTGTTACCACATGAAATAGTTAAATGCATTAGGAACCTGTTTCAAATTATTTCTGGTTTAGCTTCAACTGCAATGTAATTTTAAATATCTTAACCTTTTAAAATATGTAACTGTGAACTGTAAAATGCTATTATTTAATTTCAACAATATTTTACTTTCACTTTGATTGCATGGAAATTTTCATTGAAAATACTTCCAATTCAGGAGCCTTTAATTAGGGAAAAAAATATCCATCCCTTTGGGGGAAAAGAAAAATATTAAAGTAGCTCTCACTGTTGTTATTGCTCTCTTCCTTAAAACCATTCATAAGCATATAAAAGGGGAGAGAAAGAAAGCAGAAAAACAGAAGATGCAACATTTTCTCTTCTGCAAATTCTCATGTGTAGCCACATTGCTGGAGATATTTACACCCATCACAACCTTTCCACGCCAGGCAAGACTTATCACTCCCAGGCAAAATACATGCTGAGATTCTTCTACTGTCTATCCCACTGCAATTGCAGACTGTGCTAGAGAGCCCCACAAACATCTGCTACACTGCTAACTTTTCTTTTGCCTTTCCAAATGTCCAGGCTCCTGTCTGAACCTCCATACTAAATCTGACTACCAAAAATCTCAGTGATTAAACCCATGACTCTATCTGAGACGATCTGTATACGCTCAGCCTTTCTGTAGATACCTAAAACTAATGAGTTAGGAATCCTCTCTTTTCTTAGTGCAGTTTCACTGCCTTGCTGTCCCTTCTCATAGCTAGTCCCTTATTTACTCAGCCTTCTGATGGGGTTTAGTGTCTCAGAGGGACTGCAGCTATATGCCATGGTTAGATACTTCTTCCGAAGAGGAATTTTGTAGCACGTGTCCTTAAACTCACTCCTTCAGTAAGTTTTCTAGAACTTCACCTCTTCAAAGGCAAGTTGCCAGTGCGAGGAGACCTATCTGTTGAGATATGGCAGTATTGCTCCAAGGTTCTTCACATAATCCCCTAAGAATTGTTTTCTGTCATTAGCTAGTGAGAACAAGAAAAAATCTCAAGGTCCCCATGCTTTTGCACAAAACAGCACTCATGGAACAGATACTACCTGAAACAATAGTGCCATTCATCTCAGTTTAATAGAGCACTGAATGTGTCAGCTAAGTACAGCATCTCTGTTACCACTAGTAAAATAACTTGACATCTGACTTTCAGCCTGTGTGATTTGGATGCAAAGGCTGAACTCTTGAAAATGGCGCGTCCCTGTAGAGCATAGGATGTCTGTGTGAACAGACACAGTCCCACCACAGCTTTCTGCTGATCCTCTGAGCAGAAAAGGGGCAGCCATTCCACAACTTTTCTCAACTGAATAGGGTTAGGCCAGCTGTGATACCCAGGTTGCCTATCTAACCTTCTACATTTGTTTACTGTCCTGCACCTGACAGAGAAGGAGCATTTTCACATTCTGGGTCAGTTACGGCCAAAATCTTAAAGCAATGCTTTATCAAATCCTAACACAAACCCTAGATTATGTGTACATCTTCTCTACACTTCAAAGGTCATCTTGGTAAAATATTATCTAATACCTTGCAATATTTGCTCTAAGAAAATGAATGCATTAATTGTAATAGATATAGCAATGTGTCCTTGGCTTTCAAGGTCATTTCTGATGAAGTCTATTAAAACAGTTCATATTCTAGTTAATATTTTAATTTCATTTTACTAGCCAAAAAAATAAACTGCCTTCTTTAGAAATATCAATATGATTTAAAGAATGCTACTTGAGTAAATAAACTCAGATGGCTATTATTCATTTGAAAATTTACCTTTGCTGCTATAGATTTTACATTTAAAGAAATCATTAAGAAGTTGAAAACATACATTTCAGAACTTAATAAAACAATTATTGATTTTAATTTTTTTTTTTAAAGAAAAGGAAAATCAGCGCATTAGTAGTTTCATTCCTAAGGAAATGAGGGGAAACAACAATTCTGAATTGGTGTAAGGCAAGATTAAAGGAGGCAACAGCTATGGTTTCAGGAGGGCAAACAGCATTCCTGTTTTCAACAGTTCTGACTCTTTCGTTGTCAACAGCACTGATATACAATGTCCTCTCAGAAATCTGTTAATAGCTATTCAGTTATTGAAGTATGACCTTTTTACATTTTAATAACCTGGAAATAGCATTTTTATCCTTAGATTACTATCAGATAACAGTCAGATTCCCCCTGCCAAGCACAATGTATAAATGAAAGCTGACTCAAATACCCAATTTCAGATTGGGGTCATTATTGCTTCTTCTTTTAAAGTATTTAACAGATAGTAGCCAAAATCTATTTGATGAGAAAATGTTGATAAATTTCCACTGCATTATCAGAATTAAATTGTCAGACTTGCTAAGGATACAAGCATGGTTTTTTTCACCCCAGTTTGGATCTAGTTTTAAAAAATTAATCAAAGTATCTAGTAAGAACTGCTGAAAGGAAAAGAAATGTAGAACAGAGTCACATTCCATGATTTACACACCCTGTTCAGCATAGATATGGCAAAGGTCCCAGAACACTGTGTGAGTTTCTCAAGGCCACAGTAAGACCTAACTATAATGAGGCGAGTAAATAAAACTTCTTCTTTTATAATAATTTAAACATTCCTGAAGGTCAGATGATGAGAAACATTCTTAACACACATGTAGAGAAACTGTAATAAATATAAATTATTTTTATTTGCAGTCAGTGTTATGCCTGATCTTATTGCTGACCACTACAATTCTGTATTCTGCTTTCGTTCCAGCTTTAGCAATCTGTCTTCAATCTGGGGTTTTTTGTTCTTTGGTTGGTTTGGGGTTTTTTTGCTTTTAATTATATAGCATATTTTCACCGAAGGCCTTGGAGGTTATATTTCTCTAGCAGAGCCTATTTGGATCTAAATCTGTGAAGATGCTCACTGACATTTTGACTGTATTCTGTCCATGATTAAAATGGCCTCATTTCTGAAGATGAAAGCATATGGTAATAGAAGTTTGAGAATTCTGATTCTTTTTAGACATCAATATTAGAGTTTTAGAAATGCATAGTATTTACCCAGATGTTCTATTGAAATGAATGGCAAAGTGCCCACTGGCTTCAATTAAAGATAGGCCACCACTGAGGGTTTCTATAAATTCTTTCTTGGACCATAATACATACACAGTATACATCTGTTGAATAACTGCCAGTCTGAGCCATTTTTTACCTTATTGTATATTTAAGAGTGATCAGAAATGGTAGTGCTATGAGTTTGAAGTCATAAATTCTCTGAAAGGCAAGTTAGATTTATAAACTGAAGACTTATTCTGCTAAGGTTTACAAGCCTAGCTGTCTTTACACTCACAGGCAAAGCCTATGACTGAGGGTATTTGTTGGATTGTTGTTAACTTCACATTTTGGAGTATCCTTGTGGGGTTTTTTTGTTTGTTTTACAAGCCAGCAGACAGAAATAACATTTGATTTATCATGAACCATGAAAAATTGGATTTATCCCTTCCATGGATTTGTCTTATTGTGAGTATCAGACTGCCACAATTATTCTTTGATGTTGGCAGGACTCAAAAGAGTACCTAGAAGGGCATGAAAAAGAAACAAATTCTGAAAAGCTCATATCTTGCTGAATTGCACAATATAAAATTCCCACACTGACAACATATTGTGCCACATTTGTCCATTAAATACAAATGTTATTAGCTTATGTGATCAGTACCTACTTGGCTTTTATACATTATTTATTTTAACATTTTTATCCCTCTTGGGTTTTGTTTTTTGCTTTTGTTTTCTTGGTGAGAGGTTTGTTTTTTCTTTTTTTATTTTTTTTAATATAGTATGTATCATAGTAAAAAAGAAAAGTAATTATTTTGGAAACTTCATAGGAAAAAGAAGCAAAAATAACATTTTTGCCTCTTCCCTTATGAGAAGTGATAAGCAGCAATTAATTATTTTCTTTTTTTTACTATCCAGAAACCGGTTCACAAATGTACTAATTTCTCCTGCCAAACACAATTGTGGAAGGGCCATTGGCCTAGCCCAGCTTTTCTCAAAGTGTTTAACCACCAGCTTACTTCTACCCCCATAGTTAGCAATCATTTTACAATACCTTTGTAGTGTCATTTGGTGAGTAGTGCTGCTGAAACTGAGAAATATAGGCCTAGTAAATAACATACTTTATATAACTGTTATCTTAGTTTCTGTAAGTGTATACCAAAATTTCCTCTGAGGAACTGGAAATTTTAGTGATTATACATATTATATATAAACTGTAAAAACATATCATTCTCAATTTAGAAAATAAAGCTGAAAGGTTTCAATATGTAAAAGGACTGAATCAAGTGAATCAAAATCCTTTTGAAGATGTCTAGGCTTCCAGCTAACATCATTGTTGAAGTAGAATTGGTTTCAAGAAGTTGCATGAGAAAAATTATGTTTTCTCTTTCAAAACGTTTTCAATGCAGTTGCAGATTTCTTATCCAATAATTTATTAGTAAAATCTGTATGCATATGTAAAACACATTAATCAATTTTGTTCTACTACCTAAACTTCCAAAACTGAATCACACTGCATATTTTCTCAATGAGGCTTCTTGGGTAAACAAATATGAAAACAACTTTCCCCTAGGCTGTGAAAAACAAATTTCCAAGGCTTAGAAACACCATCTCATGCCATGTGGCATACAAATAGCCACAAGACATACAACACTGAAAAACTTTAGATTTTTGCTATAACTGAGGTACTGTAAGTGCAATAAAAGAAAACCCAGTGCCAGAGATACTATTAACCAGACATACAGCAATGCTTAATCAAATTCACTATGTGATTATACTTTCCCTTTGTTTAGTAGAGCTTAGTGATTTAAAAGCTACGTCACACTATTTATTTAGAAGGGAAAGGAAAAAAACCAAAACAAACAACTTTAAATCATCCTAAGGAGGAAAAGAATAGTTTTAGTATACTCAGTCAAAACCCATTCACCTATTGTTTTGTGGTTTTGTGTAAACAATGTGATTGGACAGTAATGATGACAGGGGGTATAGTTAGCAACTATGAAACTGTGAGCTCTTGAATATCATAGAAGAGTCTAAAACCATACAAGAGCTACTTTTTTTGCTGTGTTTGTTTGTTTAACACTTTCTTTTCCATCCATCTCCAATGCATGCCCAAGGTATGGTAATTCCAGCATTCTGAGAAAGTGTACATTTGGGATGGCAATCAGTTACTTGTATTAAGAGAGCAAAGAAAATAACTGCTCCATATACCTTCAGGCCAAGATCTTCAAAAGACTTGCCTTTATTCTATGAACATAATATAGTCTGTTTTTCTCTGCTCACACAATCTGGGCAAAGAAAATTTTAAGATTGAAGTTGTATCGAACTGTATTATAAGCAAATACATAAATGCAGTAGAAGTATTTGCAGCAGGCACTGTGATCATGGAAATTATGAGACTATTCTCTCCACAACAATATTGTAACCCTTAAAGGGTTTAAGGTACAGGAAAATACAACTCTGGCATTCCTGTTTAAGTGCTTTCAAAGTCCAGCTGAAAACATTGAACTAATTTTTTAAAAGAAACTGAAGGCCAAAGCATCACTAAACTTTCTGGTTTATCTTTCAAGAAATAACATTGAGCTTTCAGAAAAATCAGAGATTTCCTGCATAATTTGGTGAATCAGTGTGAGGAATTATGAACACTAAACTGAAGAAAATTAAAGACTGGTTTATGGGAAGAAGTCTGCATTAAGTTTGCTACTGTAAAAGAAGAAAAAAGAGCTGTTAGCTGCACTTAATGCATACAGTTTAGGAAATAAATTATAAAAGCGCCAACTCTGAAGAAAACACTGCAGGAGAATTTGTGGTTGCAGCTATGTTCCAAAAGCAATCTACAGAAGCAGTCACTTGAACAAAGCCATTTGACAAAATGAATATTACAAAACTGAATCTCTACCATTTTGTCTTTCAGTGGAATAATATTGGCTAGAGACAGCATTGCCAGGATGTCTCAGAAACTGTGACAAGTATACAGGGTCAAAGCTCCATGACTGGTAAGCCAAACATTTCATTCACCCTATAACAAGCATTTCACTTGAAGTCTGATAACCCTTTCCTCCCAGCCTCATGCTAGGATGCGGTCTCCCTTCTGCTTCCAGGTCCCAGTGGAGTTCAGCAGCTAGACCAACATACATCTCAGAGTTAGACAACCAGGTGTCCTATTGATAACAGAGTTGCTGCCTTGGCACAAAAGGCTTCCCCCACCCTATGTCTTCATATGGGGTTTTTCACCTGTGTAACTCAACATAGCAATTGTTCTGTGATCTGTTCTGGAAGTTACTGCTTTCACCAATGAACCACAGCTTCTGCATTAATTTCTGCTCACAGAAAGGGAGTATAGGCAAAGATCTTTCAAGAAAGTGCTCCTTCCAGATCCATCCTCTACTCAGGGGTTTTTTGGGGATCTGGTTATTTGTTTTTTGCCTTTTATTTAATTGTTGGAGGCTGCACTTGTGAGCAGGAGCTCAAAGCTCTCAGCCTGGTAATTACACAAATCTATATCAGAAATGCCTCCAGTCCTGGCTGACCAGAAGGACACAGGATCACTGAGGTTAGAAGGGACCTCTGGGACCTCTAGTCCAACCCCCTGATAAAAGCAGGTCATCTAGAACAAGCTGATATCCAGGAATATAAACTCTAGACCCTCTCTGGGCAACATGTTCCAGTGTTAATTACCCTTACAGTAAAAAAAAGTTATTTCTTCTGTTCAGAAGGAATTTCTTGTACTCTTTTTTTCCCCTTTGCCTCTTGTCCTTTAACTGGATACCACTGAGGAGAGTCTGGCTCTGTTTTCTTTACCTTCCCCCATCAGGTATTCACATAAATTTGTAAGATCCCCTCAGAGCCTTTTCTTCTCAGGTCTAAACAATCCTAACTCTCTGTATGTCAGCTTCCCCTCAAACGTCAGATGCTCTAATCCCTTAGTCATCAGTTGGAAATCATCACAACATAGAAGCAGCTGACATTAAGTTTCTGAAATGAGAGTAACAGAGAAATGAGAGCAGGGATTTCTATACTACCAGCTACACCAACATAGTGCAACAGCTTTGTTTTGTTCCTCAGTGTCAGCTTGGAAGACAGCAAGCACTGAGAGCAACCACAGGATTAGTTGTTTTTTTAGTAGCCCTAGTATGAATGAGCCAGTCTGACAGGTTTAGGAACTTCACAGCTACAAGGATTCCTGTCCTGAACTAAAACATGTCTCAGAGGAACTCATTATTGACAGTCAAATGGAGCTGGAAATCAACAATACAAGAGTGCACATGAAGTAAATGTCAGCGTGGAGAGAAGGATCTTAGGTTTGACATGAGGGAGGCACAGTCAGTGAAGGGTTGTGAAGAGATGACCTGTGCAATAACTTTCTCAGTGGATGAGAAAGGATTAAACCACTTTTGTCAAGCCTCAAAAGAGACACTACAATACTCAGAACATAAATATTTTGGACAAGGGTTTTAGGATGGAGGGTATAATAGCTAAAATACTTCCATATTTCAGAGATAAAAAGCTTAGATGTAAGATAGACAAAGGGACCAAGAAAGAAGTCATTCTCAAATAATCAATCTACATGACAAGCAGACTCTTATTATTATCAATAGTGGGTGAGAAAGCAAGGAGGGGGTTTGAGGAAGACATTTGCGAGCTCTGGTTTAGATATCCTGTGCTTATGGCTAGACACCTACAACAGGCCTCTGTCAAACAATCAGCCTGGTTTTCAGTTTAATTTTGATTACAGTCAGTAAGTCTGGAGTGGCAGATCTGTGCAAGTCATCAATGCAGAGACCAGCACTAAAATT
Organism: Aegotheles bennettii; assembly: GCA_013398125.1. Classification (NCBI taxonomy): domain Eukaryota; kingdom Metazoa; phylum Chordata; class Aves; order Caprimulgiformes; family Aegothelidae; genus Aegotheles; species Aegotheles bennettii. The sequence continues at coordinate 97,258 of VZRW01001991.1, read as the reverse complement.
TCCAAAGCATTTCTAAGGTAATGGAAACTATACCTTATGTAACCATGATTTTGGTAGTTTTATCCGTTTAAAGACTTCAGGGAAGATATCTTTGTTTCATATAAGTCTCCATAAAGATACTTCATGTCCAATCCTGCATATCCTGCGATTTTTGTTGAAATTTATACCTCAGCAAAACAGATATAAAATGTGACTTTTGGTTTGATAGCACTCAGCAGACACTTGGCAAGGCATAAATTACAAAAACAGGTAGAAGGTGCCATGAAGTCAGAATAGTAGCTCTCTACATCCATTTTGCAGAGGTATAAATTACAAGCGCAAACTGCTACTGAAATTAACCAAGCCCTAGTGCTTAGGTACTAACAACCACTTTTCTGTTCATCTTTACTGCTGTAATAGATTATAAAAGGCAAGGCAGCTTCTGAGAACCTTTTTCACTCTTGCACCTTGAACTAGTTTTACATGTGAATGAGGAGGGTCAGATACAAATAAAGGGAAAATAAATGAATTGCCTGCCTAACCAGTAAGTATCTTAAAAGGGTAAACTTTCATCCCACTAAACCAGCTAATACTTGTGTGGTGTGGGTGGTGTAAGCAGAGAACAGAAATGTGAGATTTTGTGTTACTGAGTGGATAGATTTGCAAATATCATAGAAAGAGTTAGTAAAGGCTTCAAAAAATACAGATCATTACCTCTGTAGCTTCAAAACTTCACTTACTGTGTTCTGCTCAGTCAAAGAGTTCCTCATGTATATGAAATACAGAAGTGTCTAGCATGGATGAGGAGCTAAATAAAGCAAGAAATCAAAATACCTATATAAACAAAATACAAGATTTCAAGGAAAGAGATAAGAGATGGCTCATGAGCCCAGTATGTGTCTTCTCTGGCCATCCATTATAACCTTCACTGACACTGCACAAACCAATCCAGGAGGATGCTTCGTGCTCAAGTGTTGCTAAGCAACATCACTACCCAGCAGCAGGGATGCAGTATGAAGCACTGCCTGGTTTTATAAGAAGTTATCTAATCTATAAATGATCAAAAATAAAATAGAATATTTCAATATGCTTAAATATTTTTTCAGACTTTTTGGGTTGTTGGTTGTTTATGTGTTTTTGCTTTAGAAAAAAAAAATATCAGATGTAATTTGGATGCTCTGTCTGCCAGACATCCTCCCTCTTACAAAATCTGCTTTTAAAATTGTCTTCTATTGATCTTCTCATTGTAAAGACTTTCAGTATCTTCCATTAAAATTATATATTTTACAATGAGTTCTCTATTCCATTAAACATTTCCTCTTTGCCTATTTTGTAAGAGGAATGCTTGATAGCAAGTAAATATTTTCAAAGGAACCAACCCCTTTCACTAACACAGCACTTTGTATGTATAAATTGATGTCACACAAAAGTTGTGAGGGCTATAAATCACATCTGCACATGAAGAATCTGTTAGTCTCAACTAAACAAACCAGCCCGCCAAGCTTTGCAATCTCTTCACAAGTATGAAAGTATGTTTGCATAAATTTTGAGCAAATTAGAATTCCTAAAATAATTTGCATAAGGAAAACCATAGTTGCAGCCTGGGGGCATTTGACTAGATTGGTCCAGAAAGACAACAGAAGGAGTTGTACTTCAGTGCCTCAGCCCCAGGAAGTCCTACATGCAAATAGGTGCCCACACCTTGTGTAGCATGTGTTGTTAATCTGGACAATTCTACACAGGGCAGTCTTATTTTACATGGCAAGCTGACAAGCAATGTGCCCAGAATAGACCTTCAGTGCTTTCTAAACACAAGGAACTTACTGTGAGGGCAAATCATCTTCAGTCAGTACGTCTTGTAAGTTCATTTTGTTCCAGATGTACAGCACATACTGTACACACATTTGTTCTGCAGGTGAGCAGCAGCTGTCAGATGTATCCCTGGCATCTGGAATGCTGAACAGAACTATTGCCCTTGCTCTGATCACATGGCTCATGCCCATTTGCTGTGCCTGTGCTGCAGTTTTATGTGCAATAGATTCCTGCAGAGATAGTAGCTGCTTGCCTCTCCTTTCCCTGGAAACCATTTTGCTCTCTAAGTATTGCTTCAAATTATGAAAAGTGATCAGAGAAAATATATGTATGTGTGCATATACATATATATGGATCATTGACAGTCTCTCAGATCTTTCCCTAAGATCATATTTTGTACCTAAGTAAACATTTTTGTTTCTTGCTTTTGGATATTCACAGTCACCCATCCATAAAGATGACTGCATATATTGAAACCAGAGCTACTGTATATTTTATCTGAGGGTGAAGAAGATTCTTTCAGTATAACTCTATCTTGTGAGAGACACCATCATATAAGGCTTCTGCCTGGGGCTTTTCTATTAGACTATGAAGGTGGTATCTCTATGGGCATACCTGTATTGCTTTCCATGACCCCATGTCCAAGGGTGAGCTCATGTGTTGTTCTCCCCTCCGCTTGATCCATACATATAGACTCTGGAAGCCATGTCTTAGCTCTTGCTTATCCATGTCTCATCTGCCTTTTGGCGGGGGCAGATTCAGGTATGTCAAGTGTCTCAAGGTTTTGTGCCTCAGCCTCTCAGGACCATCAAGGGTCAAGAAATAGGTAGAGCAGCCACTGTCCAAGATTCAAGATCTTCCAGATGCAGCAGCTCTAAGCTGTCAGATTCTCTGCTGCTCCTAGCAGACGTCAGTGCTACCCAGAACACTAGACCTCCATTCTGCAACTCTGAAGTATGAAAATGCCTCTCTTCTCCCTACCATCAATCTCCTGGACAATAATATCACACTCCCCGCTCTCAACACAAACTCCACAAGAACAAACCCAGACAGAGGGCTGCTGTGCTGTGTCTCTAAAGGACTCGGAGCTGAACAGCACAACTTGGCAACCCTGCCAAACCCAGGCTCTGCTCTTGCACTCACCAGAGTTTGCCTTATTGTTTAACCTCTGCATTGTACTGGGCTGCCCAGCATCCCTTCCAGGGCTTGTACAGAGGTGGTATTTCTCAAATATGGCATATTTCAAATTACAGTTTTGGCAAGCCAGTTGAAGAGGCCGGATTTGCACAAAAAAATTCTTTCAATCATACTCAAACATTTTGACTGAACTGACCAATAAGATATTGATGAGAATATCTCTGCTAACCTGAACCCAGTCCTACACCAGTCTGCGAAACCCAAACAAACTTGTGTTTCCTTTAAAACACTTGGATGAGATCGCTTCAAGCCTGTAATTGCAATACCAAAAAAATTACTAAGGAAGACCTATTCCTGTTGCTTATATATTTTAGATCAGAATGTGTTTTCTGTGCATTTTCTTAGCATTTGCTGAAGAGAAATGAGAGACTGTGCTTGTGGCATTAATGGACTTTTTCTGTCCAATGATATAGGCAAACATGATAAATTTTGCCAGTGTAGACAGAAATCAGGTAACAGCCGGGCAATACAATGCTGTTTTAAAGAATAGTCATATGTAAGTTTAGGAGTATGGCAAATGAAATTACTAGAGATCAGGCCCTTGAAAATCATTACACAATGCACTTATGCTTAAGAGAATTTGCAGTTTGAATAAGATCTGACAATACAGGAGACCATAACTAAGACACCCATGGCAGAAATAGAAATTGATAGATCGGGGTACAGCATGCACTGTTCAAGCTGTACAAACATATAAAGGGATTTAAAGTCTGATATGTAAAAACACAGTACTGAAAAAAAAACCAAAATATTAATTCAGCCAACTCAGAAAACAGAGGAAAATACATTACTTCTATGGATATACAGAATACATTTCAAATTACACTGAATACCCAGCAAAAGAAGCAAAATGGGTAGAACGACTGAGTATTTTACTACCATACACCTTAATGCTCCACTATAATATAAAATATGCAAAACTGAGCCAGATGTTGCAGTTTTGCATGTGGATGGAAGCAACATACTGATAATGCTTCTGTAATAACACAGAAATTATTCCAGGCTACTCTCTCAGCAGTCAACCTTACTGCCTAATGGCTTTAGCACCTTACCACTTAACAGTCTTAGACTGAGTCTTGTTCCTGAGCAACCAGATTCTCGTTCTTGGTGGCTTACACATAGGTGCAAACTTTGATTGATTCTGTAAAGATTTCAGGCTTAAGGAATTCTGTGTCTGCATACCAGCACTCATTTCCTAGGCAGAGATTGCTTTGCTACACTAAGCATGCAAAGTTAATGGATGTATTGGTTCTATGTTCCCAAATGCTATGGCAACACAGAGTTGACATCAAAGAAAAATTTGGCTGTGCAAAAGAGGTTGTTCACAGAATTAAAATCTGACTTCAGACAACAGCAATTCATTAGAAATTCTATCAGGTATAACTACTAGTGAAAGATCACATATCACCAGCATGCCAAATTTAGCATTATCAGTTGTGCTGAATACCACCAAGCTTCTTAGAGGCAGACAAGAAACATTTTTTCCCAAGACAGCTGATGTTCAATTGCTGACAGAGATAATGTTTCAGAAACCATTGATAATAACTCAGTTTCCCAACAGGGAAGAATCCTGTGCAATGCCCATTTTGAAAAGGCCTTGTTCCATATCACACTTTGACACACATTTGCTCCAGGTTTCCTCCTCCCTTTCTGTGTTCTCCATCCCCTTCTCCCCTTTATGTGTCTGGCAGCATGCTTGGGCATACGCTATCTCACATCTGGGGAACAGCCCAGCTCTCAAGCAGACCCACACAGGAATCCCCAGCTGTCCCTGTTATTGGGACATGCCTGGAAGGATTCTGCTGTTTCTACAGGTGCCAGGAATAAATATGGCAGCAAAACCACTATTGCAAGTCTTGTGAGTGTGGCACCTAGGGATTCCTGAAGAGGATTTACCAACACATATCCCATGTGTACCCTCAGTTGGTTATGTTAAACAGACCTGCCTCAGACAGGTGCCACAGCCCGCCCAGGCCAGTATGGTGTCTAGGCTGTCCTGGTTCCACTGGGACAGAATTCTAGAATAATTTTTCTGCTCAGAGAAACTGCAGTTTTGAGCAACCACAGAGTCCAGTTCTGTGAGAACAAGAGAGATAAGATGCTCTGGTATGCTGGTTGCTGTAGTGGCCAAGGTCAAGGGTAGTTTTGAGCCACACAGATGCAATGGGCTAGGAGGGGCAAAGCCCAGGGCAGCTGACCCAAGCTGGCCAACCACAGTATTCCATAAATATCACCCTCGCTATAAATTGAGAAGTTGCTAGGTTCTGGGAGGGCTTCTGCCATGGCTGCCTTCCAGACACTGTCCCACCCGACTCGCCAGTCGTCCCACACCTGAGGCCTGCTCCTCTGTTTGCTGAGATCACCGCTGGGGCTGTTGTGCTCGCAGAGTTGGCACTCAGCCCTCACTGCTAGAAGCACTCAGCTCATGACTGCTATCTAAATCTGAGTTTAACTTTGCATCTTGTATTAGCATTGGGAGTAATATTAGTTCATTAATATTATTCTATTAAATCTGTTTTCATTGCAACCCACGGGTCTCCTTTCCGGTCCCAGGTGGAGTCTGGTGATAGAGCAACTATCTAGCCCACGACGTAGGCACATCTTCAGAGTTGGTGAGATTTGTTCTTGTACATGGCTTAACACGGAGAAGTTGTAACTCATACTTTCCAAAGTTACATCAGGATTTTGCTCAGAGTACATACAGTCAGATTTACTGATGTTTTGCAGAGGCACACAGAACACATCCTGACAGATTGGGTTATGAGGAAGCTCCACACATGCTCTAGGACACCAGCTATAAAACTAGCCATGAGCCACAATACCACCTACTATCCATAAACCTACTGTTGCCATATTCACACAACCAATAGAAGTGCCCTTGTACACAAGTTAAACTTCCAGCTCTGCCTGCCATTTTCTCACTGTGTAGGTCTTCACACTTTGGTGTGCCACACAGTGCATGTGATGTGAAATGTTTTCTCAGATTAGGTGGTAGAACCCCATAGTCCAGACTGAAGCTGCCCCAACAGGATGAGCCGTAAGTACAGTCAGCATCATCCTGACCACTTTATGTCATGAAGAGCAAGTTCCTGTGCTGCAAACAACTGGCTGGAGTAGCTGAACATCACTGTCTGCTGGGCAGCCAGAAAACAGCTTTTTATCATGACACATGATGGGGAACGGGAGATTGTCTGCTCAGTCTCCCTAGCCCACTCTCATTCTAGTTGTGAAGGAAATGTCCCTTTTCCTTAGGGAAGGGTTTTCTTTGAGATGGGAAGCAGACTAATTTTGTTTTTGCAGCTTTGTAGACTAACTCAAGTAGCATCAATCAATTGCAGAATATGTAGCAGCAAATTGAAAATCACTAATGGATCACAGCAGTTGCTTCTTACTAGTAGTAGCCAAGAATCATGCATAATATAGCATCTCTTGTTAATTGCACAGGTACCTGATTATTTAAATAGGTTTTGCAGATGTTTAAAATGCAAGGCAGGACAGTACAATACAATAAGTATTCAACTCTCTCTCTAAAGTGAATATATTAAAAGGCACTGCAGATTCTTTCTGGCAATACATCAAAACAATTCAGAACTTCATTATATCAATTCTGTTTTAAGAATGTATCATATAACATGTCATTTATAATGGATATAAAATGCTTAAAAACATTTTTATTTAAGAATCATTTGTGAGAGTGATATATAGCCCAGAAGAACTATGATGGGAAAAGACTGAAGGAAAAACAATGTTATTTTTCTCCTTTTTTTCCCCCTTCAGTTTGTTATCTCTACATTTGACGCTGTTGCAGGTGATCAGATTAATTATTCTCTGCTCTGTAGCTAGTCAGTTTGTCAGTTCTCATTCTTGTTTCAAAGGTCATAGCAACAAAGGACGGTGGAAGGAAAGGAAGGAAATTACATAGGACAAACCCAAAATCTCACAGGACTCTCAAGGGCTGTAATGAACTCACACCTCTGATTCCTATTTTTATTGGCAAAGACTCCACAAGTGTGAATTAATTCCTTGTTTTGCTTTTCTCTTGTGTGTGGATTTTGCTTTCCCTATTAAACTCTCTTTATCTCAACCCATGACTTTTCTTTTCTACCCTTCTGATTCTCTCCCACATCCCACCAGGGGGTAGTGAGTGAGAAGCTGTGTGTGGCTTAGTTGCTGCGTGGGGTGAAACCACAACAGTCAGCTTTCAAAAACCATGAATTTTCTGTTTAATATGGAAAAACAGCTGTAAATATGCCACTTTACATGAGTTTAAGGTTTTCTCTAAATACTGCCAGTTACCACAGTTCTGCTGATGAAGTGTATTTAAATACATAAAATCATTATTGAAATAATCATTGGAACAGGCTGCCCAGGGAAGTAGTAGAGTCACCGTCCCTGGAGGTGTTCAAAAACCATTTGGATGTGGCCCTTGGGGACATGGGTTAGTGGTGGACTTGGCAGTCCTGGGTTGATTCTGAAGCAATTCTATGATTCTGAAGCAATTCTATGATTCTGTGATTCTCTGATCATGTATCTTTATGTTAGGCTCTTCAGTATATTCGCCCTTTGACTGAAAAACTGAGAGATTTAGATTTATCTGCTAGAAGTAAAAAAGACTTGTAAATTTAATCGTAAAATTACATTCTTTAAATTTATTTTTCCCCTCAAACTGAATAATGCCATTTCCAAGGACACAGCCAGCCCAACACCACTTTGACTGAACATTTGCTAAACTGCAAAGGGTGTGCTTAATGGAACTGAAGTCCTTGCTGAAGTCCTTTCTACTAAAATTCGGGAGTACACTTTCTTTCTAGAACATAGGGCCACCTCTGGCTAGGGTAAATCAATGCAATGCTCCTTAAACTAACAGTTACTTTGCTTTATGGCAGCTGAGGACTTAATCTTTGAAGACTTTAGAAAATATACTTCCAAATGGCTGGGATTTTCCAAGTGTTTCTCATAATAATTCATTAGTCTTTCCTCTGACATCATTGTTTTCTTTAGCCAAGATGCATTTTGCAACTTAAAGGAAAGTTAAAGGAAAGGATTGTCACTGATGACTCAGAGTAGTACAGAAAATTGTGCCAAAAATGTCATGTGGAGGCGGTACTGGTAGACAGGCTACCATCAAAGTTACGACCAACTCTTTTATCCTTACATGAACAACCTTTAACTTTATATTAGTTGTTTATTGCTTGGCCCAACGGTACATCAGTCAGTGTATAATCTTTAACCTAACACTTGTTTCCTCTTAAAGAAGGAAAGTATGTAATGTCAGAAAACACAATAGGAACAAGAAAAAGGACTTTTCATAACAAATTATATATGATCAAGAGCTATGTTTTCTGGACTACCTCATAAACTCCAACTGATACATGCTTACTCAAATAAAGGCAAGGGACCAAAGGCAGTACAGTGGCAGTATCATGACAGGTGGCACAGAATTACCAGTCTCTTATCATCTCTTTCTAAAAGTAATTAGATACTAGGTGTAGAAATACGACTGCACAGCAAATAATCATTCTTCCTTCAACCACAGAAATCCTAGCATCGTTGACCATCTCTGGGCAAGCATGAAACACTGAAAATTCAGCTACAAAAATAATTGCTTTTGGAAGATGGATGTTTTCAGAGTTTATCAACTTTATTTCTCAGGCACTCTGACAGCCCAATTTCTGCAAATTCATTATTTTTATTAGTGGGAGGCAAATGGTTAGTACAAACAAGTTGAACCGTATTTAAGCTAATCTGGATATTCAGGTAACAGTGCAACAATGTTGATAGTAAATCTGCGAAAACATACCTAATCAATAAACCGTTTCGAAAAACGTCTGCATAATTTCCAATATTAAATACTTAACACAGCTTTGTGATGCCATGGAAAGGAGAGATTGGATATTACCTAGTTTGGTTTGCTTGTTTTAAAAATGAAGAGACCTGATGCAATCATAGTCTTGGCACACATGTACAACAAAAACCATAACATTGGTTATGTTTGCTGTAACAAATTCAGTCAATTTCTCTTGTATTTTACTCCCTAGCTTATTTATAAGAGACATTAGAAACAGAATATAATTTATCATGATGACCCATAAGTGCAATGGGTGCATAAAAGCTGATTGTTCAAGTGTTAAGAAAGTCAGTCTGGAAGTCCTGAACAGCCAAACCCTATGTACCTGAAAAGCTTAGCAGTGTTGGCTCAAGTTTACAGGGTAACAGAAGAAAGAAAAGAAAAGGACAAAATTGCACAGGAGAGCATTGAGAAGTAAAAAACTCCTAAATCTCCCTCCACCACATTTATAGTTTTCATCTTCTGTTGCTTATTCCTGCTTGGTTTACTCTTTCTATTCCACAGAATCACAGAACCAGTAAGGTTGGAAGGGACCACAGTGGGTCATCTGGTCCAACCTTCCTGCCCAAGCAGGGTCATCCTAGAGCGCATGGCACTGGACTGCATCCAAATGGATCTTGAATATCTCCAGTGAGGAAACTCCAAAACCTCTCTGGGCAACCTGTTCCAGTGTGCAGTAACTCACACAGTAAAGTATCCCTTCTCTTCCATCCTCACTCAAAAGAGACTTCAGGCTCTGCAAGTTTTTGTATTTTGTTTCAGCCAACCATTTAGAGTCCATCTGTGTGAAAAGGAGCAAATGGAAGCATGACCATCAGCCCACTCCACATTCACTGCAATACACCTTTGTTGCTAGTGGTCTGGAGAGTCCAGCTTTACATTTAGAGATCATCTATCAAATCATATTATTTAGCAGGAGTTGATTCTAATATCACAAAATCGCAGTCACTACTTTCCCTTCCACAAATCAGCAATTGGCCTCCTGTTTTGACCACAAAACCAGTCAAGGGAGGAAAACAAAGCTGTAGAGCTAGAGTGACCAATGCCGTACATCAGTGAGAGCAGTAATACTGAATAGCAGGTGTAGCCAATAAACATTGTTCACACCGATTGAAATTCTTCTTGTGATACATCCAATCAATAATGAACAGCAAACAAATTAATGAGGTCCAAAGTCCATTTACAAAGCACAAACAAAACAAAAGGACGGAAACTGATCATATTCATTATTTGCAGCTAGGAGTTTCGCTACTTTTAGCACTGAATGATTTGAAAAGAGCTCACTACAAATGCACAAACCTCTGCTTTGAGTCAAAGCATGAAGGAACTTGAACAAGCCCTGGACTACATCTTAACCAAGTGTCCTAACCACTGAGTCACCCAATATTCAGGGTAGTGTATCTCCAGTTATCTTTTGTTCATATGGGAGAAATGTCAAAATTTCAATTTCAATTGAATGAAGGAAAGGAAAATTTAAGTCACATAAAACAGCAACCTGTTTCCAATCCATTTTTTAAAATTACTTTTAAACTTCTTTGTACAGTGCTTTGATATCTGTGGATAGGACACGCTGAGTAAGAGCAAGATATGGTTATTAGTGCCTCCTGAGGGAAGAAAGTCTCTTACTCTGATTTCTGACTATAAATTCTGACTTCTATTCTGACTATAAATTCTGGGCATTTCAGCATAACAGCGTTAAAATACAATATGTTAATATGTTTTAAATAATACTATATATACTATATATAATATAGTATTCCTTGTCTGAGTTTTACTTTCCTATGACTTTCACATTAATTTATAGCTAGGAGTTTATTAGGAAAAGACTCAGTGATCACAAGAAGATACTCCCAAGTATAGTTGCAATACCAATAGCATTGTTGTAATAAAACCAAAGGGCAGTAATTTCACTGATATATGATATGGTTAGAGTTAGCTGTGGAGGACTAAATATAGTACCGTATCCTGTAGAGAACAGTGATTTCTGATCTGCAGGTACACCATTAAATAACTTTTAGAGATATCACTCACCATTTTTTTCCAGCTGCATATATAAATATTATAGAATGCTTACCTGTACACTTCCTCATTATTTTTCCATGCTAGCCCAGGTGATATAGACATAGCAGCAAACCCACTGAATTACTGGGCTCTGATAGAAGTGCTTTGTGCTGGTTAAGATCCAGAGATGCTACTTATAGTCCAGAGATAAGCCATCCTTACATGTCATATAATATGCAAATTCACCTCTACCATCACCCATAATTGCTCTCTTAGTTCAGTGGGGAAAAATCAATAATAAATCTCATTGATTTGCTTCATAGAAAAGTCAAGGAGGGTATAACAAAACCCCCTCCAAAGACAGGTGTGTTATGCCAGTCGATTTAGTACGGTAAATGTAGCTCAACTAGAACAGATGAACCTGACAAGCCTAGAGAGCTCAGAAAACAGATCCTAAAAATCCACAGATCCTAAAAACAGTGTTGTAATTGTTCCTTCCCAATGCAGCTATAGTACTCCTGGATCTAGATCAGCTCTCTCTAATGAGTACTTAATGGAGTAGGTAAACACTAGATGTTACTAAGGGGTGTGGAATCTCCTTGAGATATTGCTACATTGTCATCATATGAACCCACTGACCCAATCATATCAGGTGAGCATAATCTGAGGGTTGGAAGATCATAGACTGATGCCTATCCAAAAGGACCACCCATACTTCTGAAGTAGTATGGTCCTTAACTCTGTAGACATGAAGTACTATATAGTAAGCTGCTTCTTCAGAAAGCACTACGAGCCTTTACCTGAAGGGGAAGGATGAGGTGAGAGAGGCAAGTCAAGAATGAAGATGAGGATAAGCCTCTACTTGAAAACATTAAGACGGTGACTGAAAAATGGAGATTTGTTATAAGGTATTCAGAATTGGCTAAATTGTGATCTAAGCTGTCTGGTTCATTGGCAATGTCATGTTTAATTGCATTACTGCACTTGAAGACTGGGAATTTTGCCGAATCTAAAATTATGGAATAGGTGCCAATTGAAATTGTTAATCTACCTAAACAATGTGAAAGCTACATTATTATTTTAGAAATAAAATCATAATAGGAAGATATGTTCAATCAACTATAGCTCCAGAAGTTGTTCCTTGCAGCTGTCTTGGTAGGCTTTCACATCCAAAATTGTGTTTTTACTAACAATTACACTAGGGATTATACTTTATATTGTAATTTTTCCCTATCACTTTAGATAAACCTATCAAAAGTAATTCAGAGTAGCATGTGTCCATACAAGTAATAGTCTGTCAGCTTCTAGCTTTAGGTGCACTATGAATCAAAAACATTGAGAAAAGAAAATAGATAAAAGAAAAGCAAATACCAAAGGCACAGTGATAAATCTGCCTGTTTCTATCTAAGATAGCTATTAATTTCACTTCAAGTACTTAGATGGATCAAATAGAACTATCGTCCATTACAGTGCTGGGAAATTCAGAATTTGCAGACCAGCCAGTTTCATGGAAATGTGCTGTCTGATTTTTATGTATGTATATTCAAACTCCCTCAACTCAATCAGACAAACTAAAACACTAAGTGAAACTCAGCTCAAACAAGGTTGAGAGAAACAAAAATATTGTATTTTCAATGAGCTTTGAACTCCAAATATAATTTAACTCATATTCACCTACCTTGACTCACTTTCTATATCCTGATCCACATTTTATCCATCAAAACCACAATATATGACTGTAGTCTAGGAAGTGTTCTCTGTGAGCTAGAAACACATAAACCAAATCCTGACTGTGTAAATTGACAAAGTTAAATTATCCTAGTGTGTAATCAGAAACACCTAGTGATTTCAGGTGTCTTCATTATGGGTATATGATACCAATCACTTAGTATCTAGATTATGCACCAAGATCTAGTCACTAGATTAGATATGACACACAATCTAAGCATGAGCATCTCTGAAAATGGGGCCTTTTCAAAAACTCTTAATACATCAATTTTAAGATGCTTAAAATCATCAATCATCTTTGAAAATGTTACAATGTGTTTTATCAAAAAAGGTTACAGGGAAAGCTTACTCAAATGAGAAGCTCATGTTTAAAATATTCTTTCACTGATACTGTTTGATGCTCGATTCAACAATAACCATGTATTTTCAGGTAGCAGTAGCATGCTAATTAATCTTGTCCATCACTGCCTGTGAATTGCTAATGCAATTCTTAATGTCTGATAAACCAGAACCCTGAGTGCAAAGTTCTATCGACATGCTAATGCCTCTTGTCCCTGCTTGCTTTAGAATTAGAGCATGTAGGTTGTTAGCCAATAAAAGGCCATTTTCATTTTGTTAAAGACATTAAGGAGTAAAGAGACAGAGATGCTGTCTGCCAATCAACATTTCTCATCAAGTAACAGTTAAATATAACAAAATAACTGCCTGTAAAGCAGTGCAGGGAAAAGTCAAACTACTATAGCACCTAACTCGTATTAGAAACGCCATGAATTATTTGTATTTAGCACATGCATCCAGTAATTTGGCAGCTGGATCTATATTCCATGGCCCAAAAATCTCAATTATTCCGAGTACCTTATAACTTCAATATGATGAACTTAAAAAGGAGCAGATATACCTCAGTTTCAAATTCAGGCCTTTCCTTGGCAAATTTATTCCACCCACATTTGTTTTGAATATAACATAGCTCTACTTCAATTTTCTGGAAGATACAAAGGACTCTTCCTTTCCACTCATGTGAAACTGAATAACTCCCTGAAATGAGTGAAGGTAATCTGGTTTAAAAACAAGATCAGTTAGATTTAAAATCAAGGCACTGATGAAGGAGGCAGTTGCACAGACCCTGTATTTTGAAGTATTCTACAGGGGATAAAAATAGTGTCAACAGTTTGATCCATACACATAAATGGGAAGTCAAAGGAAGAGTAGCATAAAAAGGTCTGTACTGATTTACAGATTTGGCTCAACATCTTTGTAAAGGCAAATAGGGAAGCAGCAGGACTCTGCATCAGCTGCCATGTTAAATAAGGGTCATGATACCCTGTGAGTAGTCAAGATGAGCACTGAAAAGCTGTCTGATTTTCGCAAGGCATACAGCAAAGAGGTCAACAATTCTGGGGTCAGTGTAGCCCATTTTCTTCCTGATGAGAGAAATTGTCCTTTAGTATACGTCCCCCAGACAAAGAGAGAGACCTGATATGCAGCAAGGATTAGAGAAGGATCAGTTTCTGATGCTGGATACACAAGCAAAATGCAAGACATTTTACCCAGCCTTACTTATCCCATGAATCCATTCAAAGATCCAGCTGCAATCCTGCTTTGGAGCACATAAGGAGTGTCTTGATGAAAATATTTTTTATATTAAGGAAAGATTATAATATTCTCTTCTGATGCAGCACATCTCTGTTGTTCCAGTCTTCAACAAAACCACTGGGGAATGTTTTGATGGCTTGAGGTATGAATTACCATACAGCAAAAAGTAGAAAGAAACTTTCGGCCAAATCTACCCATATGCAAAATTCCTTTTAATTTCTGTTTGTAACCCTCTTGTGTACAGTTTCTCAAGGACAGTTGAGTACTGCAGTACTACCAGTACTTCTACCATTCAAATTTCTTGACTGAAAAACTGAAATCCAAACATGTTTCACAGTTTTTATTTGCAGAATTTCTACTTTTCACTGAAAAGTTCAGTTACTTGAGTCATCAGATAATGACATGCACACATTCTCTGCCTATGTTCACTTACACTGTTCATGAAATGATCAGTCATTTAGAAATGCACAGATTGGATTAAATTAACAAACCAGTGAAATTTGTAATAGGCTAGTGGATAATTCATAAACAGAAAAGGTGACATTGAAATCAATTATTCATTGGAAATTATTTACTTAGCTCTACTGAAGTCAAATTTCTACTCAGCTCTAGAATTAAACCATTACACATTCATTCTTGTTTGCATCCCAATTAGTTTTTGAATCAATCTTAGCAATGCAATATGCCACTACATCATTTAGTTCAGTGTCCCTTAACAGAGGTCTGAAAGACAATTTGACATCTTGAGATCATGACAAATGCTGCACTAATGCTACACAAATGCTCTCACTACACTGAGAGACAGCAAGTAAAAAAGAGAACTGATAATGTACAGGACATAGGGGGAAGAAATATCTGTCTCCTTTTAAACATGACAAAACAAGAAAATAGATTCTAACATTTATGATACATTCACTGTACCTTGTGAGTTATAAAATAACTAGACAGGGCAGTACATATTCTCATGTTTGTGCTTCGTCCCTCAGTTTCAAAGTAACTAGCACAGACTCAAGCACACCTGAGCTGTGTCATTAGACTGACAACATCCAATTAAAGCTAGAATGCAGCTGAAAATTTTCAAGTTACTTTATCATTACAAAACCCCAAAGCTATGTAGAAAAAAATTATATCTTGCATATCCAAGTGACAGACACAAAATGAGAGAGTCAATGGCAACAAACACTATGACTAAAATATAACAGGGTGTATGTATATAGTTTGTAAAGCAGCACATACTCCTGACCATCTGTCATACATTGCAAACTGCACACCTGACCTTTCGTACACAGGTTTTCTACAGTTGCTAGTTCTCACTATCTTATCATTAGTTTCAGAGACTTGGCACTTGTCCTGAGAGTCTTGAACCCCAGAGCTTTGTGATAATATGGGAGGCTCAAGTGAGAGAAAACGACATGTTTTGTAGTTGAAGAGCAAAGCTTGAAAAATACGCATTTTTAAAAGCCCAAACAACAGAAGGTAAATAATAAAAAAAAAACCAACATACTGTTTTAAATGTCACATTAATATACTTTAAACCAAATGCTTGACCCATGATGGCTCAAATCTGGAAACGCCAGGAGTTTCTAAAGTATGGCTCTGCAGCTCTGAGACACTGCTAGAGACCTGTCTCATCTCACTGCCACACCTCTCTACCACCCATACTCTACCACCCATACACTTTCTAACAGATTCAAGACAGGACAAGTTATGCAGGCATGCTATGCTGCATCATACTTATAAGTTAAATTATAGCTAACTTTATTAATGCACGATAGGAAAAATATAGTCTATGGAGCACATGCAAGACCTTGTCTTTCAGTCATCCAAATCAGGGACTCAGCCAAGGTCAGCAGTAAATCTCCTCCAGGCCCCAGCCTTCGATTTCCTTTCATAGAAAGATGAGGAGAGAGAACAAAAGAGGAGAAGAGGATGACGCACACCTACGTCTCAACCAGCTCAGTCAAGATGCAACTGGTGTATCTGCCAAGACAAGGGAAGTGGAGGCTTCTCCAGAAACTCATAGTTTGAAAGTAAAGTCTTAAGGCTTAATGCTGTGTTGAAGTCTGTAGTGAGAAATCTGAAGTTTGACCTTCCCTGTTTAATATCTGACTGCATACATATGTATATACTGAGGTATATACACACACGATATCTAAAATAGAGATATGTTTCCCTTGTCTTCTTCATATCCTATACTACCTGTAGAATTCATATGAATCCCACACCAAAATAAGTATTCTCACGTGTGAAATTATACTGCATTGTTCTAAATTATTGCTGTTTTTCTCTACTTTTTCCTTTCTAGAGTTAGACGTTTCTCATTTAGAGGTGATTTTATAATTTTTCTTGTTTGCCTGTTTCTTAGTATATTATTTTTTCTCTAACAATTAAATTGCAGAACATTTCATGTTTTCAATGAATATTTAAACTCTCATTAGCCTAATTATATATTTTTCTCAAAATAGTAATTTTAAATGAGTTAAGGTACTTTGTTTGTTGATTCATTACGCAATTAATTTATTTTCATATTTTGCATGCATCCTGAGGAAAGATTAACAAGCAAATACCACACATACACTGGGGTGAAGGGAGAACATTTCTTCTCAAATTTAGTATACTGAAGAATTAATACAAATAAAGAAGGAATGGTTGCAAGACATTTTCAGTGAGGTACTGTTGCCTGAGTGACTAAGAAGTGATTTCACCATTCAGCCAAAGGATAAGCCACTAAAATTCCGAAAGTGTTTCACAGATCAACAGTACAGTTATTTACTTTCTAACTCCAATTTTACTTATATAATTCTTTCCAATCTTCTAATATTATTACATTGCTTCTAGTAAAAGATGAGAGCCTTTGCATTTTCAAAGACTCCAAAAATCATTCAATTGCTGCAACTATTGTTTCTGCTTTATTCCTTCAGTATTCTCTCATGGTATTGATGCTACTGTAAGATACTATGATAGTTTAAACTTAAATATTCACTAACCTCGCTTTCAGCAACCACAGTAAGGAAGTTGTTTCCAATGGGACACATGAAGTAGAAATTTTTTATCAATTCATTGGTTTCAGATCTAGAATCTGAAAAGCAAACTCATAAATGCAATGCTAGAGAAGTCAGATCAGAAATGAAATGTCCATTCATTTTTTCACTTAGGAATTGGAATAATAGGAAATAGCAGTTGAGTTGTAGCTGTCATATTCAAAGGATACAAGCCAGACAAGCTTTGTAGGTAAAGGTAGTATCTTCTACCAGATCAATGGAACTTCTTAAGTAAGGGCTGATCCTGTCAACTATTAGGAATTAAAGGAAGAACACAACTGAACTGTAAGATGCTTAACAATTTTTATTTTTTCCTAATAATTATAGAACTTAACAATTGTGTAGTTTATATAGTGTAAAATACTCTAACTGCATATTCATGTTGAGACTTTGATCAAATTCCCAGATGCCTCTGAGCTTCTAACCTGAAATATAATCTATGCTTAAAAAACATTTCATTTGAAGGAAAGGATCATGATTCAAGCTAAAATAATTCAGTTTATGGTAAAAGAAGACACAACTTTCTTTTTTTGAGGGTTAAATTTCCAATAAACTATTGTCTTCCAAGGTTTACTGAAAAGCCGAACCTAAATTGTCTATTCTGCCTCTGAAGTCTAATTCTTTAGACTCAGGCTTCGATAAAGAAATACCAGACACAGGTTCATTTTCATCTCCTAAAGGTTTTCATCTTTTCTCCTGTTCTAATTATCACTGGCTAGGGTGGAATTCATTCCTATTTCAAGTAATGCATTTGCAGTCATAAGGTTAAACACTCTTCACACTAAGATACATGTTGCACCTCCTCAAAAATAACTGTTCTCAACTGTCATGCTTAGAGGAGAAAGAAAACTTGGTAAGAACGTATTTTTTTCACACTTTCCTCTTTTATGTATGACATTATTAGTGCTATGCTAGTAGAAGCTACTTTAAGCCTTTGTCATCTCTTGACACTTGCTGTGTCAGATGACAAGGTTCTGAATTAATTTAGGCACCAGTTGGATTAAGTGGCCATTAACTGGCTAGGTTTAATTGAATTTTTCACATAAATGTGCAGCATACAATATCTAAATGAACTGACAAAAATGAAAGAAAAATGGAGACAAGAACCCTAGGGTTTGTTTCCAGTGCTGTGAACAAAACCATAAGCACAAGATGATATACATCCCACTGGCCTGAGAGGATGCAGGAGATATTCTTTCTATAATTGCCAAAAGAACTGCATTTATAGTTATAAATGTCTCTGAACCAGCTCATAACTTTACAACATGGAGGGCAGGCATTTTCATTGTGTCCAAAACTAAAATTGTCATGGACTTCAGTTCATAAACCAGTCCAAGAAATATCACATATTCTCAGAACTAAATAATTCCTTTTATTCTTGGGTTCCCAGACTCAAAGGTCTTCCACTGAAAGGTCTGTCAATTGTTTTCTATTTTAGCTCTAGAAAGAGTGAGTCACACTCTGAATGAGTGTAAATTCCATGTCTTGTCAAAGTTGATTTTCTACCATTATAAGATGTATTGTGGGAATGAAGAAAGGACAGGGAGAAATTTGGAGAAGTTTTCTAAACAGAAATATGGTGCCAAAGAATGCAAAAACACGTACCAGCAAATACCATTTTGCTTATTGTCATGTCTCCCACTGTAATATTTATTTGTTCTCTCTCGTCTATCTCCTCAAGAAATACTGCCACACCCAGCCCACAGTCTTTGTCCTTACTTGGATAAATAAAATGTAGTTCCTGATTTGATAGGACTTACTAGTTTTAGGTCATTTAGCATATCTTGAAGTCAAATTAAGATTTCCATTGACAGTAGTAGGCATTGGATTGGTATGATCATAGAGAAGTGAGAAGACACATTTCATACTAATTTGTGTAATACCTGAAAATAAAGGTAACCAGAACCTGGACTGCTTGGAAGACCTGTGCAATGTTCTTCAGTTAGAAGGATTAGCTGTGGCTAACCTAGAGGAAGAAGCGGCCTTCAGAGCTGAAGACAGAGAGCTAAGAAAAGCAAAAATTGTTATGACTGAGAAAAATATGCAAGATAAAAATAGACAGATACTGAAGCATGTTCTTGTTTCTCGGTGGATTTTAAAACCTCCGAAATTAAATACTTGTTCACTGCTGCAGAAATTATGTGTATACTCATGGAAAATAATGATAGCCCCTCTGAGTATTTGAAATATGAGGTTTTTTCAATCAAAGTTACTCTTTATATGTAATTCTTACAGTACCAAAAAGTCTTCCTCTATAAAATGTTACAAACTATGAGACCACACTTTATAGTACAATATATCTTATTTTTTTTTCTTCTGAAGTACGCGCTTTTTTTCAAGAAAATATGTTAATCAACCATAGTGCCTTACCAGGCTAATCAACCACAGTAACTGAAACAGAAGTAACCAGGCCACTCCACATAGTCCATTCATGCATATTGTCTGATATTTGTTCCTTAAAGGGGAATGTTTTTAAGTAAAAAACTGAACAGATTCTTCTGTTTCTTTTCAACTATTTATACAGAATTTTTCTCTCTACAAGAAATGAGCCACTACTAGCAGGTAAACAGATGTGATAGTCTATGAAAAGACTGCCCCACTGTCAATTAAATAGGGGTAATTATTATCAAGCAACAAAATATTTAAAAATATAATTGTATTATATATCTCACTTCAAGGGGTTGAAAGGAAGGAGAGTAGGAAACTGCTTAGGCAATTTCTTGCTCTTTAACTTTCAAAGCAACATATGTTTCTTCCTCTAACAGGGCAACTGTCCAGGGCTATGGTGTAGTTACAATATACACTGACTTTAAGGGGGGCTTTGACATGGTTTTGCATGATATAAAGCAGCAAGGTTTAAATAGAATTAATATGAGACACATGCAAAGCAACAGTTATCAACAGAGTACTCTCAAAGTGGAAAGAACCAAGTTAAGGACAACTGTGAGAAGCTGAAGAAATTTCATGAAAAGCAACATATAATTCCATAAAGACAATTCAAAATGGGCAGTTCTGTAGAACAAGATCCATGCTCTGACTTCATGCTGGGATGCACAAGCGAGCATTCTGTCAACATGTTATGACATATATTCTCTCCAGCAAGAGAATTCCTTTTAGTTGTTACCACTACCCTCAAGAAAGATGTAAATGACTAGACAGAACCCAGAAGAGTTCAAGGAGATAATGATCAGGAGACTTAGTCTGTTAGGAAAGAAACGATAGGAAAACTTTTTTAGTTTAGAAAAGGAAAACTAAAAGGCACTGTAATATGTCCAGGTATGTAAAAGACTCACACAGAAAACTTCCAGAATTAAGGGAGTGAAACCTCTTTATCTGCTCTAGATTAGTAATAAAGAGCAAAAGTTTCAGCAAACTCAATGATTAGGATAATCTTCTTAGTGGTAAGGATAGTGAAATCCTATAATAGATTGCTTAAGGGAAACTATGCAATCTCTATAGTTGAAGCCTTTTTAAAAAATAAAAATCTATTCCTGTACTACGCAGGGTCTGCAAACCATTGGTTATGTGGACCATCTTTAGTTACATGTTTGTACAGAGCCTAACAAAAAGAAACCTCATTTGCAGACAAAATCACAGCTGCTCCTTCAATAAAGATAACACTTATGGATGACAAGGGTAAAATAAAGCACATGACTAGGAAGGGTGTATGAACTGAATAGCAGACATCTGACAGTCTAGGTTAATCGTAAGTGATTTCACCTCTCTAAGTGATGTGAAATCACCTGTGCCTTTTCTGTAGTTCGTGGATTAGATGGATTATTGGAATTAGATGGATTATTGGAATTAGATGGATTATTAGAATTCTGTGATTCTGTGATTCTGTGCCTCTCCAATTGTTTATTAATTACTACAAGAAAAAAACATTTTGGGGAATTCAGCAAAATACGTCAGTGAGAGGAAGTAAGTTTTCCATTCTTCTTGTGAGGTGAACCAAACCCAGAAGTCCATTTCATCCTTTCATCAGACAGATTTAGGATTATATCCATCAACAAGCATTTACTTTCTACATTCTAAATTGAATCAACCTATCTTGTTCAGGTAATAAAAAATATTTTCAGGTAATAAAAAAATAATAAATTAATAAAGATCATAAAAAATAATAAAAAATACCTTTTCAGGTAATAAAAAACACTGTTATAATCAAAGCTGACCAATATGTTCCACGGGCCATCGTATAAAAGAAGGACATTTACTGCCTCTTCCTAGAACTGTTCTCCAGCTGGTGTGATCAGTACTTAAGTATAACAGATTTTAAATCATTGTTTTTTCTCAAAAAAAGATACTTTTATGGAAGCAAGGTTTTTCAAAAGTCCACCCAATCTAATCTTTTCTTTAAATCAAAAGTAAAGCGGTAGGCTATGCATGGTCTGCTAAACTGCTAGTTAGATCTCAAAAATTTGAGCTGTCTCTAACTGCTCCTTGCTTCCTCCTCAAAACAAATTCTAAATTTGGGATCTTTTCCACTCATTCCCTTCTTTATTTCCTCATCTACTCCCCTAACTGTACAATGCATTGAGTCACCTGAATTATGGGAGGCTACTTGCACAATAAGACATTCAGATTGTAATTTGATACATTGGATTTAGTCACATAAACCAAGGCAAGCCAAAAGACATGTTTCCAAAAGACATGCTGTAGCTGAATGAGAAGACATTGGACTGAATGCTGGAATTATTAGAAAAACACTGAGATCCACTTTGCAGAAACAGTTAGATCAATTAACTATAAAAGTCCCTTCTGGTGTCTCTCTGTTAATATTTTTGAGCAGAGGTTACACTCACAACCCCAGCTGTTATATCCCTGAAGCAAAGACAGAACCAGTTTTTGGCTTTATCTTTGTACAGCAGCATTGTCTTTTCTACTATTGACTGGTTTATGAAATATGCTAAATTATTTTCTGGGCCATTTACTTTCCATTGCACAGGTCAGAGTGGCATGCTGGTGGTTTAATTCCATATGCACATCTCCTGTTCCATTTTTCCTCCTACTAATCATCATACTACCATGCTGTGAAACACCAGAAGGAGCCTCTAGGTTGGAAAGCAGCATGGCAGGAGGCAATAAAAAATGTAAAATATAAAACAAAATGTAAGCCAGTTCCACCTCTCTATACATACCTGAATAACTTATTTGATTCTTTATCCCATTACCTTTGTAGTGTAGAATCATAGAAAGGCTTGAGTTGGAAGTGACCTTTAAAGGTCATCTAGTTCAACCCCTCTACAATGAGCAGGGACATCTTCAACTAGATCAGGTTGTCCCAAGCCCCACCCAACCCAACCTCGAATGTTTACCGGGATGGGGCTTATACCACCTCTCTGGGCAACCTGTTCCAGTGTTTCACCACCTTCCTCATAAAAAAATTCTTCCTTACATCTAGTCTGAACCTGTGTTATGGTTTAACACAGGTTTAATGGGGGGGGGGGAGCGGGCAGGCGTGTCGAGTTTAGGACCCTTTGTGTAAAGGGGTCTGGGGTGTCGGTATTCCCCCCCCCTTCCTGCCAAACGCCATAAAGCCAGAAGAACAGGAAGTTCCTGCCCCTCTTTCCTTTCTGCTCTCTTCTCATCACCACGTGGAGACAGCCCGGAGGAAGGAAAGGCCTTGCCTTTGTTACCAGCTCGCCACATGCTCTTCAGGATCTGACTGCATTGGGTGCTGGGAAGAGTTTTGGACTCCTTTTTCCTACATCGGCTTTGTAGTGGAGGACTTTTGGGAACTTTTATCGGCGGTCATCAGAGTTGGGTTGTATATATTTTCTTCTTTTCCCACCTGTTACACCTCCTCCCTGTTTCATTAAATCTGTTACAGTTTTAACTTCCAACTGTTAAGCCTTTATTCCTTATTCCCCTTCCATTTTCCCCGAGGGGGTGGAGGGGAGTAGCAAAAAGCAAACTCTGTCGGAGTTATTGGCTTGCCCTGGCCATCTGAACTGAGACAACCTGTAAACCCAGGATGAATGAGTTTCGTGGGAAAATACTGTCCCATTTGGCTAATTAAACCAGAATCCTGTCTATATAAATCATAGTATGTTTTCAGTTAGAGAAATCAGGGTTAATTTGTAGTTGCTAGAAATAAATCTTGGTCTTCCTCTTTTTATTATGCTATTTACTACAAACAAGTAATGTTAATAGGCTTTCCATTTCCTGAAATGTTTGAATCTCTGTCTTTTCTCACTAATGGACAGAACAACATCCTCCTTTCAAGATCCTTATAGCATAAACTTTGCTTTGCAGGAATAATTCAGACAGGGAAAGCTATAAGAAGACTACAGCTTGCATGTAGATCGTGTTTCACAACAGCATCCTCTCCCCCAAAAGACCAGCTATCTGCAGGTATTTTAAAATCATAAAAGAAAGCCTATAAGCCTATTCTGAAGACTGACTCTTTTGCTATCTTCTGAAAGTGAAAACATGTGAAATGCAGGAACATCTGAGAAATAAAAAAAAAAAGCATAAAAAGATGAGAACATAAGCTCCCAATACAACACACACAAAATCAATATGAGTTGAGAAGCCAAGCACAGTTAGTGGCTCTATCATATATTATGAGATATTATTGAAAAAGGAGTCTATAAATGAGATAAAGGGCAAATTTAGAGATAGTCAAAGATTTAGTCAGGATTACAAACCTTTGACCCAGATTTCCAAATTTACTTGAAATTTGGAAGTTTTCCATCAAGAAAAATAGCAGTGAAGGGTTCTCTGAGACTATCTTTCTTTAAGAGAATTTGAGATATGCCCCTCTGAGACAGGGGTGATAAATTTAAAAAACATTGTGGTTTTAGCAATTGTTTAAAAAAATAATCTGATTGTCATCTGTCTTGGACTGTAGCAGGAGAGGAAAAATCAATAGAAAATCTGGCTTGCTGTCAAGAATTGGATTACTTTTTTCTGAGATGACATTTTGCAAGAACACACATGAGTAGCTTGTAGAACGGTTAAGGTAGCAAGGCAGAAGTAACAGTATGCATATCCCATTATAAACACAGTAAACATGAATAAACAATACAATTGTTTCAGAAAGCTTACATAGAAACTCAAGTCTAAAAGACCAGACACCACACATATTTAGGAATATTTCCAGGGGGAATAATCTGAGCTGAAATCTCAAAATCCAGCTGCTCCCATCCTTAAAGACATTGCTGAATGGAGCAGACATTTTAAAACCTGAGATTTAATAAGAGTACCAGCTAGTTGTATGTTTTTTCTCTAGCTCTCTTTTCAGCTCCCAAGACTAAATAGAACCCACCTGTTGAATGAGTGTGTGATAGCAGCTAATTCTGCATCTATTGATTGCTTAAGACAGAACACAGCTTTCTTCCTCTAGACTGATGTCTTTATATGGGAGTTTGACTACCTAAAGGCTACAAGCTTGGTCCAGCCAAAGTTATCACTTTAAAACATCAAAGTGTTGAAAGCCTGTTTAAAAAAGAGGAAAACACAAATCTCCACAACGTCATTTATCTTCCCAGTAAAAAACATTTTAGCAAGGCAGGAAGAGAAAACTAAAATGAAATAAATTATATTTTAATATATGAGCCAAGTCAATATTATTGCTCATTTTCCTTACTTTAATCAGAAATATAACTATGGAACTAATAAAAGCATTTGTATTGTACAAGAGTTCAACAGGAATTTTATGCTGATTAAAATATTTTAATTCCCTTTTTTATGTCAACTGCACTTTGACGAAGAACTGAGAAAGGCAATGATAAAACAGGCATAATTAACACTAAATAGAATAATGCTTATTAGATGATATTTTGTTGCTGAAAAGAAAAATGTTAAGAGTAAACTAAATGGATTCTAGTGCACATGATTCTGATAACCTTTACAAAATACTTTTGTTTCTGGGAGACCAGTATAAGATATTTTAGATAACATGACCATTTCTCATTCATCTGGTTGGCATAATTTATTGTTATTTCAGAGCTACTTACTACAGACAATTTTTTGCTAATGATGGAAATATGTTTATATCTATTAGCAGTATTGATCCAGTAGTTCAAAGAGTTCCTGCTTCCACCCTATATAAACTCAGAGAAGCTTTTATCCTTGGGACTGCTCTGTCAAAGTATGCATACCTCAGAAAGGTTGTAGACTTTGTTACATACATGAATTTTAATTACTCCTCCTGTACTGGTTCCTGTTTGGTAATAAATAGTCGTATAGAACAAGGATTGTGTTCACAAGGGGTAGCTGAGGTACCAGGAAGGAGTTATACACCCTTCTGTTAACCCTGGACAGGCAAATCAACTTTTAGGAGAAAACTATAAGAAAAAGGGAGATTTTCTGTGCTTAATTAACAAGCTTCCCTTTTAGGCCCAGGGGGCAATGTAGGTATGATCTCCTATGGTAGCCTTTGCAGTGACCCTATTCGATGTTAAATCACAATAGGGATGGTTAACTCTTTTCTATGGACAGAGAAGTTGTATTGCCTTTCAGAGGGCAGGAGAGGAAACCCTTCATCTTAGAAATTTCAAGTATTTGCTAATAAACATTTTAGAGCAGTTAATAAGAAAAATACAACCACATTTTACTTTCTTTTTTGTGCTGAGAGACATGTTGTTTGTTACAATTAAAATCATCCTCTAGTGTTTAATTCATGAAACAGTTTAAACAGCATTTGCCATCTGGACAGAAACTATATCCCTATGGAAATTGCACTTAATAACTTTAAATCATTATTTCTGTGCTATTTAAGGAGAATGTTGCTGTACTTTTTGCCTCTAGTAACATTACTAGGATCATTAGAGTAGGTACAAAGACAACTTAAAAGTTTTTAAAGGACAATCACTATATGAACAATGCACAAGAAAAATGTGGGCAGAAGACCACTGTCTTGCATGCCAGCAAAGTTTTAAAGGATGGAATTTCATTGGCAGTCAAAGAAATCAAATTGCATTTTCAACAATCGTAAAATTTCAGCTAAAAATTTTCCATTGATATTTAATTCTGTAACTCAAAGTAGACTGTATTTGAGATGAGTGCACTTCGTTGGTTTTTACTCTAAATCTGACCTTGTAGTAGAGCTGTCCTTCAAATCTGTTGTAAACTAATGCCAGACACTGGCCTCATTATCTTCATCAAGCTCTAAGTTATTTCACTAAGTCTTCCATTCAGCATTCATTTTCTCACAGTAAAGTAACTCAGTTGAAGCCGTTTCATGCTACAGTCCACGATCTGCCCTTGCTCAGATGAATACCTCAACTTACAGAAGAAAAGGCTTGCTAGTGTTTATACAAAAGGACCCCATGTCTTTATTGTCAGTGACAAATAAAAATAGTATGGCTGCATATAAACACGTGTGTAAATGAAGCATGAAAATAATCGATTTTCAATCTTTTGCTTCTAAATTCAAATGGATTATACCATACACATGTTGTATTTACAGATGGATTACTGTAAATATCCTCATTACAAGCCTCTAGCTATTGTTTCCTTTGTTAGAAGATACAAATATTAAACAATTCAATGAGTTCAGAACTTAATCATTCAGAGAAAGGAGAAAAAATCCTCCATAAATGCTTGTGCGTTTGACTTACACTCAATCCAACAAAAGCCATGATGAGATCAGCTTCCTCCCTTTCCCTTGCACTGCCAGATTTACTGAGTGGTGGAAGGAAGGCCACCACACCCCATCCTCTTAAGGCATGTCAGACATAGTGAGGAGTTAGTGGGAGAATTGTAGAGATTCAGTAGTTTAGATTAGTGACTAATATTGTCCACCTCATTGTTAGGGCAGCATGAAAGCTAATCTTTACATTTGGAAATAAGATTTTTACACTCTAGGATAGTGCAGGAGTATCTAAAATGTCTCCCAAAGCAATTGCCTCAGGAAAAAGATTCAGTATTAAAAGGATTTAATAACAAGTGCAGAGATGATCTGGAGAAACCCCTGCCAGTCTTTTCTGTAAAAGATGAAAGTATCTGGCACAAATACAAAGGACAAAGCCAGAGAATTTGCCACAGGAGAAATGTGATGGATCAAGTTGCAGAAAGGTATAAAAAGGGCTGAAAACACCTTTTGTTAAACACCTTTCTGTTAAATTTCATGTGAATAAGCAAAATATAGAAGACTTACTAGTGAGGATTTGAAAAGACACTGGGCCTGGGTAGCAGATTTCAGCTAAAAATAAATATCCAGAAAGAATCCAAACTAGATATTATTGATTATAATTTCCATGGTTTAGAATTCTGATTTTGTGTAACTGTATTTTTTCTTGACACATCTTCTTAATCAACTGTCACTATACAGGCTTTTACTAACCAGTAAGTTAAAAGTAGATCTATCCTAACAGCTAATTGAAGCTTTTAAAGAATTTTAGCAAACCTGAATTTGTGTACCTTAGCATTCTGTGTCAGTTACTTAATAGACCAAAAAATAAAGGGGATTAAGGTTCCACCTGGAGTATCAGTAATGTAACAACCCAGGTGGCTTATTGTCACTGAATAGCCTGAGATCTGGAGACTGGAGATTTCTTAATGACAGTAAGATGAAGGGACATTGAATCTTTCATTAACATCTTTTTCTATCAGAAATTTTTCAAGGATTTTAGTCAAATTATGAAATAAACAATCCTATCCCATACATTTTAGCAAACCTGCATTTAAAAACAAAACAAATTAAAAAAAAAAAACACAAAAAACTCCACAAGCTTAGTTCTAATTCAAGTCATATTGGAATTATTAATATATTACTTTTCTCCAGCTGTCCCCAGAATCATCCTTGAAAACCAGAGTAATGGGTCCTACTTTTATTTTCATTTGTAAGTGAACTTTATTGTAAGCTTAGTCCTCTGAATTCACATTTCTATAACTCTGCATGTCATTGTGTTTAATTGTATTTATTATTAACAAAAAAGATTGAAGGAAATATCTACTTCTCAGGCTATTTCTTCAGAAACCAATAAAAAATTCAAGAATACATCACCTTCTGTGAGGACTACAGAAATCTTTGGAAAAGCAATTTAAAAAGCAATAATACTTTTAAGATACAGGCAGAATGGGAAAATAAATTTCTAAAATGGTAATATTCCCCTTATGGAAAGAATTCAAAATCAGTAAACAAGTGAAAACTTAGAAAGTAGTCTCAAAATACTTCCAGGATTTTCATGTTTATTAATCCCTATGAAGTTAATAAATTTGCACTGAGACTTCTATAGAACCTGATGTAATTTATTTACTTTAAATAAATGGGGGGTTTTTGTTGAAAACAAATCCATTAAAATTTTCTCCATTTTATCCTTAAGGAATGTCTTCTCCTTCAGTTTCAAACACCCACAACAATAATAAGGTACAAATACCGTGAATAGGTCAGCACTGACAGTAACTACAAAACAAAGAGAAATGACACCAATTACTTTCTCCACTCTGCCACCAGGCCAGCTTATGACAGAGACAGTAGCATATTGACGTGTCAGTAAAATAACCATGATGGGTGAATAAGGTAGAATTGCACATATTTTGTTAGACAGGCTCTTATCTGTGCTATCATTTGAAATTCTGTTATTAAAATCAGTTCACCAACCACTCTAATTGTAGTCTACACCCTCCCTTTTCCTTCCTTAGTATAGTTCTTATTTTGAATGACTCCCTGCTTTGGAAAATCTGCCATTTCACTGCAGTGACACCCTTTATACAGTATATATTCATGCCTCATTCTTTGATGTTACATTCAGTTAATACAAGTTAAACCCATGCAGGAAAACTCCACATATGAAACTTGACTGGAGCAATTCCCTATGGTCACAGATTATATATGTAACTCTTATTTTGTCAAAACCACAAGACAAAGCAATTTACAGTTGTATTAAAAATGCAAATATGTCTTCTAGCTGTATCTCAACATACTTGGAACCACTTGGACTTTGAGTGTATCTCTTAGCCCAGTGTTGGATTAAGCCATTTCATGTGATTTAGCAAGCTGAAGTTACCTACAGAGAAAAAACTCTTGGTCTATAACTGGAATCTATAGACCTTATGTTTTAATTATAGTTTTTATATAATTTCTAGAGGCTATAGTGGCAGAATTAATTTATCCAAATGCACCTAAAATCAGCATAATGGCAGACTGAGTCTGAAGAACGTGGATCATAAATCAGAAATCTTTAAACTATCAGTTGCCTTCACTCTCTTCAGTCTAAGTGATGACAGCTATAATACCACCACATTGATGCCACCAGAGATAGCATTCACCAAAAAATGTAGTAGAGAGGGAGGGGGAATATTTTTATTATACAAACACAAGAATGATTATTTTTAAAAGGAGCATCTCACTTTGTCATTTTGAAGGGCTTAGTTAGAGATGGAACACATAGAAAATAACTGTTACACTGTATATGTTCTGACCTCTGTGCAGAACAGGCCTGAATAAATATTCACAGTAATTTTCAAGATTTAGTACTGCTAGCATAATATTTTCCACCAAATATCTCTGTAATAAAGGTAACTTCATTTCTCTTTCCAAAGAGAAACTTCATACTCTTTCCAAAGAGAGTCAATTAATCTTCTTTTAGAAGGCATTTGGTATACTCCAAGCCCAGGTTACAGTAAGGTTATTCCAGCATTTAGAAATGATTTTCTGTTACTTCTATTTTGTTCAAATATTTGAGGTAATCAATGCCACATGGGAAAAAAAATCCATTGATTACCCAGGAAACAATGCCAAAAAGCAGACATGGCAGAATAGAAATCAGCAGCATTCACAGTAATAATCCTTAAACATTTGGCAGGAAAGAGGAGTTCTCATCACAAGAAAAATCTGGACAGTAATATCATTCATAAGGAATGTGATAAACCTCCCTGAAACCACAAGAGACAGAACTAACCTAATATTCACCTTCTTCAGAGAGTTTGGAAATGACAGCCCTATTAGCAAACTAATTAGCAATCCATTATAAATGGCTAAATTAATTTTCATGGCTTCATTATAAACCCTTTATAAACCTAAAACGTTCAGATTCTCCATTGTTAATAAGACACATTACCTTAAAACTCATCACAATGAACCACTAAACGACTACAGTGAGTAATGCAGAAAAATATAACAATGTTCTTATAAACATACTCCCATTAAATACTTCCTTCTACAAAATACCAACTAAATGCACTGTCACAGCTTTTATGTTACAGAACAAATACAACTATCTTTTAAGACAAGTATGCAATTAGATTTATGCAGGTACACATTGATCTGGAATATGCTCATAATAAAATATGACTGGATTGTCAGGTACTGCTTTCAGTGGTGGAAACATTGTTTATTCAGTACAGAGTCTCATCTACATCCAGCTAGAGAATAATGCAGACAAGACACAGTGGACCTGTAAAGCCAAATAGCAGGCAATTTAATGTTGAAATGATACTCATTCCGGTGGCTGTTTGGTTTGCTTTTTAGGCTTTGGGCTACCTCTAGCCTGGCCCCTTGGACTGAAGGACAAATTGCACCTGAAGCTGCTCCCAGAGCACATCTCCCAACTCAGTTTCATCCAAAAGAAAGCCAAAAAGGATACTGAAAGGATACTTCTTCAAAGTGAAAACCGAAGTATAAATGGGAAATGAGCAGAGTTGTTTCAAACCAAGCTCTTATCCAAACATACATTGGACATACTCCAGAGATCAATGTCTTGACATTTTGTCTGGAGACTTTTTATTTAAATGTGATAATGAAGTGGGAAATTTCACACTTGTTACTGCTGAAAGCAAAAGTATCTGAAATATCTGAGGATGTCAATTGCTTTTTAGAGTCAAATCACAGAATCACAGAATGGTTTGGGTTGAAAGGGACCTTAAAGATCATTTAGTTCCAACCCCCCTGCCATGGGAAGGGACACCTTCCACTACAACAGGTTGCTCAAACCCCATCCAACCTGAGAGAGGTTCTTGAAAACCAGTGAGTAGTAACAGACACCACCCTAAGACAGAAATTCCAATAGTACGGGAACAGAGTATCCACTGAAATTGCCTCCTGGTATATTGCTGCCATCTTCTGAAGAAAATTTATCTCTGTGATGGTCTTCCCTACCCTACTCTAACAGAACAGGGACCTTCAAAACTGGCAGCGGAGAATTTAGATGGTAAGGCATAGGTCATACCCCCTGGAAGGAGGAAGCAAGGAGGACACACTCAAAAAACACCATGAGGTGACAAGAAGCACAAGAAAGTGCAAAGAAAAAAGACTGTGGAACTGTCAGGTCAACTGTCCCAATGGGTCACATATAAACACAGATTTGGCCTTGGTTATGATCCAGTCCCTCTCTCAGTACTCCAGATCAGGACCGCAATAAGAGTCTTTAGGCTTTCCATTTGGCTCACTACCAGCTTGTGACTAGACCCTCTTCCTTTGACCACCCTTCCCAGTCAAAACAGAAACCTCTGTCTACAGTCTTTTCTGGGTTCCCTCCTCCTTCCCTTTGGGAGGCCAACTAGG
The DNA here is from genome assembly GCA_013398125.1 of Aegotheles bennettii. Classification (NCBI taxonomy): domain Eukaryota; kingdom Metazoa; phylum Chordata; class Aves; order Caprimulgiformes; family Aegothelidae; genus Aegotheles; species Aegotheles bennettii. The sequence goes on along the minus strand of VZRW01001991.1, from coordinate 65,607 downwards.
TTCTTCCAGGGGGACTCTGTAGCAAAGCTGAAGGACTATTTCAATCCTACAGACAATGTGTTTAGAACCACAACAAATTTGATACCTTCCAACTGTACAGGTCTTCATCAAGATAATAGGTCTAACACCCTGAAGTCTTTGGACAACTTGGGGAGATGTCTATTTCAAAGACTCTTTCCGTATTTCCTTTCCTTTGCAAGCTGTTGGCTAGACCACCAATACAGTTCAGAAGACCCAGTCAGGTAAGAGTCATGGTTTCCTTACATTTGTCTAGGAATAAATTAAAGACATTGGCCCATAGCTCTAAAGGAAATATATTAATGCAATGGATCACCTGTTCTCAATTCAAATAACAGCCCTATATTGACTGAAGATTACTTCCCTAGGGCAGACAGCTATGACTCAATCTGTCACCAGTGGAGAGTAAGACATCTCCTAGCAAATCGAGGCATTCACAATCAGCTGTCCATGTCCATATCCCCTTCCCCACTCCCAACAACACAGTATAGATGTCTACTCTTTGATCCAGACAGCATTCCTCTACTCTGCTCAGAGTCTTTGTCCCCTTTTTAGTGAGCTTATATTACTACCATTAGTATAAAATTTTTCTTTTTCCTTCTTTTCCTAAGCTGTAAAATGGTCATTTGTTTGCAGGTACAGAGAGAAAAAACTTGCTTACAAATTTCAGGTGATAATTCCATGAAATCAACTAAAGATTTTGAAGTTGTCACCTTCTGCCTGTGAACTACATATAAGAAAAATCTGATTTTGTAGTCTTATACCTCAAAAGTTGTGCTTTGGAAAAATAGTGATAGAAGTCTTCCTTCTCACTGCGAAAGTTCTGGTTTTCTCTCAATCAACTTTTTCAGTCAGAAATCTGTTAAATATGAAATTACAAATATACATGTTTTAATAGTAACTTTTCTCTAGTGATTTTCCATCTCTTAATTTCTAACTTAGAAAAAGTTAGAATTTTCTGTAGCATTTTGCACTTCCTTCTTAATTGCTTACCAGTTCAAATGTGTCTGTCAACCATTTTGCATTATTTAGCACTCACTGAACATACACGGTTGTTCAGTATGCCTGAAAGGTAGACCTCATGTTTTAGCCTGCTAAAGAGACATTTTCATAAAATATAATTATTCACACAGCCTTGAAGATCTTAGCCTTTGCAAATGGATCTAGGTTTTCTGATTGAGTGACCTCTAGATCTCTCTCTCAGTGGCCTAAGACAAGTGACAGAGGTTACTGACAAGTAAATACATATTGATGAGCCTGAAATGCGAAGTTAAGAGTTTGATTTAAATTGTGTCCTCATCAAGTTTTCCCACGTTGTTGTGCAGAACATACTAGTTTTAATAGAGACTAGTAAAAGGGGTTGGACTAGATGATCTTTCGAGGTCCCTTCCAATCCCTAGGATTCTGTGAAAAAAGCAGAAATGTCAATAGTAAAGTTAACTTTGATGTCATTTTCCATCATGTTGTAAATATAGGAAAATTGAAAACTTTCTGGACATAAACTAAAAAACTGATCTGAGAGTACTGGCAGAGTCTTAAAGCTGCTATGGATACATGGCTGTGGCAAAGATGTGTTTCTTTCCTGATCAGAAAGCAATATAAATATATCTGTTATTTACAAGTATGTTGCTTCATCCATCAAGGCTGCACTGAACAGACTGCACTTAGTAGGTAAGTGAGGCATGGCAGAGAGTGATAAAAATGAATAATTACTTCCACTTCAGCTATGCTAATTCTGAGTTATGTACCGTAAATGTTTACAACCCCTTTTAAGGTAATGTCTCTAAGAATACAACTTTTAAATTACATCAAAATGTTCAAATTAAAGTATTCCTTTTCCGCTAATTTGAATCAAATAAAAGGAATTTAAAAACCCAACTCAGAAAAAGGAATTTAAAAGCCCAAAGGATTTTAAAAGCCCAACTCAGTAATATAAAGTACGAATTCACCTGGGAGAAAAAAGTTTGCTTGATTACTATTTGATATATATGATATTTTTCATGTCAACGGAATCTATAATTGTTTATAAGATCTATTAAATTTAGTAAATTCAGTGGATTTGTTATTAGAAGATTTAATTTGGAACATCCCATACAAACCAATAAAGTTTATTATGAATGGGCAACTTACTCTGCCTACACACATTTTAGACTCTGCATTCACATTTTTTGTTTCAATTACATAAAAGACCAAGAGAACATTATGGTTTATTTCCACTGTTCACTTTGTACGTAATTGAGATGTTAAGCACACTACAGTGGCTGGGAACATGAAAGCACTGGTATGCTGTCAAAAATTCCGGTTCTTCAGACAAGTTGCATGCTTCAATAAATCCACCCATACAGACAATGCCTTAAAGCTGCCTTCCATACCCAATGTCAGCAACACCTCTCCATGACTTGGCAGTAAACTCTTGTTTATCCTCACCTTTCTTGGCTGCACGGAGTAACACAACAGATGAGTGATTGAGGGGTGAGACCTGGGATGAGGCCATATACAGCGGTCACAAACAATGAACAGACCTCAGCTGTCCAAGTGAATATTTTAAATTCAAACATGCATCTGGTTGTTACAGCAACCATGAGCACCCAAAACAACTGTTCTAACAGAACATGCAAAAATTAACAAATATTTTAATGTACTTTTGATATCAGCCTTCCTATGATATTCATATTTTGTTTTCCCCTTTGTGACTCGCACTTTTGAAGAGCAGTTATACACAGTTGCTTTCACATAATTTTAATTGAAGAGAACCAAACACATATAACTCCTATTTTTAAAACACAATAAAACATCAATTTATTTAGTTCAGACACTTCTAGGCATAAGCAAAAATTATGTTCAGTTTGTTACCTCAAAATCTGAAAAGGATTTATGGCACAGAACTTAGATTTTTACCTCAGCCTGGCTCAAGACTCCAGCCTGTGTTTTTTCTATTGAAAATCTTTCTACATGAATCACTTAATGATGTTCTGTAATTGAACTCAAAATCTGAATCTGTTTTAGCTAAATTATACAGATGATAATTTTCTAATGCAAATGGCATTGTACCAGGCATGATGTAATTGTTATAAGAATCACACAATACAGAAAGGTTAATTAGTTGCTGGACTGAAAGTTTGTGGATATCTAAGAACCAGTAATCACAACATGATTGAAATTTTGTAACAGAAGATAGATCCCAGTTCCAGTGCAAACCAGGTTCTTCAATAGAGCTAATATTCTAAATCTGAAGACTAAATCTAAATTTGAAGGAAAATAATCAAGCAAAGATGTGACTACGTGTATGTAGCTGCTTAAGAGCTAAATGAATGTAGGAGTTTTTAAAATATTTAAAATAATATATATTTTAATATAACAAATGAATAAAGAGTAAAGTGTTCAGAGAAATTAATATCTAGGAAAACCCATAGCTAGCAAAGCCAAAGCAAATAAGAATGAAAGCTTTTTAAAGTATGCTTATAGCAAAATACATTGTAATAATGGTATATTCTTACCATTAAATGGATATTCAATATTCACATTTAAGTGGAAAAGTAAGAGCATTTATTTAGTTTTCTGTTATGTGTTTAAAAAGGAAGCAGTATGAGGTATTCAAAAAAAGATGCTGAAGTGATTTACAGTTCACTAGTAATTGGAAATGTCAAACAGCTCTATGAAATATAGATACTTTTAAAATTGAGGCCTTGGTAATTTACACCCCAAAACAGCTGGATGAGCATATTTCTGGTTTCAGAATTGCATGGATGCTCAAGAAGCCTGTAAGGCTGCTAGTGCTCTGCTGACACTCAGTTAAGAGTAATGGCACTCACCAAGGCTTGCTAGCCTGCCATTAAACCAAGGAAAAAATAAAGTTGATACAAGATTAAATTAATAAATACAGAATAATAATTTATGTCACCCAAAATTATTTTACAGAACATAGGTCTCAGGCAACAAACTGAAAAATTTTGTATGAAACTACAAAAGTGATAAAGATAACTGGGTAGATACAATAGTCTGAAAAGATATTGGAACCTCCACTAATTGGCAATGATTTCTTTTAAGAATTAGCACTCAAAAGATCAATCTGTCCTACTTGAAATAAACTGAGAAATGTACAATCATTAGGTATCAGAAAGTAGCTGCTTTTGCCTTTTGTTTTATTGCTCAGTACTTAGTATCATTCTTCAGGGTTTGTTTTCTGGCTTGATGTTATTCAGCTCAATAATTGAGACTCAAATGCAGATGCTCAACTACTTTTAACAAAAATGTAGATGTCCCCGTGTTTGGTAAACTACTAAATAGCAATAGCATACAATGTCATCAAGATTGATTACTATTCAAACACTTGCGAAACAAAAGTAATTACATGTTTAAGAAACGTATGTCAGACAATCTCATAGAAATGGCAACCATGCTCAGAATAAAGGGGTTACGAAATTGAATTTTCCAAATAATGGTCCAGGAACACCTCAAGAGGAGTTTCTAATGTGAATCACAGAATCACAGAATGTTAGGAGTTGGAAGGGAGCTCAAAAGATCATCTAGTCCAATCCCCCTGACAGAGAAGGACAATCTAGAGCAGGTCACACAGGAATGCATCCAGTAGGGTTTTGAATGTCTCCAGAGAAGAAGACTCCACAACCTCTCTGGGCAACCTGTTCCAGTGCTGTTCCAGAATGTCAGAGTCTCACAAACAACAGAATAGTGAACAGTAAAATGGTTAGGAATTGATGTCCAACATCAATGAACTACACTGAGTGGCAGTTCTGTTGCCCATATTTTAGAACAGGGTGCTGAAAGATTGGAGAATTATGAAAGGATGGTAAAATGCTGGAAAAATGCTTTATAGTAAGAAATATTTAAAAACCTAATATGTTTCCCTTTATTAAAAAAATAAAGACTGACAACTGATGTATTTCTAACACAGATATGTCCTCCATGAACGACATATATACCAACTGTTAAAATAGAAAGGTGAAAACCATTAGAAACATATGCCACTGGAAAGATGAAGAGCTAGGTCTACCTGTATGGTGCAATAAAAAAACAAGCCAGCTTTTAATTTAAAAGAACCTTTTTTTATCATTTCCCAATTCAGAAGAGTACATGTTTTTTAAGGGCAGCAGTCTCTTCTGGGTGAGTAATTGCACAGCTCTGCACAAAACAGTATCTTTTACAAGAACCAGTGCCTCCCAGCACATTCTCTTTATAAAGAAAGGATATTTGTCTGCTTAGTTACTATGGAATTCATTTTATTCAGGTTGTCTAGAATTCATCCTGATTCAGTATTCAAAAAAAAAGGTTGTTTTTTTCAAGTATTGTACCAGAGTTTGGCTAGGAAAATGACAGATGCTGCATCATGTACTCAGAACAAACACTGAAAATTGCTTCCCTATTGGCTGTGTCTGCACGTACAGTTTAACCTAACATCATCTCAAGAAATGCTTTAATACATTTTCCGCTCACAGCTAACAGTCTCTATCACACTTCAAAATAAAATTCCAGAACCCGAGTTCTTGTCCTTCAGGAATACCTGGATTATAACCTAGACCAGAGCTCTGATTCTCCACATTCCATTTTATATGTGTAAAAGATAATTAGTACTTGAGTCCTAAAGAGACCATGTTGTGTTCCTGTGAAAGTCAGTTCTGGAAACCTAACTGAAGTTTTAGTAGTTTCTGTTTTTACAACTCCCATTCCAATACAGACTCATTACTCTTTGAAGTAGTTTTACTTCTTCCTTTAAAACTTTACTTCCTTTACTTCCTTTAAAACCTAGAACAGTGCTATGAAGTGGCAAACATCACCCTTTTGAACAGTATTTACTATGTTCTGATTCTTCTAGTCACAAAAGTAATTCAAATTAACTTGATAATAGATACAGTCAGATGGGTTAACTAAATGGATGAAACGGTAAACCAATGCTGAGCATTTATATTGAACTAGTGGAAGGTACCCACAAGTCTGAGAAAACTGATTGAAAAAAAACAAAACACACAAATTAGAAAGTCTGTAAGTCACAGTCACTGGTCCAGTAAAAGGGAAGAATATCTACAAATGCTTTGGAGGCTAAAGCGAGAAAGACAATTTGCAATATAACATGAGAGTCACCTTGGAAAGCAAGGTTTAGCAAGAGTTACTGTGAACGGCATATTAAACCTGAGTTGGCACCATAAAACAATAACAAAAAAACTAAGCACAGTTGCATAGAAAACATAGAGAAGGCAAACAATTTATTCTTTCAATATGGGCACAAGAACATTATGAAAATTGTCAATCCATTAAACCCACAGACTAATTTCTTACCACCCATCAACAATACTAAGAGGCTGAGAGGTAAAAACTTCTCATAGGTGGCACACCAGCAAACTGAAGATGTTGATACACAGATAGTAACAAGACTTCTGATTGGAAATCATTGCAGAGACTGTAGCTGACAAGCTAATGAGGGCATTAGCACAGGCCCAGAGGATAAAAATATCTCCAGCCAGCCATCTCAGCATGTTAAATTTATGGAAGATGTACAGCCACAGCAGAAACAAGTAGAGGAAGTTAGCTCTGAATTCTACACTCTGATATGAATAGTCAGTCACATAGCTACAAAACAAATTGGGTTAACGCTAATCTGGATTTCTTTACTAAACATTGCAGTGATCTTGCATGAGCTCAACCTTCTGAAGTTACCAGTCAGCTGTGAAAAAACATCATGGAAATGTGGAAGCACAGATGCAAGTAGAATAAAAGACTACCTCAACCTGTCAGGAACCCCAGCTTAATTCTAGCTTCCCAGCCCTTCATGTACTGTTAAACCAAGAGGAAAATCTCAAGGAAAAGCAACAAAAAAGACTGAACCAATAGTTTATAAGGCGGAAGCCCCTTCTCTGTAGAAAAACAGAATTCAGTAGAATTGTTCAAGCTAGGAGAGAGTTAGTAGTCTAGCAGTCCCTTCATCACCAGATGAATGACTCTGTAGGTTTTCTCCCTCTGGATACCCATAGCAGAGCGTGAGAGTCTGGTGGCAGGAGCTGAAGCAGACCTGTCCCAAGACCCTTGGTGCTTAAAAAATAAATGGGACAGAGGGAAGAAGAATTAAAGATTTTGTGGAAAGATCAGGTTGCCTCCTGAATCTAAACAGTACTGCAGCGTTCTGGAAATACTGAAGCATAGAAACTGATAAAATCTGGCTCATGACCTGCTGAGTTTCCCTACTTACCACAGTTTGCTACATCTGTTTTCTAAGTAAAAATTAGTTCTAGTTAACATGCCACAGTGCAGCTTATGACAGTAGAGATGGGAGGGAGCAGAAAGTATTGAACAGAGCTAGTATGAGTACACATATCTAAGGACACCCTTATAGCTGTATAGTTCTCATGTACTTCTTACCAAACCCTCTCTGTGCAGGCATCTGCCAACGTGGGTAACTCTTGCTAATTTAATTTTTATGTCAGAATCACAGAATCAATTAGGTTGGAAAACACCTTCAAGATCATCAAGTCCAACTGTTTCCCCAGGGCTGTCAAGTCTGCCACAAAACCATCTGCACAGAGAGAATAATGTAGAGTGGGCCAATACATGAAACGCAACCTAGCTTTGGCTCTGCCTTTCAAAAATGAATATACCAATTATAATAACATATTTAATTCTTGAAAAACTGTCATAGCTTCTTTCGTATGGAGATCAGGCATATTTGCTGTTAATGCAAGCTGTTTGATATGGGATTGAGTTGCAAGGTGCTAGGCAATTTCAGCTTTCCCTGTCTTTGATGCTTGAAAAAAGCACTCAGCACCTACAAGGAAGTTCTTGGCACTTCACAAAGATTGGACCAGAGTGAGGAGATAGTTTGCTTACTAACATTTTAGGTCTGACTCATCAAGACTTGACATTTACAGCCTTATTCGAATACGAACATCTTCAGGAGTAATTAAGAAGGAACCATTTTAAAAGAGCTTTTTATATCAAAGAGAAAAGAAATAACTTTGTGTTGACTGTCAAAAAGAAGTGTGACAAAGCCTAATTACATTTATGCAAAATCTAGCCCAAATAAAATGTCAAGATAATGGCTCTCTTTCAAATTGAAAGGGAACTGCATAAGAAACGTACAGGGAAACAGACTGTAATAGATATAAACAAATCCAAGTCTGAATTAAATTAAAAGCTGTTACAAAAATAAAGCACACCATTTTCTTAAAAGAAGCACCATGACAAATCGGGGAAAATAAACATCATCCTCCAGAAAGCATAAGGTACCTTGCCTTTAAGAGGGCATTTTAATCCCATTTCATTGACTGAAGAGGGGTACGGGGACATGAAGAGTGAGGGATGAGGGGGTGGGGAGAATTTCTTAGAAATTAGTAGCATCTTAAACAGCATGGTTTTAAATGGCAGCAGAAGCACATTAACCTGGGTTTGCAGTCAAATTCAGCTGCTCAAGTTCACTCTCAAGGATCCCCTGCAGAACTAAAGCAAAAAGTCAAACTGCTGTCTCTTCACTGAAGGATAGATTCCCTAGATGATTTTCACTGGTGTAGCAAAGATAAAGAAGGGCAAATGAATGAAAAGGGACCATCAGCAAATGTTCAGGACAGAAATCCTGAGTGGAGAGGGACAGCCACACCTATAGAAAAAAAGAAGAAATGAAGCATAACTCCTTAACTGATTCTCTAATCTGTTTTAACATACACCTTCCTCTTTCTGCCCCTCCTACTAGCTTACTTCATCTTTAAATCAGTTTCTCCCTGTCCTTATTTTTCTCTCCCCTTCCTTCTCCATTGACAACTGGGTTCAATTTCATAGTTCATAGCACTGACAGTTCCCGAATACTTTGTGCTTTACTCTTTAGAGCCTCTCTGCCATTATACATAATACAAATGAACACAGGGGTTAATCCTGCTATCCTTCAGCTGAGAACTCTAACAGTGGAAGAAGTCATATTGTCTGTTTATCTAGAGAAAGATTATAGAAATAGTAAAGCTATAACACCAACAACAATAACTCTAGTGTCACCATGAAAGCATGCTCTATTCATGACTGAAAGAGGTAAATCAGAAATCACCATAAAGCTGCTTCTTTCTACATACTCTAGATGACTCATCAAAAATGTACAAGCACGTTGGATACACCAGTATTCAGATAGCATCTCTGCAACATCACATAGCATAGGGAAGTTTTATTAAAACAAGTAACATGAGAGCTCTGTCCTGATCCCTGAATTCCAATTACAAGCTCACACTTAGTTCTGTAGCTACCAGATGTCAAGTCAGAGTTGCCAAAGTGAAGAGGAACAGATGGCATAGACTAGCTTAAGTCTCTGAGTTTTGAGAATGGGTTTGGGGGATTGCACAGCAGGGGATTTTCTTGTGCCAAATAAAGTACTAGAGGATTTTTTAGCATCTATAGGAAAAAAAACAATTCCAGGACAAATAAAAGACAATCCAAAGTCCTGAGCAAATTTAGCAGATACTTAAACTCCAATAAGTTTTCCCTCCAGTGGGAATTTTTGTAGTAAATCCTCCTTTCTGAATAATTTCTTGATTGTAATATAAAAAACATCTGTGAAACCTCAAGTCATTCCATAAAATCTCTTCACTCATAGAAAAAAAATATATAAAGTGCTCTAAGACTGCAAATTAATTGTGGCTCTGAGTGCAGTTGAGAAATGTCAGACTGCAAATTAAAGAAGTAATTGTAAGCAGAAGTAATTGTATTTTCCAGTGCCTGTGATAGCATTCAAGAAATCTTATATCTGGCCTTGTATTATGAGGTTAAAGGATTTTCAGCATGGGCAAGGTGGCAAAATAGAACTGTTTCCCACTGATTCAAGTCCAAAGGAGAAAAAAGTTAGAGATATCTGCCCTCTGAAATCACTAAATTCTTCTTTAATCAGAAACAAAATCCAGAGTGATACTGAGGTTCTGATCCTTCTGTTATAGAGCAAACACATACTGTGAGTTGGAGAAAGTACTGGTAGCAGTGCCTGCTCCAAACATGATAATCCACAAGATTGTGGTATTTTTCCTAAACAGGCTGAGTTCTTTCCATTCAAAACTTTTTTCCCTTGAGACCCTTTCCATCTCTTCACATTTGCATCATTGCTACACTGCAGTGCTTAACCCCTTAGCCATTATCCTAGACAAATGACTGAAAATGGTAGTTTTCGCTTATGAGGATGTGCAACATCAAGTGCTCAATGTTGCAAACTGCACAGCACAGCAGGGGCAGATGACAAGAAACATACTTCTAAGTGTACTGATGAATAGGTCAATAAACTCATATAACCTGCTGTGAAAGAATTTAGAGGAAGGATGCACTAATCTACTGAAAATAAAACTCTCCAAGTTTCTTATTTAAACTAAGCCTAGTTTTAACCTGCTAGACTTTGGATATTTTACTTGGAAACCTGGCTGCCCTATGCCCTTAGTACTACATTCTGCAACCGCTAAATCCCTCTGCATAATCCAATGCCACACAGAGAACAAGAAGCCATATAAGGGAAATCCCTCTTTTCAAAAGGGTTTGATTTTAATTCCCTCTTGCAAAGAAGGTAACTATACACCCTTCATATTCTGGGAAAATATTTCAGCTCTTGTACTTACATGCTGTCATTCTTTAACAAAACAATTAAAAAACTTCAAACACCCTCTCCCTTGTCAATCTTCAACCCCAGTCTAATTGTGAGGGAAAGGAACAAACTCTAGACCAGGAATACAAAAGAATTGGTTAGTCCACAAGAAAGATGTGGAGAATTATGCCATAGAAATACAAGCAGAGCAAATATATTATTATTGCCTTTACCAGGGAAATAAGGCAGTGAGTCAAACTGAGGAACTTCTTAAACAATCAGCCTTCACTCATGGTTTCCTGCTGTAACCAGTGAAATAGATTTAGGACAAAAATCTTAAATCCACTGCTTTATATCCTCTCTTTTATTATTTCAGACCTTATAGAATTTGCCCCTAAAATGGAAAAGCTTTCCTTTAAACATGGGGGATGGGGTGGTGGGCAGAGCATTAATGATGATATATCAAAAGTCCAAAACACATAGATTAAATTATGAAAATACAACGTATGGAAAAAAGATGGAGGTAGGAGAAGAGGGAAATAAGCAAGTAAATTAGCCAGCTGTAAAGACTGATCTTTTTGCAAAATAGCTAAATTTTCTGGCATTTTATTTACCAATCAGGCTACAAAGAATATGACACATTTATCAGCTGTATAAATATACACATATATATATACATAGAATCCTTTCTCACTGAGATTTTCAAACAATCCTTCAAACTCTTTTCTTCTTCAATGTCTACAAATGCTTAATTTTAACCAAGTCAACCAGCTGAAACAAAATATGCTTATCTCTACAGAAATTATGTTTATGAAAATGTGGAAATTTCAGAGGAGTCACCACTGCATAGCTATAACTGCAACTTAATATCAGATGCACACAACTTTCAGCCTATGCATAATGAAGGAACCAAATATGTCAGACAGCCATCTAGAGAAGAAAAAAATACACTGGGAGAGTGAGTACACTTCATTAAGATTTAAAGGTATTCTTTCCCATTTTTTTCATGTCGTACCAATAAATGGAGTTCCAGGAGAAGCAGCAAGCCTCATGCTCCTGCTCCCACCATAAGGCAATTAAGTTCTTTTTCTCAGTAGATGCCCAAATTCTCCACACACTGGGACCAGATTTGCCATGTTTCTGCACTTTAGATAACCAACTGCACTTATACCATGCCAGCATAAAAAGCAGTAAGTCAATAATAGAAGGAAAACCAGTTGCTCTGCACCACTGCCCATGAGACAATAAAGCCTTTTCTGTTTCTCTCCATTCCGGCAAGGCTCATTTACTCCATGGTTTTTCCCATCTGGAACAACCTGACTGTAACTTCTTACCTCATTTTCCTTGCTTCTCTCCAAGTCTCACTGGCAAATATACTTTGCTCTTTGCCATTCTCTTCTCCTATTTCTCTCCTGAATCATTCAAAGATGTGAAGCTGCAGAGCATTCTGTAACAGAGTGGAGATTTTGCAGGAATTGTGAACAGTATCCAGCAGACTGTCCCCCAAAACTGCATAGGATCCATTCATATTTACTGTTTTTTCCCCTGAGTTCCTCTCAAAGTGGTGTATTTACATGTGGTCTCATTCTCAGAGCATACATATAAAGTCTCAGTCTAGCCCTCAGTTGAATCCCACAATATGTAATAAGAGTCAGCTTGAACATCTCATCTGCCTTAACGATTACAAATAACTTATCAGTAAACAACCAAAAATTAATTTAATTCTTAAAACCTCTCAGATCTGCATGAGAATTGGTGAGAATTATGGTACAACAACAAAGAAAAAAAACACTATGTCTCAAGGCAAAGCATGTCATTTTGTAAAAAACATTCATCATGAAGTTTCTGTTTGTAGGTGTCTTTTCTAAAATAAAACACATGATGAGGTCACTGGCAGTTATCCTCCCAGTTTTTCACTGATCAGCTATCTTGAAGTTAACCAAGATATTTCTCATCCAGAAATATTGATCCTTGCACATGAGTAACTTCATCCAAGATAATAGTTCTGTATTTGTAAAGTCACTCTTACATTCAAGTGTTTATAAACTTATATCCTAAACCAAGAGAAACTAGATCCATAAATGGGGAAAATCAGTAAGAAACTTTGGATTTACAGGTTCTAAAGTAGCCAATGAAGTTCCTCCAAATAAAAATATTCACTGGAGGCTAGAACAACTACAGCAAGATAATGCAAGGTAGTTTAACGAAATCTGTTATTTGTTTTTCTAGTGTCTCACTCAGCTGATCCTGCTGCCAGAACTGTGGAAAGTCCTTTTTAACACAAAATTTACAGTCTGCATCCAGGAAAGAACCGTATTTTGGTTTGTCATGTTACATGGCTTCAATAACTAAATATTATGTGCTTTTTCTTTTTCAGTCAATTTATGTAGCTTTTTTCATGAGATCAATAATCAATTGTTCTAATTTTGTTCAAAAATATGGTAGGACAAATTCAATGACAGAAAATAATCATACAGAAGTATTAAAAAACACAAAAATTGTTGGAGCAATCATTAAGAAACATGCACTTTGAATTTCTAAACTCTAGTGCACTTGAAATTAACATTTTGCCTTGAAACTAGATATAACATATATATGTCTTTCTGCTTGGAACTAGAAGTTGTTCACCTTAAACTATGAAACAAAGGTACATCTGCAGAAGACAAAATGTGACCTTTTTCAGTTTTACTGATTCCCTTTGAAGTGAAATAAAATGTCACTGTGTCTCATGAAGTTTGCTGGTAACTCATGTGAATCAGAAAGATATTTTTTTCTCTCGGTGGGAGACTAAGGTCTTAGCAACCTGCAGTAGACTATAATAAGAGAAACAAACAAAAAATCTCTTGTTTTAATTATATAACAAAGTTATATAAAGCAGAACTTTAAGGTACTCTGTAAGAACTTTAAGGTATGCTCCTTAAATATTGGAACTGGTAAAATAAATACATTTCTCTCTCTCTCTTTCCCCCAGGGAAGTTTTATTCAACTATCTTAACTATTGTAATAAAACTAAAGCATTCAATTTACTTAGAATTAAAACATTCATCAATCTAGAAATTCTCTATTTTTAAGTTGGATGGTTGTTTTTCAACAAACAGTGGTTTGTTATTGTCCCTGTATTTTTTAATGTATTTTTACTAGTAAAATTTCAAGTAGAAAATGAAAAAATACAGAAACCAGTTATGTAACTTCACAGCTTTTTCAGCAGTTCCATTCTACTACACTGACATCATTGTCAGAGTTTAAAAATTGTAGAGGTAAAAAAGAAAAAGGAAAAAAAGAAAATGTGAAGATTCTGGACTTTTTTTGTCTATTTAATTTAGTGAGGAAGGAAAAAAGCAAAAGAAATTTAAAATTGCCCATAAAGCTTATTCTTTTTTCCTCCCACAAGGAGTTTCAGGGAGGAAGACACAAACAAGCTCTGTTCAGAAAATGTGATCAGCTCTGAATGGAAGATTTAGATCCTCTCTCTGGAATATGCTGAGTAAATATTTCTCTCTACCACATATGATCCAAATAGACAGTCTTCCGTGGTTCTGTTTCCATTTTAAAGTTTCCAGTTCTGGGTGCCCAAAGAGGTAGATTAGTTCTTTCAGCTTTTATTCTTCAGCAATCTAGTTGCTCCTCTTTTGACCTATGTCAACACAATACCACATGAAAAATGCTGGAAAACTCCAGTCTTGCCCTAAGAGAGTTCATATGCCTACATGGCACAGCACACACCATGTGGAGATTGCCACAAGAGTCCAGTTGCATTAGCATTCCCTTTTGCCAGGGGTCAACTGTCAAGCTCAACACACTGTCTGCTTACAAGACTCTTATTCAGCTTGAAAGTATACTGCATCCCCACATGCAGAAACACTAAGATTTTACTGTGAAGTTCCTGCTACTGCACGTAGATTCCAACATGAGATAAGTATAGCAGACATGATGAGCTCATGATTCTTTCACCTCACTTTACATAAGCTCCATTGATACATGCTTTAACATGATAAATGTGATGTGTTAAACACTTCTTAAAGTCTTGCAGAACTGAGGGCACTGAATATCAGCTCGAGGACTGGCCCTCTGCCTCTTAGCCTCTCTTGCATGAGTGTGTTTATTTTAAAATTTCAATGGTAAAGAAAAAATCAAATATTTGGGTCAGTCCTTTGTTTCAGATTTTTTTCATCGCTTTACATGAAATCATAAAGGCAGTTCTACCATCGTAAAAGCATGTATTCCATGCTATTTTATATTACCAGTAAAAATATTTTTTTCCAATACAACTCCCATCTGTTTTAGAAAGGTGGGCAATGGATACACAAGCAAATGAATCTTGATACATGATCCAAGGTAGTCCTACCCATAACCTATACTTAAAGATTTATGAGCCTTTCTAAGGAATTAACAATAAAATAACTAGCATAAATGTTACACTAATGATTTACCTACATTGCATGCTAGCATATAGCTCAAGATCTTCAAGCCAGTTCTAAATAAACTAGTTCAGTCAGTATCAGATACAGCCTAAGCATCTTGAAGCAGAGCAAATTAGCCCCCAGGAGCTCTGTGCTTCAACTTAAACACTTGTGCTTACCAGTTGTACCTGTTTTTTTAAAAAGGAGAATAAATTTTAAGTGTGGGCTTTGCTCTTCTTTAAGATCACATATATAGCCAAAATAGCAAACAAAAAAAGTTTTAAACCTATCAGACATTTTACCACTGCTGAAGGTCACATTGCCAATAACTAAGAGACAGGAAAAAACATCATAAAGTTATGTGCGGTCACGTTACCCTTCTATTTGCTTTGATCTCTTTGCAAGAATGATTTATAAAACTGTCAGGAGCTGCATATATTAAACAAACTATCCTATTGCAGCTTTCATAGTGCTAACTAGTTATCACTAGGGGTAGCAATACAGTTAATGAGCAACTCATGATTGAGTATCAATATGTCACTAGACAATATTCATTCAACCCAATCACTTGTTCTTAAGTGTTTTCAGTTCAGATGCAATATAACTGGAAATATATTTTTTTGTGCCATTGTGTTCATCCTTTTCTTCAGTTAAATGTCTTTGTGAAAGTTTTCTACTTTTCCTGTTATTCTGTCAGATATTTGAGTATCAAAAGCTTTTATCACACTGCCAATTATATTTCTTATGATAACATTTGTTTTTTCTGGTAGAAATGCTTTTATTCTCTATAATTTAGAAAAAACATCCCTACACATCTGCAATGAAAAGATAATGTAACTAAATTAATGGCAGCTGGAATCTTTATACATAGCAAAGAATATGTGAGCGCCTCTGCCAGAATTTTAATCCCTTTTTATCTAATTGTTTGTTCTTGCATTTGTCCCTTCAGCATAATTATTAAATGCTGTGTTCTCCTAGGCAGTCTGATCAAGCATTGACTGCCCTCAGATGCTTTAGTTGGGAGACAAAAGGAGGGAATAAACCTTGAGAATTGTGTTGGTTTCACTTATTCACACAGAATTGATTACACTGGGATATGGTGTGGATCAATTGCCTTCAATAACATCCTTTTAAACACCAGTGTGAATCATTACTAGGAGAAGATCAGAAATTGTCACCCTCTAGCATGTGTCCCCACCCCTTTTTTTTTTTTTGTAAACTGCAACTGGTCCACTGAGATTTACTCCCTTGTTTTAAGGGAGTAGCTTGAATTACAGAAATAGCCCTTTAATATTAGGAATGTACCCTACTACCTTCCACTTCCTCAAGCACATTCCTGGCTTCAATTTTTATATGATGCATGATCCACTGTTGAGCCTGATACACATGTCCACTGTGATGTATTAAAATAAGTAAAATTTTGGGAAAATCACCTAAGAGAGATCAAAGAGAGACATATAATTAGAACAGAACTTGCAAAACACTAAGAGAGTGAAAATGAGAAACAGAGAGTGTTAACACATGCATGACACCTGGAATCTGTGTTTCTAGTGGACAGTAGGCACATATACTTTTGCAGGTAGCCCTATTATGGCTTCTCTTAGATCTCATCCATACAAATTGAGAATTTTTAAGTGTACTTTGACCTGAGAGTTGCTATTTCTAGTTTTATTTGGTTGTTATTCTTTACAAATCTATTTTTATGATTCACTTGAGTGCCTGCTAATAAATATATCTCCAGAGGCATCTGGTGTTGTGCTTTGCATCTGACATGATCAGAACACGTCAAATGCTGATTTCAAAGTGTATTTTCTTTTTGTGTGGATAATAATTACAAAAAGGGATGGGCAAGAGCAAACTTTTTACTTCTGCATTTCTAGTTTTGATTTTGTAGATTATTGCCCAAACGTACCAGCAAGACCTGCAGTGATAAATCACAATGAGGAGAGATGTTTCTTGTTTGAACTTTCAGGTTTAGCTGGAGAGATATGAAGTAGTCTCAATAGTAGTTTTTCAACCTGGGCATGTATTCCTCTTAAAGATTATATGACTACATTTGGTCAAGTGGATGGACACTCTGGAAGCAGCCCTTGGTCTGTTCCTGCTATTTTTGTATTATTTTGTATTATTTTTATGCTGAAAAGAAGGTAGAAAAATTCACGAGTCCTACTTTTGACGTCATCTGTTAGCAGATTAGAAAGCATCTACTCCCTCTGACCATACAGGGACACAATCAGCATATCTGTATGCCAGAAAGGTTATAAGCAGCTGTGAGTAACTGCTAATATGCCCAAAACTCCTCCACACTATCCTAAAATCAAGCTAGCTTAAGGACTAGTGAACTCAGGATAGTTTAAGACAGTACACCTTAGGAGGATATTATGGAACAGAACAGCATGTATTTATAGCTTTTACCTCTATCATCTAACAGAAATGGTACTGAATCAAGTTGCTTAAAATCAAACACCTGAAGATTTAGCTTTATTTGATCTAAAAGTGAATTAATGCAGATCCAGTGAGGCTTTATTATTTCTGAATAGCGTCATCTACACAGGAGTTGAAGGTGATTTTAATGAGTCAATTTTAAGTGTAACATATTTACTTATTCCAAATTAATTTCTAATAAATATTTTGTTGCATACAAGCCTTTAGACATATGCTTGAAGCTGACTGACTTCATCTGGACTCTAGTTGCTGTGGTGAAACTGTCTTAATCACTGACATATTTATTGTTGGCAAGAAGCACAGGAAGGGAAGAGAGATTCTTCTTAAGTATGGGAGAGGCATGTGAGTGACGAATGTAACAAGAACAGCAGCAGAGCAGCTCGTCTTGTAAGAGATACTACAATTTGTGTCATGAAATATGTGTCTCACCACACGAACAGGTTTATTCATTCCTGGCTTGGCTTGCCCATCCCCTCTACAGCATTGCCATCCTCCTTCCTGAAGGACACAGAATCATCCAGTAACCAAAATAATTCTTCCCTAATCATTAATATATTGACATGTTTCACTATAGAAATCAGGCTAAATATTTAATGGATTTTCCTGGCTGGTTTTTACTTTAGTAAAGCCAGGAAGACCAGAACTAGAGCCCCCTCTCTCTGTCAGTTGTAAAAGAGATCACACCAGAAGAACTGAACTGCGAATAACATACCTTCTTTCCTTAAGTAAAATGGAGACTAAAGTCACAGATTCATTTTATTTGACTTGCACTGAGTGAATCAATTTAACTATTCTGGTGTAGTTTCTGTTGCATGTTTTATTTGGTGCCATGTACATTCCAACACGCAGACTGGCAGACAAATAAGCACAACATCCACAAAAACCCAAGTTCAAGGCAGGATATGACTCACAATAGCTGGATGCCCTAGCAACGACTTTGTTTTACAAAGAAATCAGAATAGTCTACATTCATGGGGCTTGTATCATAACTGCATGGATGTGCAAGTGGTATCCCAGGTTTGCCTTCTGTGACAAAAGAGTCAATAGCACTGTATCTTATCATTGCCTTCCGACATAGTCTGAGCACCTCGAAAGCACCTGAGTCAGGACAACCTTGGAGTAGCTGGACAAGAAGGAAAATAGAAAAGTCGAAAGTCCTTTACAAAACAACAAAAGTCAATCAACTTTGTTTGGACACACTAAGTCTATTGCTCATGGGCAACACAAGGGAAAACCAGAAAGACTGTGCTTGCTTTGTTTTCCCTCTTCATTGAGCACCAGGGTTGTGCTATTGCAGGACTGCAGAGTCAAGTTCAAAATCTATAAAAATGTATTAAAACAAAACCAAACACCAAAGCAACTAAATTTTTCTTGACAGGAATCTTCAATTGTATTAAAAAACCAAAATACACAAAAAATAAAAAAAGAAACCACCCACAAAAAAACAACAAAAAAAAAAACAAGGATGGCAAGAAATCATTTTGCTATTGGACTTATTACTGATATATCATTTTATTTTCATAGAATCATTTAGGTTGGAAAAGACCTTTAAGATCATCAAGTCCAACCAGAAATCTAACACTGCGAAGTCCACCACTAAACCATGACCCTACGTGCCACATTCACGCGTCGTTTAAATATCTCCAGGGATGGTGACTTAACCTATTCCTTGGGCAGCCTGTTCCAATGCTTGATATCCCCCTTTCAGTGAAAATTTTTTTCCTAATAGCCAATCTAAACCTCCCCTGGCACAACTTGAGGCCATTTCCTCTTGTCCTAGCTCCCATTCCTTACCATTTTAACCTGGTTTGTATTTTCAGCATCATACCAAATTATAACTCAGATAATCGTAGTGACACCAGTCATTGCTTGAAAACAGTGCAAAAAAATCAGATATCAAGATTCCTTAAGGAAACTTAATTCAGAAACTTCTTTTTCCCTGCCCCCAAGTCAAATGCAGTAATGTAATAATTTCAGTATTTATGTTACAGTAGGTATGTTAGAATAAACTGCTACACCAAGATTAACTAACAGCTATACTGAAACTATACATTTTGACATGACCTTGATATTTTTCTTTTGAACTAGACAACCAGAAAGAAGCAATTATCGCAGGTAATTTTTTATTTAAGAAAACCCACAAACTTATAAGTAGGAGTGTCAGGGAGGAAGTTAAAGATAATTAAAAATATTTCAGGGCAAAAAAACATGATTCTAATGGAGCAACAATAATACAGACCTCTCTAAATGTTCCCTGCTGGTATAAGTGGAAGGTGAAAGTGCAATAGCCACAACAGCTATATTAGTCAGATTTGAGTATTTCAGTTACTGCAACTTCCAGAACCAATACCTTTAAAAAACTGGTTTTCTATTTCAGCTTCCTGGTTTTTACAAATCTTTAGATAAAATCAGAAAAAAATTATGAAAGAAGATTTTTCAACAAGTTTCAGATCCTGTCCCTTGTTTACCTTCTGGCTTTGCTGTTCAGTGCTGTTTGTATAATACTTGCGCATACTATGTATGATATACATCAATCTTGAAAATTAAATCCCTATCATAACAGCAAGTTCTAACAGGCTAATTGACCTGTCACTCCCATGGGCTTCTTTGATAACTGAAGTTGCATACATATTCTGCCATGTTTAAATTTTACACCGAATTAATGTTTTATTGCTGTTTGATGTTTGTCTAGGTTGATGAAAACAAAATAAATTGCTCAGTCAGTAAAAATCATACAGAACTGAAAAAGCTTGTCTGTGACTTGTAATACAACTTACTGAATGATTGTGGAGTTCTATTAACAGCTATGAAATCAGAGGGGTTTATGCTTTGTTTGCACTCCTTATCTCTTATCTAATGCGAGTCAGAACTCATTAACCATTAACCCATTTATTAAAAGACCTCTTTATCAGAAAAGTGTCTGTTTTCTCCCTACCTAGCTATTGCTGTGATTAGCCAGAATTAAGTTAATGATACGTCAGATTGAAAAGATTGTAGAGTATTTTCCTCTGTGTAGTTCAAACAAAAACCCTTCAGTCTAATTCAATCCAAAGATGAGGAAGTCATAAATACCAGGCTTGAGTTCAGAGCATCCATGGCAGAGCCCACTCTGCTCACACAGGAAAAGCCCAACACTTCTGAATGAGGAATAGAGCAAAGACATGGGAAACACCCCACAGAAAGCCATCTACATCTTTTGGTCAGTTAGGCTCTGCTTTGCACACAGGGAAACAAATGTGTAATCAGTTTTTATTAACCCAGGTGCTTATAATACAACCCTGCAGTAGCTTGTGACTTACTCCATCTCTTGACTCATAGCTCCAAGTAGGCACTTGCTGAGTAGGAAATGACCACATGTGTAGGAACATTAGAAGCAATGAAAAATAATTATACTGCAAAAGTCAGTTGCAGGAAGAGTTATGGTGATTCTGTGCTATCCAAGTATCCCTTCAGCATCAAGACCACCCAGAAGGTCAGACAGACAGTCTAGCAGAATTCCCCTAGTGAACCACAAAGAGCTGCCAATAAGACAGAGACACACAACTTAGGAGTTCTAGTGTTTATTGTGCCAAATCCCAAACATCCCATATGGCCTTTGTCACTTATCCAGACCTACAGGTGCCATAAAGCCTTTATTAAAGCACGCAGCTAAAGATTTTACCAGAAAGGAAACTGAGGCAGAATGAGAGTTATCTGTAAGTTGGTGATTACGGTAATAAACTGCTACATAAGAGGCTGTGTGGTGGCTCATCTTAAGAAAAAAGTACAAAAAGATTATGGCTACGGGGCACTGGGTTTCAGAATGGGGCATTTTCCTGAGCCCACATCACAAAAAGAGTTCACTTTCATTCATGGAAGAGCAGCTTCCACAGAATATATCTTCTAGCAACAAGATCTGCCTGTTCATCCCCAGCATCTGTCTCAGTGTTCTCTACTGTCTTTTGTGGTCTCCCTGTCACTGGGGGTTATTTCTCTTCTCCCTGTTTACAGGGAAAAAATCTTTCCTATCTCTTCATCCATCTCAAATGTGCCTCTGGTGTCTCTGGTCTTGCCTCCTGTCTCTCAGCCTTGAGAAATCACCTCACAAGTACATTGTGACACTTGAGAGTCACTGAATACTTTCTCTTCTGGATTCTCAGAATATTGTATTTTAACCAACTGAAATGGACAATTTCTTTGAACACCTGGACTTGAAAGCATCCACAATAAGCACTTCCTAGTTCACACACTTTATTAGTATTTATTTATTAATGAATTGTGTTCACACACAATTTATTAGGTGGGTAGCTGCCATGCTGGACTCAGGGCATGTGGGATGAGTATTCTTTCAAACTGTATTTCACATTAATGGGTCTATGGCCACAGTTTTAAAGAGTACATGGCCGAGATATTTATTGACAGTGCTATCAGTAGTGACATAGATGCTGAAGACAGGCAAGCAAGTAACTAATTCCATGCATATCTGTTAATACTAGAGGACACATCCCTAGCCTGTGTCTTCAGTCAGCAAAGTGAAGAAAGTGGCTACTCGTAAAATCCAAGTGAATGGATGTAACATATTGGTCATCAGTGACAGGCTAAAATCAGGAATAGCAAGGAAAAAAAATTGCACATGACTCATACAAGCAAATGAGCAAGACTCAGGTCAGCTGCTAAGAGTCACTGAAATGTTCCTCCCCTAACATTCTGGAGGAGATAACCAGTTTCCCTAATGTGAAAGGGAAAGGACCGTGTTCTTGAAAGGTTAGGGCTAACTCTAGCACTTTATGAAGAATCTCATTCTTTAACACACTCAGAGGCCCCTGTTCAAATAAATACTGTTTTTCAGTGAGTGCCCAGCACACTAAAGGTTAACAGTGTTAGTGTCTTGTTAACTACAATGTGCAATTTCCTATCTGGAGTTTCCTTATTGTTGGAGCATAGGATATTAGGGAGGAGAGGGTGGGTGGACTTGTACTGATTAATTGAATTAATTTCCTGCTTAATTAAAATACATTATGTACCACATATTTTATTAGAGAACTACAGAATGACATGCCTTCAACTAACACATTTCTGTTATAAGATTTCTTTTGATTAACGTCAGCACAGCTAGCTTCTGAACACAATGTATGGCCAGGCAGGACATGCTGGGAGGAAGAGGGGGGAAAGACAACATGAAAGGTGCAGTGCCTGGCATGCTATGGGGTGATCCAGTGTGTGTCTGGCTTCAGGAAGAACACTGAAGAAGGGGTTGTTGTTTGTTGTAGGACTGACTTACAGCAGAAGTCAGTGTCATGCTGCTTATTGGTCCCTCTGCCAGCCTGCTGGCAGCCTTGTGGGCCTATGGCCTGGACAAGAGGTTAGGGTGCTGGCTGCATCCTGGCTACCAGATCATTGTAATCTAAAATAATGACCTCACCCATACTTCTTGTCTTTATTTTGAGCACCTGTCATGGAACAAAACCACTAACAGCCAAAAGTGAAATAGTCGATTACTAGAGTCTTCTGCTAAAACTATATCAATTCCTCACCAGCAGAATTTGAACCCTCCACTGATCCATCTCCCAAAAAATGTAAATGTATAGTTTTACTGCAAGATGGTTTCATGTTCATGATTTCTGAAACTATCATGTACATACTGAGGTCATGATTCTGTTTCACCATCCCCGTTAGCAACATTAGCATCCTCACCACTTTATGATGTTCAGGTTTCAGGGAACTGCTTCCCCTCCCAACTCTCTGTCCTCTAAGGATTATTTTTATTTTGTTGCACCAGTTGGATGCAGGCTAGAAAAGACAAGTAGAAAACAAAACCATGGTAATTGTATAGATTGCTAGAGCCTGAAAGCATGAAAGAACTGAACAGCACTGCTCTCCAGCACTTAAAAAACAGGGAAAATGTGTGTGATTGCAGAGCAGTTACAGCATACAGGTAGCAGATCAGCTTGCCTGAGCAACATGGGAGAGCAATTGGAGGCCTACTGAAGCACCACACAATGCAGGCGAACATTAGCATACCATAATAAATCACAAGATGGAGTTAACTGCTGCTTCTAAGCAGCACAGTATGGCATCAGTTACTATGTAACGAGTGAATCGCTCAGTGCAGACAAGACTTTTTCATTCAAAACAATTCAGTAGAGGATAAATTCCATTGTGTGGACAAGCCCTTAGAATAGGGGCATGCCAAAGCCAAAGATTTGTGAATCTTGCCATGAACTTTTTAGAGGAGTAATGCTAAAATATTTTTGACATTCAGCACATATTCTTAGGATTCCATTTAAGTACCACAAGCTTGACCCTCCACAGCCTCACATACTATAATCATATAGTTGGGCATTCAACCAGATGCTAGCAATAATACTGGATACTCTCTTCCCATACAGAGGTGAATAATTGAATGGGCAGGAGGCAGAGAAGGATTAGAGACATGTACACTTAAATGCCCATGTTAGAGAACAAATCCAGAACTGTTTCCGCTTTCATAAGATATTTATGATTTTGTTTCATTTCAAGATGCATTCCATGAGAGTTGAAAATCTGAATGTAATTATTGATCCTGTGCAGCCATCTGAAATTTAAGAACAATAAAGTTCTGAAGTGTTGATGTCAGTCTTTCTTTCATTTAAGCTGTTAAAGAAGCAGTAATTAACACCACATTGGCCCACATAAATCACAAAGGCATGTCCTGTAAGAACACCAGAACTTTTACTTCAGACCTTAAATCACCCCTTGCAGTGTTTATCTTTTAAACACAGGCTGCCCAGAACACAAGAACACAGTAAGTGCTGAGACCACAGGAATAGATGTAGGAACAGTACGCACATTTGCACGAGAACCAGTTCTTCAGTAGTGGGACAACTTCAATTCAGCTGTCAATTATGCAGCTGTGCAGATCACATTTAATACTTATTACTACATAACTGAGAATATATACAAGAGAGAATAACTCTGAAACATATAAAGCCTTAGATCTGAATGCTAATCACAGAAACACAGAATCGTTATGGCTGGAAAAGACCTTCAAGATCATCCAGTTTAATCATCTACCCAACACCACCATAATAACCCCTAAGACACTAAACCATATCACTCAGTGCCTCATCCAGATATTTCTTGAATACCTCCAGGGATGGCAACTCCACCATCTCCCTAAGATCTCAAAGGTGGGCAGGTTGCAAGCTGGAATTCTGCACTAGCAGCAGGATACAATATTTCTCTGGGTTTTTTCTCTTCTTTTTCAGCTTCCATAACCTTAACTGCTTACTTTAATTTACAGTTCTGACCCAAACCATCTCCCCTAAGGTTGCATAAAGTAAGATGCCAGGTAGGCAAAAAAAGGACAGTCAGATTTTAGTCAAAATTTGCCTAATGAAGCTAGATTACTTAGAGTTTTGCTTTACATTATGCCTTTCACGCATAAAGTAGCTATTCCATGTAGCCCATCAGAAAGAGAACAACTGCCTTCTGTAAAACCAGAGAAGCTTCTTCCATTTTCTAACTCACTGCCAACAACCCCTCAGCTGCTGCTTTTTGACTGTGACTCAAAACTCTGCGTTTCTAGTATTCAGGTCTAGTTCTACAAAAAATTCAATTCAAAGGGCCAATGCTATCCTGCAGACTACAACATTGCGTAAGGATCTGAGCAAGCTTGAAATGAGAAATCCTGAGTATGAGAATCTGATCAAACATGGCCACACAATGATAAGCAGAGGATAATTTATCCGGCTACCAGGAAAAATAAATTACGCATGGTAAGCCTCGTGCTGCTGCAGCACTTGAATACCCAAGTTACTTCATTTAAAGCTAGGGTGGGCATCTATAAACTACACTGAGGCTGCACAGTCTCAGACTCAGCTGCTGGATTATATATCAACAATATGTAACTGTCATAGGGAAACACAAAGGCAGAAGAATTCAAATCCTCAACAATTCTGCAGCATACTCAAGCCAGGTCATTCCAAGAACTCACATGTGATGAACTGAAATTTGGCTCTTGAGCTGTTGAACACAAAACAGTTGTTAAACACCAAAACTGCAAGCAGACTTCAACACTGCTGTCCTCTCAGGGAAGAATAGTAATGATACTACTTAATGAATCTCATTTGTCTTTGAGAATTGAACTCTCCTAAAGTCTGCCCACCTCATTGTGACATTTAAACAGCAAAAGGACATTCACCAAACACTTTTTTGAATCATTTAGCCTCATGATGCTACATTCAGTAACTGAGAAAGGTAATTTTTATGTAGCTGCATACATCCACATGCCTAAATCTATCACATACACACACACATCTATATTTAGAAAATTAAAGAGACTGCAGTTGCATCCATAAAGGTCAGTTGCTGCAAAAGTCAGTGACAAAGTCTGCAAATGGAATGAAGACAAATGTACTGAAAAGTGAGCAACTAGCTGCATATTGATGCCAGAGTTCAAGAATACCTTTGTGCACAGGTGGGGTTTGTTTCTTTTTTTTTTTTTTTTTAAGACACAAAGTTCTCTTGTCAGTTTGCTAAGATCTAGCAAGTACTACTATGCATTAGAAAGGGTACATTCTCAAACACCCACATAGCCATCTACCAGATATTTCTCAGAAGATAGTGTCACCCTCACTGAAGAAAATACCAGTAATTGCTATGTTTTAGGGACATTAATACTGCAAGGTATTATGCAAAGTACTGTAGTATTTGCATTTGATATTGTTTAGAAGGTCTTCAGAAACTGAGTGGGATTTTCAGAAGTGATTATAGCTTGAACAAATCTGCTTCTCCAAATTAAATTAATTATATCACTGGGTTTATTCATAGCAGAACTAAATGGATGTTCAGGTCTCTTGAAAATTCTTTACAGCTTTTCTTGAAAAAAAATTTACCATAATTTCGACATTTGTTGCTGGCAATGTAGATTCTAAGAATCCTCACAGTTATCTCGTTACATCACACCTTGAAATATTCAGAAAAACAGCCTCCTATTTTTCTGTTCTGGTAGAGTAAGACAAATGTAGGCTTGCATCTCCACTGATTTGGTGACTGAAATAACCAGGTAAGAGTTAGCCAAGGAGTTGCATCAGCTTGAGTTACTTTTTGAGAGCTGGAGCAAAAAGCCACTGGTTGAAGAAGGGCTGTAATCATTCAGCAAATGGAGGTTATGTGTTCTTTGATGCTTTGCTACAGCTTCTTCTTCAAGCAGATTAAAGGCATGGAGAAAAACTTCTTAAACAGGAAATCTTAGACAGAAGCTTTAAACAGAACTTGGAAACAGTTCAAGCCACAGCTTGAAAAAAGAGAGTCTGCAGAGAAGCAGATTGTAACTGGGCAGCAAGGACCTGCTTAAACTTGCAAAGAATACCCAAATTTAGATAAGACTCTGCGTGTGTCTAAGGATTTGTTATTTTATCTTTTTGATTGGAAAACTCCATCATTTTTTTTTGTTGAAAAATAAATCACATACTGCTCTGTGCAAGTGGTTCCCTCTGACTGTACGTGGTGGTGTCATGGCAGCTCCAGCAGCAGGAATTGCTCTGAGCAGTCAAAAGCAGATCAAGCAGGTCAGGGAAAATGGAGGTCAGTCATTTAAACCCACAAGGAATAAGCCTAGGCCTGATGCTAATAGGACATACTCAGGGAAGAGAGGAAAAGTAGTTTTACCTGATCTGCTGTACTGCTTTACTGGAAGGCATGCCCATACACACCATGGGAACCTTTATAGGGCAGCGGAGGTTAATTACATTTCATTTTTCTAATCTTGCATTTCATGCAGGATTTACTTTTCAGACAGTTCCTTATGAGAGTTCCCTTCCACAAAGTAAATCCTTCTTTTGCCATCAAATGAAGGACCACATTTCTAATCAACCAAGATAATAGATTTTCTTACTGTCTTGCAGGCAATGGCCTGCAGTTACAGAAAGTTTCAACTTTGTCCCTGTTTTGAAGCCACAAATATCCTGCTCAAGAATAAACACAGCAGGACTGGAAACAAAAGCAACCATCCCACAGGTGGCACCTCCCTGGTGGAAGCTCCCATCATACTACACCAAGCACTCCTTCCAGAGAGTAGCCTGCTGCTAGGGGTGAAATACAAAATAATAATATTGAAGAGCTAGCATCTCTTAGTCATTTGAAGTGTTTATCGTCACTACCTGGAATTTCACACAGCAGTGAGCTGGAAAGCCACAAAACACATTGAACCATTTGCACTCTTGTCTCCCTTTCTGTCAATCAAAAGCTTGGATTGATAATTTGACAGTTCTTGTTACAAGCAAGAGCTGTGGGTGTTCCTCATTGCTAGGAATGAGGCAAATTTTAACGTCAGTTCAGGATCATCATCTTTGGGATATTTGAGAAAGGAATTCAGTCCAGTGTGTAACACAGCTAATGCAAGGCAAGCAAATCCAGGAGATGTGATGTCTTATTGCCATACCCATGCAACTGAATTAACAGAATTTGAGAGGGACTGACACAAAGCAAGTAAAGACACAAATAAGGAAGACATCCATAGTCCAAAGGATTAATTAAGGTCTTCTCTGGTTAATAAGAGAATGACATGAAGATAGGGAAATTAACAAATACAGCATTTGAAGATATGTTATATATATTCATAGCGTGAATGATTGCTTCTAGTGCATAAACTACATACAAAAAACCAAAATATTGTGTGCTATAAGGAAAAAACACCTTGGATTCATGCTGCTGGAACCTATTGCGGCTGTGTGGCCACCATTGTATCAAATCTGACTTTTACCCTCTCTCATACCATCTCTAGGAGGCCTGAGAGGAGGGCAAATAGCAACTGGAGTCCTTGCAGTGCTGTGACTGGTCACTGGAATAAAGCAGTCAGCATGGGACAGACCCCAATGGGAGCCACCAGCAAAGAGAAATGCTTCATGCTGGGATGTGGTCAGCATGGCCTACAAGCCACCTCCACTATCAGCTACTGAAGCACTTGTTGGTGGGAGTGAAGGAAAACAGGCCAGCAGCCTAAAGAATCCCTGTGGAGGGAGACAGGAAGAAATACTCCATGTTTTTTCAAAAGCAGGTCTGTTCCTATAACAGCAGCTGGACAGTGACAAAGATGAACCTGCCAATGTACAACTACATTTACCTTTTCCATTTTTCACAAATTGTTAGGGGTTTCTAAAAATTAGTCTAACATCAATATGGATTTTCTTCCTATATAAATATGAAAAACTTAAGAGAAAGGAGAAGATGATCAGAACCACCAGTGATATTTAATATCTTTGTCAGTGACATGGATGATGGGATTGAGTGCACCCTCAGCAAGTCTGCCAACCATACCAAGCTGTGTGGTGTGGTCGACATGTTGGAGGGAAGGGAGGCCATCCAGAGGGACCTTGACAGGCTTGAGAAATGGGCCCTGCAAACCGCATGAAGTTCAACAAGGCCAAGTGTGAGGTCCTGCACATGGGTCAGACAACCCCAAGCACAAACACAGGCTGGGCAGAGAATGGACTGAGAGCAGCCCCGGGGAGAAGGACTCCAGGGTGCTGGTTGATAAAAAACTCAACATGACCCAGCAATGTGCACTTGCAGCCCAGAAAGCCATCAGTATCCTGGGCTGCATCAAATTAAGCATGATCAGCAGGTCGAGGGAGACGATTCTCCCCCTCCACTCCACTCTCATGAGACCCCACCTGGAGTAGTGTGTCCAGTTCTGGAGTCCCCAGTATAAAGATGTGGAGCTGCTGGAGCAAGTTCAGAGGAGGGCCATGAAGATGATCAGAGGGCTGGAGCACCTCTCCTATGAAGACAGGCTGAGAGAGTTGGGGTTGTTCAGGCTGGAGGAGAGAAGGCTCCAGGGATACCCCATAGCAGCCTCCCAGCACCCAAAGGGGACCTACAGAAAAGCTGGAGAGGGACTTTTTGTGAGGGCATGTAGCGATGGGACAAGGGGTAATGGTTACAACCTGAAAGAGGATAGATTTAGATTGAATATTAGGAAGACATTGTTTTCTGTGAGAGTAGTGAGAGCAGGTTGCCCAGACAAGTCGTGGCTGCCCCCTCCCTGGCAGCATTCAAGGCCAGGCTGGATGGAGCTTTGAGCAACCCGGTCTAGGTGAAAGGTATCCCTGCCTATGGCAGGAGAGCTGAAACTATATGATCTTTAAACACACTTCCAAAACAAACCATTCTATGATTCTATGTATTTATTTAAATTAACAGATAAGTAAGAAAAAACTATTGTCTGAAATCTTTTTTATTAAATTAAGAAAGCTCTCAAGATATAAAACAAACAATAGTTTAATCTTAGCCTGGAAGTATAGTGCCCTCTGGTGATAAAAATGCCCTGTTACTGAAAAGTATGAAGTTAATATCTGGTTTTTTCTTACGACATTTCTAAGCAGCTGCACGAGACTACTCAATTTCCAAGGGTCTGTTTCTGAAATATGCTTAATTAAGAAGCTTTTGTTTGTAGCAAAGACTATGTATGATTGCAGCAGTCTAACAAATTAACATTTTCTTACCTGCTGCAAATAACTGCTGACTGATTTTGCCACTCTGCATATTCTCAGTACTCAGTATGGTTCGCAGGAATTTTATAGAGGCAAGAGTTACATACTTTATGGTTGTGCCACTTGAGAATAAACATATGTTTAGCATTCAGTCATTGACCTGCACCAGTCCTCAGTAAGTTCATCTACTTAAGTACAGGAAAGAAAATAAGACTAATATCTCATATTTGATCCTATCTATAAAAAAAGAGATTCTACATCCATAATGCATTCCACTGAAATTCACACTATATTCATTCAAGTACAAGTAAATAGGTAAATTTGAGTGGAAAAAAAGAGTAAATATTCACAAATTGAGGAATCTTGCCCAACAAGTACTGAAATAATAAACTGTGATAAGGACCAAGATATTGATTATAATACTCACATCATAATACTAACTGGTATTACCCAGAGATACACCTCCTAGATAAATATGTGGAACATAACTAAATACTGTGCAAATTCTGTAAGCTTAATTTCACCTCATACCATATTTTATTGTTCTCTAAAATACCTAGTTCGCTACAAATATTGTTGCTACAGTTCTACATCCCTAAAACAGGAAGGAAAAAAAAAGAGAGAGGGGTGAGGACGCTGAGAGAAGTGAATTCCTTCAGAACAGACAGACAACTTAACTAGCAACACACCACATGGGAGAGTATGATAATGCATATTTCTGACTAAGGACAATAGATGCAACAGAAATGTTTGATTTACTCACCCATGACAAAGGAGTACAGGGGCCAAAAAGAAGAAAGCAGTAGGGACCTGACTCAGTTTCTCTCTGTAGAGGTCCTTGCAGTTACCTGCCATCCCTTATCTTGCTACATCTTACTTTCAAATTACAGCAATATTAGAAAAGCATGTGCTAACTGGGATATATTCACTATCTTTGCTAGGTTGCAGGGGGAAGTCTAACAGAATCCTGCTTAAACCTTGTTGAACTTTCCATATTAGCCTTTTCTACCATGAGGATAAGTTTTTGTAGCCAGGTTTTGTTTTACTAGCGATCAACATATTTACAAATATTGGCAAAACCTATGTAACATTTTCCTAAGGTTGAAGAGTAAAAGCATTAGAGAAAGAGAGAATGCATGAGGGGGAAGAACCTAGTGAAATTCTTCATACCAAGTTGGTATCTTCAGTTCATAAATACTGGACAAAGAGACTAACTAATAATGTTGAAGCTCCCAGATCCTAGTGCCAGAGGAGCATCGGTTGAGAAGGCTGGTAAGGAAAACACCTGTCAAACTCATAACTAAGAAGCAGCAGCAATTAAGACACAAATACGAGAATGCTGATGTGAACCCGCCTGTGCTCACAAAGAAGGAAGCTGAGAAATGGAGAAATCCCACGGTCTGTGCCAGATATGACATTTCTAATCACTAGCCATGTCTCATACTGAATTTTTCCAGGCATTCAGACTGCAATTCCTTGGAGATATTTTGTTAATGTTTTTCCATAACTGTGTGCCCAGAACAAGAACCCTCCTCAAAGAAGAGATTAAAATAGGCTAATTCTGCTTTGGAAAAGGGTGGAAGTGTGACAGTGAATAACAGGAAAGCCCTGGAGAGCTGAAGCATGCTGCTGTGGCAATCGAAGGAAGCATTATCCACCTTTCCGTACACTGCAGCAACAGCAGCAGTTGTCCTTAGCCTGTTCAAGAACTACACACTGCCTATACCAGATATTTTTGCTATCCCAAACTGTTTAGTGACCCAGACAATTGCCTGTGTCTATACTATATCACTGTTGCTGGTTCTGTAGCATCATGCATCATAATAATAAAGCAGTAAATTGTCTAGAATGCCCCTAAACCAGGATACATTCAAGATTTTAAGTAGCTCCTCTCACAGCAACACTTGAGAAATAAAGGACAACAGCAAATGACCACTGAAATGAAAGAAGGTTCAGTTTCATTCCTTTTTCCAAGATAGGACTATGCAAATATTTGAGCAGAAGGATCTCACAGTATGTATCTGTCCTACTGCCTTTTAACAGCTCCATGTTTTACCACAGATTTAGTTTTGAGAACTAGAAGACAGGGGTAGTAAGAAAGTCAATTTTATCTGAATCTGTACTAGAGAACAATTTTAAAGTAGCATTTATGTTCTATTTACAGTTTATACAAAACTAAATTCTTATTATTGACTTAGATGGCTTTCTGTATATTGCCTTTCAAAATTTAAGCAGTAATTATGTGGGGTAAGAGTACATAAAATGTAGTTTAAAAGTTCCAAATTAAGTTGCCAAAAGGAACATTTCTATTATTCCCAGAGCAGAAAATTTTTTAAGTGAAATCTGCTTGCATTTAACCAGTACTTCTGAAAAGTAATCTTTGTGAAGCAAGGCCCAGTTCTGCAAATCAGTCTGCATTTCCTACTGTCTTAGATATTTTCACTTGTCTTCTAACCAGAATTATTGGGTCAGACGTTTATAATGTTGAGCAGTCAGAATCGTAATGTTAAAAGCCTTAGATACAATTTTAAACATTCCATGAGCATTTGACATTAACAAAACCTGTCAGCATTATAATGATCAAGTATAAATGACCATCTTTCTCACTTAAATAGCAGCAAGGGCAGGATATAAAAGTATTTGAAATTAAAATCAAATCAGCAAGATAATGTCATATGCTGCAGAGTCACTTTAAAGCTTTTCATGTGGTCCACAAGTGATTTTGCTCTAGAGAGAGCTGCTAGGTACACTGCGCTTCTGAAACCAAGACATTTGCTTGCACGTGCAGGTCTTCATTTTGGAGTAGTTTGGGCATGTGGAACAGCAGCCACTGCCAGAATCAAGCTAGCTACTTCTAGGAAAAGTATCATGTTCCCTTCCTCTCCATTCCCAGCAGTAGAAACAAAACAAGTTCTGTGTGGTTCATTCTTCCCATAGCAAGAGTTAGAGTTAGATCTGATCTTCATGTGAGATGACTCAATTTTAGTATAGTGCTATAAAGTCTTCCACTGACCACATTAGTCGTACTGCCTGGCTCCCTTCTCCAGTTTCCAATTACTCATTGGCCCTTCTATATGTTAATCAATTAATAGTGAAAAGCAATCAACATAAAATAAAGAGCAGCTCCCCAAAATTAAACTCTAAGAGTGAAAAAACAAAGCTCACATACCTTGATCCCACAATGAGACAACAAATGTAATCAAGTTGTATTAACACTTTAAGTAGTATCATTGCATATTTTATGAAGAAATTCTTTGACATGAGGCTTTTAAGAGGGAATGAAGCTGAATCAGGCATGAAGCTAAATCTGGAGAGGTTTAGGTTAGGAAATGAATTTTCACACAGAGGGTGGTTGAACACTGGAACAGGTTCCCCAAGGAAGTGGTCACAGCACCAAGCCTGTCCAACAGGGACATGAGTTGGACTGGACTCAGGATGACAACTGAATGCATTTTGCCATCTTTAGGAATCCAAATCCACAGAAATAATGGGGAGAGTTGCCTTTGATTTCACTCATCAAAAGAAAAATGGCACGGGAGGTTGTAAGATCTGCTTAAGTACTACGTTTCCAATTGACTAGATAGAATAAAATACAAAGGAATCTGATAATGGTCAATTGTTAGTCAAATCATGCAACCCCCAAAAATAAAGGGAAAAAAGATGACAACAGGTTAAAATATTTAAAAGACTGCAACATATGCTTTGTTCTTAAATATTTTACCATCTATCACTGCTCTTACAAAACATACAGATGAAGAGAATATTGATTTTTTTTTCCTCCCATTGAAATTAATTTATAGAACGGCTCAATTTCTTTTTATATTTTATACTCTATTTAATATTCTTAGTTTGATCCCTCTGATTTACTGTGTCTCAGTCATATCAAAGATATCAGTAATATAGGACATGTTCATTTGGACATGAATGAGACTATTCCCTGGAAAACTGAAGGCTGGAAATTATCGCAGAATTCTAGTCTGTCTGATGTGTTAGTTGCTGCTAACCGGTGCATAGTATGATTCAATAGCAAAAGAGATCAATGAAGAAATATCTTCTAAAAAATGTTGTTTTGTTGACTTGAAGCAGGAGGATGGGGAAGGAACTGCAGTCAATTTGCAACAAAATGTTCCTCTAAGGCAGTCTCTAAGGGTGCCATATGATGCTAATAATAATTCTGAAAGACCAAGAACATTTAAAATATTTATAAGCTGTATTCCTGAAAGCTTAGCTGATGCCTCAGACTCTTAGCAGACTCTAAATAGCACCTGTCAACTCAAGTATAATAGAGCAGAAAATGCCTCTGGTGTAACAAAAAGTGCCAGCAGTAGGCAGCGTGAGCCTCCAGAACATCACAGAACAAGGCTTCTTTCCTAAGTAGGAATTGCATGGGTCCATAGTACAGCTAAATAAAAATGGTAAATGAGCAGGTTCCATCAGAAGCAGACATAATTGAGTGTGACTATATTTTAGGTGATCTCTGAATATTCTGCCAATTCCTTTCTGGTTTGTTTGACCTTTATGAGTTTTGTTTGGTTTAGTCTTTAAAGAGAACAAGTATTATAAGAACCAGCACTGCAAAGTCTTCAAACTGGTCCCAGAGCAGGATGTTATGTTGTCTGGCCCAGGAGAACAAGACACAGGATGGAGGATAGGAATAAAGTAAGGAATTATATTAGATGAAATTGTCAGGGTACCCAACAGCTCAGGACAGAGCTGGGACAGCATGATGTAGGAAGAGCAAAAAAGGTGTGAACTAATAGAAAAAGAGGGGAAAATGTATTTTTAATTATAACTAATTACTAATGCAATTAACATTTTTCTCCAGAAACTGAGAAGAAGCTCTTCAGCAGTTCTTGGATGATATTGCTTCTTTGGGACTATGAGACTTGTTTTCTTTTTCCAGTGCCTGGAATACAACTCACTGTAACCCTTGGTTTCAATTTTCAAATCTCTGAATCAAAATAAGGATATTTTACTTCTGCCATCATGCAAAATGTTGAGAAGCATTTAGATAGCAAATGTTATTAAGTCAGTATGCTTCATCTGCAGATTACCACCATCAATCTGACCACTGCCTCACTACCTTGCACTGCACCCAGGCAAATACATTAACCTGGATCAGAATGACTGCACATCATCTTCATTCCAGTCTGGAGGTTTTTCATGCCAGTTTTGCACAGCTAAATAACTATGCTTGAGGGTAATGACATGCTCAGTTGTTGAGGTTTTATTAAACTTCATCTAGTTTTGTATATCTGGCAACAACATAAAGTCACTTAGATCTATGTCAATTTTTAAATACCAATGGAGATTATCAGATCTCTATATTAAATAATTTTACTAAGTTTAGCTAGACAGCCATGCAGTCTTCATGTACTACTACAACCATTGCTACAACACTAGTCAACACTAGTTTCAAATATACTGTTTCAGGGACATTGCATAAGCAAAACTAATTACTCATTGTTTTACAATAAAACATTAACCTTAAATAAAGCAGAAAACATTAAAAGTTTTTCAAGGTTAAACACTGCCCCAAGAAATTCTGTAGAAACTATGAATTAAAATTAGTGTTTAATTATTTCTGCCAGTGAAAAAGCAGGAAGTTTATGCCAGCCTTTCTTCCCTGAAACTGTTTCATAATAGACTACCAATATTTACAAATTTGCTGGTCATAAAAAGAGCATATGAGCACTGATTTAACTGCTGAGAGACAGTATGTTCACATATGCTCTGGACAAAATCTGAGCTGTGTTTCAACAGAGACTTTCACCATCAGTTCTCCAAAGCACACACAAAATGCCGAAGTCTACTCTTGTTAATACAAGGCCAATGGAAATTTTCTTCTCCAAAGAGGCCTCACATTCACTTGAGCTCCCTTAGTTTCTCTAACCAGCTCAGTATTCATTTCTCTGTTCACATTTCTCCTTTGAACCCATCTGAAATGCCCCATGGGTAAGAGGAATAGAAATGCCACTGACAAGGTTGTAGCAGAACCTGGGTGAGTGCCAGAAAGCTCTCACTTGAGGGGCAGAAGGCCACAGGCCAGCACAGCACAAAGTTAATTGATAGCTCAGAAACACGGGTCTCATCACAGACAAGGGAGCAGACAGGTTTCTACCTATCACAGCAGACTGGAAATAGAACAGAGGAAGGAAACAAAGCCTTTTACAACTATGTAGAAGGCTACAAGGGCTCTTATTCTGTCCTCTTTTAGCAGTCCACAAAGTAAGGGGATTAATTCAAGTTCCTCTAGTTAATCAGAGCTGGGAAAGCAGAAACAGGACCAGAGAAAGCATGTGAACAGCTAATACAAAGTACTGCATGTGTTGACACAGGAGAAACTGCTCCACACTGCCTAATGTACCATCAGATTATTTCTCTTAGTTGTGTGATATAATATACACAGCATATAAGCAAGAGAATGAGAGACTAAGCATCTTCACACATTAGATGAGCCACAATTTTGCTTTTGGTGAGGAAAAATGAAACTCTTAAGTATTATGTGCTTTCATTTATTATTTTTCGTGTCCTTTTCTGCTCTGTGAAAGCTAGTGAAGAATTTTATTGCTTCCAATTCCATTCCTTTTTCAGCTTGACAACAGCTTTTTCTATCAGCTACTCTTTTAAGAGGTTACTTTACACTGCAAATTCCACTAAACAAAAGAGATCCTAAATACATTCTTGCAGATGATTACTCGTCTTTACGGAGCTAATTAAGAGTATATGCATACAACCAGCACAGAAAAACAGATTACTGTTATAGAAAAATATGTTGCTATATTCTTGCAAACACCAAAACTCTCCCCCCATAAATGAAACTCAGTGGCTGTGCAGAAAGACACAGATTACCAAGAAAATGTCAAAAAGGAGCTCTCTGCATGGAGGTGTGCAAAGTCATTGCTCATCTCTTGCATTCATAGCTGCTCAGCAGATGCCTAGCCTGGGGCACTGGGCTGCTATTCTTCAGCTGTAGGAAGCACATGTAGAGAGAATCTGTTACTGAAACTGCCAAAAAACACTTTTCAGACCTAGCCACACTAGTTCTTTCTGGTGACATGTATTTGCTTGCTTCAAGCCTGTCCCTCCCCCTTGCTATCCTTTATGCAGTTTGCTTCCTTACAACCCGCACCCCACGCTTACTCACCTTGTGAGTAACCTAGGCTTTTATTGTGTGTTTTATAAGTGAGCAAATACCCTGCCTCCACATTCAGGAAATTAATTTGATGTTTGTGTGTCATAGCCTTACTCTATCATATCATAATGGTCTGACCTCAGCAGCAGTATTTGGCTACATCCTGGATTCAGGGGAATCAAGCAAGTAAACTACATTGTCCGGTCTTAGCAGCAACTATTCCTTGCCTCAGTGACAAGCAAACATACCTCCCTATATTTACTAAGACCTGGTGCAAAAACCCAGTCTGTTGAAGATGTCAGAAATATTAGAGAGCAGATAGCTATTCTTTCCTTCCTCTTGATCTCAAAGCCCATTTTCCACCCCTTCCCAACAGCTTAGTTCTGTAAAAAGAGCAAGCAGGGTCATTCAGTGGTTTGAGCACCCTTTGCTCTTGCAAGAGGCATTTCCCCATCTGTCCTGTTAAGAAAGGAGGGAGACCGGATGGATGTCCTGCCCAACCCATCTGCACTGTGCAGGTCCGGGCATAACTGTTTCAACATGAAGGAGGCTCAAGTTTCTTTTCTCCAACCCATACACTTTCCTGAAATGTAAATTTCCCCATGAATTTGGGCTCAAAGAATACGGACATATTACAAATTGAGGTTTGTAAGAACAAAAGGTACAAGCTTCCTAGCACATAGCTAGTTTTCGGGAAGGTACATGTGGATAAGTTTTACATATTTTCTAAGATATTTCTGCTCTTTCCTCATAGGATAAAGCACATAACAATGCAGATCACTAGAAAATACACTATTTGGCTATAACATCCTCCCACTCTGCTCACGTTAACCTGAAAGATGCAATGGCATCTGTGACAACAATATTTAGAAAGACAGAATTCCGTTCTATTGCTAGATCTATGAACTAGGACAGTTGTTGGGCTTTTCTCCATCTTCCTTCATTTTCCTTCACCTCAATTCATTAAGTGGAGATCAACTGAATCATCAAAAGCCACCTCTGACCACTATCTCCCAGGCAGGGCAGTCTGTAAGAATACAGCAAGTTGAGTGGTATCTTCTTGGTTCTCAAGCCAGAGATGGTAGCATTGAGTTTAATAGAATTTGAGAAATCTTTCTAATGTTAATTTGTATGGTTGCTCTTGCCTCTCTCCATTTCATTTTGGGGGGTTGGACTAGATGATCCCTCGAGGTCCCTTCCAACCCTAGAATTCTGTGATTCTGTGATTCTATGTAAAATCTTGCTGATATATCATACATAAAAATTCTACTTTGCTGTTGCTCATTTAAACCTGCTGCTGGATAGTCCTTATACTCAGCAGTGGATCATCATTGCTTATACATCATACCATTCAGAATTTTATATCCCTTTCCTGTATCTACCTCCTCTCTCTTCCACACTGAAGACCTTTAAATTGTTTAAACTTTTCTCATGAGAGGAGGGGACTTGAATTGTGTGATGGATGAGATACAGTTTTAGAAAACAGCGTAGTGATAACCTGAGTATTTCTGTAGAAAACAGGATGATAACCTAACAGCATAACAATAACAGCATAATTATATCTGTTTGCTTATTTTCTACTATTCCCT
Source organism: Aegotheles bennettii (assembly GCA_013398125.1). NCBI lineage: Eukaryota > Metazoa > Chordata > Aves > Caprimulgiformes > Aegothelidae > Aegotheles > Aegotheles bennettii. The sequence continues at coordinate 27,025 of VZRW01001991.1, read as the reverse complement.
AGTAGTTTTATTGTTATTTTGTTATCATGAAGCCCTGAAACTGACTCTTCACAGTGTTAAGAATAGTGATGCCGAAGTCTTTCCTGGGCAACTCCTGAAATCTCCTGATCCATGCACAGAAAGTTATGATAACACAAAACCTGAGATTTTTGACAATCAGAATCACAGAATCAGCTAGGTTGGAAAAGACCTTCAAGATCATCAAGTCCAACCACTTATTCAGGACTGCCAAGTCTGCCACTAAACCATGTCACTAAAGACCTCATCTATACATCTTTTGACTGCTTCTAGGGGTGATGACTCCTCCACCCGTTCCAATGCCTGGCAACCCTTTCAGTGAAGAAATTTTTCCTAACATCCAGTTTAAACCTTTTCTGGAGCAGCTTGAGGCTGTTACCTCTTGTCCTATCATTTGTCACTGGGAAGAAGATATAAACCATCTCCTCACTCCAACCTCCTTCCAGGTAGTTATAGAGAGTGATAAGGTCACCCCTGAGCCTTCTCTTCTTCAGACTAAACAACTCCAGTTCCCTCAGCCACTGCTCATAAGACCTGTGCTCTAAGTCCTTCACCAGCTTAATTGCCCTTCTCTGGACACGCTCCAGCACCTCAATGTCTTTTCTGAAGTGAGGGGCCCAGAACTGAACATAGTACTCAAGGTGCGGCCTCACCAGTGCCAAGTACAGGGGGATTATTACTTTCCTAGCCCTGCTGGTCCCTCTATTTCTGATACAAGCCAGAATACCATTAGCCGCCTTGGCTACCTGGGCACACTGCTGGCTCATGTTCAGCTGGCCGTCAGTCAGCACCCCCAGGTCCCTTTCTGCTTGGCAGCTTTCCAGCCACTCTTTGCCAAGCCTGTAGTGTTCCATGGGGTGAGTCACTCTTCATCTGACTGCTTTGAAAATTTTTTATCTTGTGAGTTCTAGGTTTTCAGAAGCTTCCTTTCTTAGTTCTAGCCCTTCCCTCAAAACCATGTCCAAACACTTCAGCACTCCCAAACCTTCTGCTGTGCTTCCATCCATATTCTTTCTGTAAGCCCTCTTTAAGTACTTCTTCTGTTAATTTCCTCTGATTTTTTCCCCTAGCTGTTGATATCTTTCTACTCTTTTCATCTTTTTCCTCCCCTACTGAAATGCAGAGCAGTCATTTCCCTTGCATTTCCATTACCAATCACAATGGAATAATCATCAAGACTAAATTATCTCCATTGCCCTGCCTGATGAGTACACACTTGAACCATTATTAGTGAGGGGGAAGCATATTCACAGCGCAGAGACATTGAAAGAAAGTTGTCTTCTGTGGTACACTAATATTAAATTTCTGCTTCACAGCAAAGAGAACTATAAGAGAAAGGTTAATATGTAGCAGTCAATAATATTCAATCAGTTCATATCAAGACAGCTATAAAGGTCTCAGGAAGCCCTGAAGCAGTTCATTAATAATACAATTTTCACAGTTTGGAATAGAATAACTACATTGTACTTGGAATATTTCTCCCAGATTTGCAAATCATGAGACACTAAACACCTTAACTAATACCACACACTTCTCTTCTAGTGTGTTTGCTCCTGTCTGGGTAATGCAGAGATGGTAACTTCAAGAAAAACTTGCCTCAGGGTTTCCAACTAAAGGTCCTGTTTTCCATGCTGATAAGCTTCTTGAGATCTAAGAGTCTGGAATAAAATTTCCTGTGCCAAGTGTGTGCCTTGGAATAGCATATGAAATTTTTCAATTAAAACCATTCTTTCATTCCAAAAAGGAACTAGTAGAGAAATAGTAATGGCCCATTTAACTGAAATGCTTTCTACCCTTTTGCTGAAAAAAAAAAAATGCTAACCCTTGCCTTGAAGAAAGAAATCTCTCCAGAAGGTGTTCCTCTGGTTTACATTTGTACATTTTGCCATAAAAATCTGCCAAGTACACAACTCTTGTGCATCAGCCTGTACCATCTTCACAGAGCAAAATGTCATCCCTTTGAAGGAAGTAAGTCTCTCAGAAATGGGAGAATTGCACTCTTCCTGAATGCTGTATTCCAAATAATAGGATTTGCTGTTGTGTCTAGAATTAAAAAAAAAGAAAATAAGCCTTCTTATGGCTGGCAGCCAGGTTGTAGTAATGGTACATATGACCAGTTTCATTATGTTTGTATTAAGAACTATGAATGATATGAACAAGAGAAGTGGAATTGAGACATGATGAAACGGAGGGACTGTCTTTGCTTAATTTTACTGCCGCTCTCCCAGGACAACAATTTGTGGATCAGGGAATTTCTATACTAGAGATGGTTTCTGTGCATTTTGTAACTCTACAGATTCTTTTTCCAATAATTTGTCTTGAGTCTCCTTAAAAAACTGTGTGTCCTTGGAAAGCGTCCAGATCGGCGAGTTTATTCCAGCAAGTTTTCCATTCTAGACATGTGTCCAAGATTCTGGATGCAGCTCAAAGTGTCCAGTACAGTAATGTGTGATAGATTTTCTTTTAAATTTTTGTAATCTAGGAAAACACAAGGCCAGTATATCAGCAGAACACGAAGACTGTAACGTCAAATAAACACATTAAAAAAATGCTGGGATTCATATTGTCAGTGCAACAGAAGTTCACCTCCTCCAGCCACACATAGCTCTTTGAAATTCAAGTTCACTACAAATGATGAATCTCAATAAATGTGTTATGGTTGTCTGCAGAATTTCTCTCTCTCTTTTCTTTTTTTTCCTTTTTAAAGCATAAACTGAAAAATGTACACTGAATACTGAAAGTGTGCTCACAAAGAGATAAATTGGTTCTATGGTTAAAGTAATTCAGCTTCTGAAGTGTCTATCCTTGCCTTCATCACAGATAATCCAGGCAAGCCTTCGGCCACTGAAGACGAAGTATTCTTCCTCATTTTCTAAGTGCCTTATTTCAGGCACATATATTGAAATTTTCAGAACTATGTGCCCCAAACTGAAGTTAATAGAATATATGCTATCATGTGTCATGCACATTAGGAAGCCTGAGGCAAAATAAGTCCTGCATATCTCTTGCTGAGTATTACTGCTGTTATGGTTTGAGGGAACACAGGCAAAATTTTATGGTATTACTGCAAGGACCCAGAGAGGGGGGTGGAATCCGTATTCCCTTCCACTTCCTGTCAAACTCTATAAAAGCCAGGAAAAGAGGAAGTTCCTCCCCTTCTTCCTGCTCTCCTTCCTTGCCTCCTTGCCACGTGGAGACGTCCCAGAGAGAGAAAGAATCCTGTCTTTGTCATCAGGTCGCCATGTGCTCTGCAGAATCTGAATCCACTGGGTGCTGGGAAAAGGGACTCTTTTCCCTGCATCAGCTTTGCCATGAGGGACTTTCAGGAACTTCAGGATTACACAAATATTTTGTTTCATTTACCTCATCCATGTTTACAAATATATAAAGGGTGAGGGTCAGGACGATAGAGCCAAGCTTTTTACAGTGACGACCAACGATAGGACAAGGGGCAATGGTTGTAAACTGGAGCATAGGAGGTTCCATGTGAATATCAGGAAAAACTTTTTCACTGTGCGAGTGACGGAGCACTGGAACAGGCTGCCCAGAGAGGTTGTGGAGTCTCCTTCCCTGGAGACATTCAAAACCCGCCTGGATGCGTTCCTGTGTGATGTACTCTAGGTGACCCTGCTCTGGCAGGGGGGTTGGACTAGATGATCCTTCGAGGTCCCTTCCAACCCTAGAATTCTGTGATTCTGTGTGATTTAAGGGTCATTCTGAATCACTGTCAGCTGCCTTGGAACTTCTGTCCTGGATGTTTCCATAATCCTACTGGGCACCCTTGAGTGAACAAGTGCTGTCCCTGGTGCAGTCTCACTTATAATGCACTGCAGGAAATTTGCTCCCACTTCAAATCTGCCATAGGCTTTGATGGGATCCAGAATAAGTGCACATAGGCTAGCAAGTTCAGGGGTCTTGAACATGGTAAGAATACACAGAACTTTCTTAGATTATTTTTTTTCCAGAAGACCTTTCAAATGGAAAGTTAAGAATAATGAATTCATAATTCAATTTACTGTAATAAACAGATGTTTTCAGTCTCACAAAAATTAGACCACCCTTTTTGTGGTGCTAAAAATTTTATCTATAAAACTTTTCCTGGGTATTACATTATTTAATCTAGATTAAAATGCAAGAAAATACTATTAAAATCACCTGCTAGACTAAAACACTATCAAGACCACTCATTGCAGGAGAGAAAGATGGGGAAGCACAATAAATAAGTTTCATAGCAGTCAAGCTAAAAGGAGAATAAGTCAATATAATCAACCAAAAGTGAAAGACACTATTTAGACTACAGCAAATGTGTTAAGTCTAAGAGTTGTGGTACTTAGGAATACTGTATCTTTCTAAGGACATAAAGGTAACCAAAAAAAGCAGAATAAAGCAAAATTAACTGAATGCATCATTTTAATTTTAATTTTTTTTTCTTTAGGATAAATATTTTGGCCATAAAGTGATAAAGTTAAAATTGTATTGCAAGATCTGGAAAAGTATAACCTTTCAAATTAGCTTTTCTTTACTTTGGAGCAAACTATGTGATTTTTATTTTTTTTTTAACATATCAAAATATATCTGGAATAATGTTTGCTTTGCTGACTTTTGAAAGTACTCTGACAAAAGACATACTCATGTTAAAGATAGAAACAGGAATTTAATAGTCATTACACTTACAATGAAGCCTTGATTGAAGTGTATCACCCCTGGGTTCAGTCTCACTCAACCTTAATTCACACATTACATTCCTTTGCTCATCAGCAGGAAGTCTTGTGATTGTAGATACAATAAACATTGGTAAGAAAAGTAAAAATTGTTCCTCTATGCAATATGGTAGGAACCACCCCAACCAGCCTAAAAAATTCTGTAAATAGCCACCCCCACTCCCCTCCCAAAAGAGAAAGGCACAAGGAATGAACAGTGGTTTGGGCTTCAAGAAAGCTCCATCTGCAAGGACAGGGGACTACATGTCCAAGAATCCATCCAAGCACAGCTTCTTGGATACGTACAGGAGTGTATTTTCCCACATACAGAAAAGAGACTGATTTCTACATGTTCTCTTAGCAGAGCATTCTATTCTTAATTTTGTAATTTCTCCACTAGTTTCACTCTCTCCTTCCTTTGAAGGATTTATTTTGGTTCTGCCCAGACAGGAAAAAGTGTCCTTGTGATGGACCAAGATCATGAAAGAATCACAATAATTATGTTTCTGGGGGAGGAAAAAGGGGGAGGACGACCTCAGTCCAACAACTGTGAAAGGAAATTGTGGAAGCTGTGTTGGATTTAGTTTTCTGATTTTCCAATACACAACTAGCTTTTTGGAGAATAAATAAATAAATAAATAAATAAATTACAGGATAGTGAGTGATATATAATTAAGTTTTTGTTAATATCATTAATTATATGCTTTGCAGGTTACACATTGCTCTCTTCATTTAATCTGACTAGCACCAAGTGTGCCATGTGTAAGAACAAAACAATAAATCCATTTAAACAAACACACATCCAAGAGACTTCTGTCTCATATGATACAATATCACTGTCAGTTGCTATGATAAAAAGTCTGTTTCCTTATTATATTAACTTTTTTTCATGTATGTCTCATTATTTCATGCTGATTACTCAGTGCAAGAATTGGATTCTATTTAAGGCTATGGAAAAGGTCACAGGCAAAAGGGAGTTTGACTTTCTGTTTGCTATTTTAAAAGAAAACTACCACACTAGTGTTAATATTTGCTATCACTTACAGCAGGTACACTGTGGTTATCTGAACAGCAAATCGTAGTGGGCAGTGTGAACGCAAAAGTACTGAGAAGTTATTGATCTCAGAAGAAGGATGTAGACATGTAACGATTGATTTTTTTCAACAGAAATTTCTGAAATATTTGTGGGTTTGCCATTATTGTTAAAAGCTACTGAAAAATTTATCAGCTACCCACTGCAGAAAGGAGAAATGGCATTTTCTTGTACCTGATGTCCAGAGAAGTAAAATAAGTAATCAGAACATATAAGTTAAAAGAGAGAGCTATTATAATAGTTGAAACTGAATCCAAAGTAGACAAGTACTATAAACAAAACATTTATTTCAATAAAAAATTACATAGGCACAGGACAAGAATGACTTGTGGGTTTGGTCAGATGGATGATTATTTTTGGTGGGGGAAGTGAAAACATTATGAGAATAATTTTGGCTGCATTCTAACAATTGGCCTTAATTCACCAGACAGAAAGTTATTTTTAAATGCAAATATTGCCACTGCTTTCAAAGGATGGTGCCAAACCAGGTTTTTCTAGCAGATAATAAACATCAGGATTTGAGGTTTGCTGCCTGGACTCATTTGTAACATTTACTATAAGTTTTCAAATAAATGGTGCATTTTATATTGTGGAAAAATATTTGTTCAGAGGCAATATTTCATTGTTTGTAGATTTATTTGTCATTTACACGAGAGTCTGCACAGATTGTAGAGAGGGCTCATGCAGGTCAGGATCTTCCAAATTAGGCACTAACAGATACAAGTGTTGCTTACCTTGCCTGCTCTGCCTTGACACCTGCCTTAGTTGCCAGAAGTGAAGAACACAACATATCTGTTCCAGCATGAGATTACCTCTTCCCTCAAAACCGTACATCCTTTTCCCATCTTGCCTATCTCAGCTGTAAGTGGGATTCAACAGAGAACTGAAACACAGGAGGACCAAGACTTTCCTTGTGTCCAGTTACCTAACTTAAGCTCTATGTATGACCTAAACTAGCTGAATGGTAGATGTATGGTGAAGTTCAGGATGAGAACCATCATCCACCCCTTCTGCAGGAAGGTTGTAAGCACATGAAGAATGCACCCAAGGAATATGAAAAGGACCATACTAAAAAGGCAATTATGCTCCAGCTAGCAACAGAATGGCAATAAATTGTGTCTTCAGGAGGTTTGATACAGGATGGCACTTCCTCCCACACAGCTTTGATGACAATATGCCAATGCTGTATATTTGACAGTAGCCTGCTCCAGCCTCTGCATCTGTGAGAATCAGGGCATGAAAAAGCTTTTAAGATAGCATTTGCTTAGTATTTTGAAGTAGCATCTAAGGTTTCATAGAAGCTATGGTATTAAAATATGACTCAGTAATTAGTTACTGTCCAGCCTAAGAATGCAGTTAAACTGAAGTTACTTATATAAAAATGGAACCCTAATGCATATTAGATTCTGCCCTTAGACATATTGTCTAAACATAAACACCCTGGAAATGATGCTTCATACATGCCAGCATATCAGGAATGCTAAGGAAGTTTGTAATGTCTAAAGATTGCAAGCCACAGTCTTCTGATGGGATTTATATAGATGTTATTTTGTTTTCTTTAAACTAGATTAACTTCTTTGTTGCTTTTCTAAGCTTTTAAATATCTGTAAATAACAGTTTAGTTCAGCTGTTCACTGCAGATTGATTTATTCAGTCCAATTACTTCTTTTCTTATGTTATATGAAAGGGTTATTCTCAAGTTCAATTTTACTAGGTAACTGATCTAAAAATATACCTGCCTCCCCAGTCCATTTTACAAACCGAATGAACGGATAAACAACAAAATTCACTTTCACAAAGGTGTCTTTAAGAAAACTGTACAGTTCAGTCCACAGAATCAGTACAATAAGTTGTACTAAGTGATTAAAAAGCACATAGTTGTTTTTTAACTCTGCAGAGTATGAGAACATAGAAGGCAGTTAACAAAAGTTTCCAATCAGAACAACCAACCAGGGAACAACTTGACATGGGGTGGTAGAGGAAAATTGTAGAAGTTCAGAATTGTGTCAGAAGCTTTTTCCAGTGACTCATCTGAATAGAAGAGAATGGAGTTTATATTACTTATGAGTGCCTCTGATTTCACCTGGAACAGGGAATATTTTCTGTAACTTACCCAGAATGCCTTTGTCCACAGGATTGCAATCTGTTTCCTTGCCCCATGGCTTCCCCCAGAAGCACATCATCAAAACGTACCCTACCCAACCATCAGAGTAGTCTGGGGAGCACAGTATGGTCAAGGAGGAAGCGTTCATGCCCAAAGAGTGCAAATAACGTGACAGTCACAATGTTTTCTCAAACAGGAACTCAGAAGAAAACCAAGTTTCTGTACTGCCACTTCACAGAATCACAGAATGGTGGGAGTTGGAAGGGACCTCTGAAGATAATCTAGTCCAAAACCCCTGCTAAAGCAGGTTCATCTAGAGCAGGTGGTACAGCATTGCATCCAGGCAGGTTTTGAATGTCTCCAGAGAAGGAGACTCCACAGCCTCTCTGGGCAGCCTGTTCCAGTGCTCTGTCACCCTCAAGGTTAAAGTTTTTTCTCATGTTTAGATGGAACTTCCTGTGTTCCAGTTTATGCCCATTGTCCCTTGTCCTGTCACTGGGCACCACTGAGAAGAGTCCAGCCCCATCCTATTGACACCAGCCCTTTAGATATTTGTAAACATTTTACAAATACTTTCTTTCTTCATTCCTGCCAACATAAATATTTTGCATTGACTGCTTTCACTAGGCATCATTTTCACTATACTCATACTCACACAGATAAAATGTGCAGCCCAGAGCCACAGAGAGGAAGAAGGAGCAAATACAAAGTGAGAAACATCTTCACAATTTGTCCTACTGAGCCAGTGTAAGCATCACTCATTTGAAGCATTTCTGGATGATCTAGTAAACCAGGGATAAGAATAATCTTTATCCAAGTTTCACAGTACAATAGCTTGTACAATTTTGCTTCTTTTAATAGCCCACAATACCTTTTATCAGTTTATATTTCTCTTCAGCCTATGAATATTTCCCAAACAAATTCCAGCTTCCTTAGTGTAGTGCTGCTTTTTTTATTGTTTTCTTTTCAGTTTTCTCCCTTGCACTAGGATCCCACCACAGAGATTACATAGCCATCCATATTTTCAGTAAACAACTACTGGACAAATCCCAAACCATCTTACTGTCTGGAGGCTAAGCCAAAGAGTTTTCATATGTTAGCAAGACATGAGTTCTTGGCTTGGAATTACTGACCCTGAGAAAGTTCATATCATGCCACCTTTTCCTGCTTATGAATTTCACTGTTCATTTCCAATCATCATAGAACCATAGAATCATTTAGGTTGGAAAATCCTTTAAGATCATCAAGTCCAACCATTAACCTAAAACTGCCAAGTCCATCACTAAACCATGTCACTCAGCACCACATCTACATGTCTTTTAAACACCTCCAGGGTTGGTGACTCCATCACTTCCCTGGGCAGCCTGTTCCAGTGCCTGACAACCCTTTCAGTGAAGAAACTTCTCCTCATATCCAATCCAAACCTTCCCTGGCACAACTTGAGGCTATATCTCCTCTTGTCCTATCACTTGTTACCTGGGAAAAGAGACCAACACCCACCTCACTCCAACCACTTTTCAGGTAGTCATAGAGAGTGATAAGGTCTCCCCTGAGCCTCCTTTTCTCCAGACTAAACCACTTCAGTCCCCTCAGCTGCTCCTTGTAAAACTTGTGCTCTAGACCCTTCATCAGCTTCATTGCTCTTCTTTGATACCACAGACCAAGAGTTTGCATTAATATGGCAATTCACTATGTGCTCTTGTCCTCCTGGAACAAAATACACAAGTAAAGCAATTGAGGAGAAAGCAGTTTTTAAAAGACCATGAAACATTTTTAAAAAATAGGAGGGAGTGTGTGTCATCTGGAAATTGTCAACCTCATTTCTCCCTTTTAAGTGTAAGAACTTGAATTTTCAAAAATGTAGCCACATTCAGTAAAAGTTGTAATAAGATATAAAGAAAAATATTAAGTTCCAGAGGAAATGCACAATTGTAATTCTGAAGGGTGGGCACAGTCTGGATGGCACAGAAGAAAAAGATAAGCAACTGTAGCAGTTTCCATTCCCAAACTATAGTGTGATTTCTATAGGTTGGGCTAAGCAAGCTCAAAATTTGGACAGAAAATCAAGGACCCAGTGGCAAATGAGGGAAGTAATTTAAAACCAAATATTACTAGGTCAGCATACAGCTTCTCAGCATGATACTATGAGGTGCTTTGCCAGATAACATTCTGCTTCAGCTCAGCTCAAGCAAAAAGATTACCTGAAATGAGGTTATGGAGTGCAAGGGGGAAGAAAGTTAATTGCTAGAACCTAATACAAGGCTAAAGAACAACCAAAAACAGGTTCTGACTCTTCACATACTGTAGTATTTTTGATCTGAAAAACACCATGCTACAATATAGCAGCAACAAAAGCACCTTTCCTAGCTAAAAGCACAGTCTCTCCTACCAATTTGGGTTCTCATAATCTACCAAATACAGTTGCAAAATCCAACATAGCTATAAAAGATTAGAAAAGACTCATTATTAAAAAAGTCATCTACAACTCAAAGTATATTTCCCATTTGAATATTCTATATTGAACTACTCAAGAGAGATTAATTCTGCAGCCATGTGTTCATCTCAGTAATTTCAATGGCCTGCATTCATTGCAAATAATTTTGGCCCATTCTTTGTCACTGAAAAAAAAAATTCTTAGAATTCCACTCTCCTTCCAGGAGGAAAAAAAATACAACCACCACAAAACTGCTGAAAAGCACAATTCCTGCAAGTTGCTAGAACATGATATTTCAGTTCTTGTTGCCAACCAGGTATGCAGACCATCCAGGTAAACATTTTACAAAGGGGTAAATCTTAAAAAGCATCCCAGAAGCCTAAAATGGTATGTGTCCAACCTTTTTCAAGAATGGTACATGAAACAGCACATGGAAAACACAGAAGACAGAGCTCTTGCCTTTGAACATCTTGTAGTAGAAACTACCACAATATTCAAAGCACTGTCATTGTACCAGCTAGGAAACAAAGTGTGGCAAATATATAAACAATTTAAGCTTGTTTCTTCTACTAGCAAAATTATTTTTCCCTCACATATTTCAAAACCAAATTATATAGGTTGCAGCAAGGACAGCAGTTTCCCATGCACAAATCCTCAAGTTTTACAGAATCCCTGTTTAATATTACAGTCGTATGTTCTGAGTCACAGGAAACTCAGGCTCGCAGGTCCAGGATCACAGCTATTTGTGAAGCTCAAAACAGAAACTAGGTCTTCCCACCCTCAGCCCTGAGATTTTCCTGCTAGAGCAGCATGTTCCTAAACAAGTACTTGCAGAGGGATTTCAATCATGAACACTGACTCAACTAGGCCACTTTGGACACTTGCAGTTTTACTGAGCACCACTTGCTTTCTCCACCAAGGATTTTCATAGAATCATAGAATCATTTAGGTTGGAAAAGACCTTTAAGATCATCAAGTCCAACCACTAGCCTAACACTGCCAAGTCCGCCACTAAACCATGTCCCTCAATATGACATCTACATGTCCTTTAAACATCTCCAGGCTTTTTTTATGGTCTTTGGAAGAAGGAGCAGGCAACTCCACCACTTTGTAGTCCCCCTGAGTTGCCTGCCCCTTCTTCCAAAGACCATAAATTCTCCTTTTTTTGTTTTGGGTTTTTTTTTGTAGCTTACTTTTTCTTTGGTGCAATAGATCATTTTGTTTTGACAGTGTTGTTGCTTGTTTTGTAGGTGGTGACTCTGTTTTCTTATAGACAGATTTCTTTTATATGCTGAGACTATGCTTTAGGGCTTTTAGTAAAGTAATTCATTTTGTTATATGTGGGTTTGGGGGTGCTTCAACGGCTAGAAAAACAACTGATGGAGGAAAGGACAAAACTAACATATGTATGTGTTCTGTTAAGGGATGAATAGCTGATCCGATGACAGTAGTAAAGGCAATTGCACTGGTCAGTGCAAAACTACAACAGTTCACCAGAGACCTGATAATAAGTTCACGCAGGTGAAGCAGGGGGAAATATGAGCAACAACAACAGGACCATGTATATCAAGGATGTAAGTGAAAACTGGTGTGGGGAATGAGTGCAGCATCTCTGAAAGAGGGACAAACCTTGCTGACTTGCTTGCCTTTCTATTGCAAGCATGAAGAAATCTAAGACTATGCCTGTTGCAAGTGAAATGGAGCCAGGAACTGTCCTAGGGCACTGAGGCCAAGTACCAGTGTGTAGAGATATTTGGATGACGTAGTATTTGCCATAAATCTCTTGCAAGCCTCGTGCAGAGCCTTTGTGCCACTAAAACATAAGCCAGGGCAGAAGTGCTGAGTTCAAAGCCTCTTACATGACATGTCTGTACCATGAGAACCTGGGACTTGGCATGAGGACATGCAGGTACACTTTAGGGTGCAAAGCTGTCTGCAATAGCCTTAGAGAATGGGAGGATGCCAAACCTAGTGCAACCTGTTCACATTGCCAACTGGGAATGGATCTGGGCGTAGACAAACCACCTCTGAGTTATGTCTGTGCCTTGTACTGGGGAGCACTAGTTCCAGTATGCCAGAACTGTGCCATGGTGACAGCAAAACACAAGGAGCAAGCTCCAGTCTTGTACAGGAGTTTGTCCTATGGACTTCTTCAGGACTCTCTAACTCTGCTGCTTGAAACAGACCTGCAGAACATCCTCATAGAATCACAGAATCATTAAGGTTGGAAGAGACCTTCTGCAAGGTGAGGCCATCAGAAATGGTCCACAGCTCCTGAGGCTTTGATCTCATCTATGAAGTAGAAAGCAGCTTTGCTGCAATGCAGATGAAATGCTCTGTGGTTTTTGAAAAAATAACCCTGTGTTGAGTAACACAGGCTTTGATTAGTTTTTTGGGGGGTGCTGTTTGCACGTATTTCTTTATAGAAAGAAATACTTGCCATACCTAGAAGGGATTTGGTAAAATATCAATAATTATCAAGTGGCAGAGACAGGGAAAACTGGTCTGTGCTCACAATGGGAAGGTCATCTCACAGGCGTGATATGGCTTTCACTCTGTAGAAATTAAATCACAAATGCTACAAGATATATAGCATGCTTCACAACAGAAATTTATTATTTTGAGTCTTGTTGCACATCTTTTCTAGGACTTCTATGAAATTACAGTACTTTTTTTCTAAATTCCCTCATGAAACCTGGTGAATTTTTAAAAAAAAAAAAAAGAAAACACACAACAAAATCAGTGTTCTGTGTTGCTTGGCTTGCTTTTAGTTTTTATGGGGTTTCTAAACACAGCTGCAACCTGAAAATACAGCCTCGTATTATAAACAAAAGTGCAATGAAGCAGAAAGGGTTTCAGCTTACAACAGATGTTGAAAGGACTTCCTGGTACAAGAATGTTTATTAAGCTGGTAAGTTCCTAGTAGTTCTTATATGACCTGCTTGACAATAAGTGAATTCTGATTTCACTGCCAATTTTTCCTAGGTAGAAATTCAAATAGATAATGAACATGATGTATTTGTTACCTAAAGCAGAAGCATTCTAAAAACATGGTGGGAAGATGTCCATTCTCTAGCCTGAGTCCCAGAAAGCTGACTGTTTATGTTGACTTACAATTGGTCTCTAGCCCGCTTGGCTTTCCTATCTTTTTCTTTCAGCTAGTGCTATTAGCTGTGGTTATGGTTTTGTGTGGGTGGTGGTGAAAAATTACTGTATCTGTGTGCAGCCAGATTTTTTTTCCAGTACGACAAATAGGACAGTAAGTAGTCTGTAAGATCGTGTCCTTAAATTCATAGCATAAGCTTTCATTGCCTAGGGGCCTGTGAAAGATTTGAAAATCCTGCTGAAAGAGTCAGAAACTATGAAACTAGGGAATCATTATTTCTCTAGTCTAGATTCCCTACAATTTATTTATTTATTTATTTATTTTAGTGCCAGTGTCTTAAATCAATTTTCTTTCACTTGGGGAAGAAATAGTAGAGGGTTTTTTTTTTTAAATAAAACCAAACTGGTATAGATGTGAAAGAGGAAACAAAGCTTGATGAGCTGTAACTATGACACTGCATGTTTCTAAAGATGCACAATGAGGCCTAAGATGAAAAATACGTGCTAAGCCGGAGAAGTTTACAATAAATGAAACTGCACAAAATTGGAATGGGAATTGAAAGGAACAGAACTTCTGCAACTGTATATCTGTATTTAGTACTTAAGGAACAAATATTCTAGGAGAGTTTTTATTTATTACTTTACCTCCAGATTTCTCTCTCACAGTCTTGCTGCTTCTCTAACTCTAGAAACATTATTAAATGCATCACTTGGGCTAATTCTTTCTTATGACATGATGACTCATCTGTCAAGTAGTTATGGCAAGTCGTGCCATTCTGATTTCCTTTCAGTAAAGAACTTCTTTGCAAGGTTGAACATCTACAGGATATACTAATTAGTATAATTATCTTCTCAGATCTCCTGAAATTTATTTATATTTTCTTCCAAAAGATTAATAACTGAAGTTCTGGGAGGAGAATTTAATGTAACGTTTTATCATTGAAACAGATATTTTGACTTGATATTGGTTTGAACTGATCACTTCAGAACCTGCTCAGGTTGCACGTGTACTATTCCTTCTTAAATGGTGTATTGCTTAGAAAAATAATGAAATCTGATTTTTTTGGTGGAAAGAGTGCTTGCCAATAATCTCATCTCCAGTAGCCTAAGGGTTAGTCTGTTGTCATATGTTTTCCCTAAACTCAAGGGCATGTATTGAAAACACTTGATCTTATGTGTTCTCAAGACCTAATGGTGGGACAGAAGAGTCCTCAGTGGCATTGGCAAATGTCAAGGAGCTGTATTTTAAAACTGGCAAACATGACTTAGAGTTTAATGATTAAAAAATACGCTATTGCTCTAGAGCTGATAAATGGAAATTTATATCTGTTCTGCCAATGGTTGCAACAATACAGGAAGCCATAAACATTTTTCAAGCAACTTCAAGATATTTTTCTAAAAGAAACTTTTACACAGATTTTTAATAGCTTACAACAAGAAACTTGGTGGTATCAAACACAGAATACAGTTTATTTTTTAAAGTTGGGTTATGGCTCTAGAATATTGTATTTGGCTAGCATATACTTCTAAACATCAATCTTGTAGTCCCTGATTCAGGAACATAAACGATTGTCATGGTTTAATGCTGGGCCGGCAATTAAACAAATGACAGATGCTCTCTATTTCCCCCCTCCCTTCCCAGAAAAGGAGAGAGACTTAACAGATTGAAAACTAAACTATACAGCTTTAATGAAACAGTAGTGATGAAAAAGAAAATAATGAAATACGTACAAATATGTACAAATATATACAAAACCAATATCACCACCACACAGCCCCCTCCCAGTCATGTTCATGTCACCAGTGAGGCTGTAGGGCAGCCCTGGGAATGACTTGGGCTGGGCTCCTGGAGTCAGTGGCAGACAGGAGCTGTCAGCAAGAACACACGGAGTTAGGAACACATGGATCAGGATCAAAGGCAGATGAATGGACAGAGTCCTCCCAGGACAGCAGCCATAGATGAAGAGAGCTTGACCCTCGTAACCCCTCAGATTTATACCAAGTACGATGTGTATGGGATGGAATATTTCATTTGGTCAGTTTTGGGTTACTGGTCTGCTCCTCCCTGTAGGAGGGTTGCAGGTGTGACCCCTTTGCCCCCCTTTGCTCTGGTGCATAATAAGTTCAGCAGAACCAAGCAGTGGCCTTGGTTCTGCATACCATTCTCTAGCAGTGTTGAGTGTTATCAGTCCTAGAGGCAGGCACTGAAAACATGCAGTTAATTTCAGCAAGTGCAGCTACTTAGGAAAGACTTAAATGAAATGTAAAAGCACTAAAAGAAAATTGGTTCTATCCTGGCTCAAACCAGGAGAATGGCTCTTTTAGCCAACCTTACAAAATATTTTTATCATTCTTTCAGTGAGTTAGTGCAGCAGTTATGCTCCCGTTACTTCATGGTGGCAACAAAATGTCCATGCTACTACTGCAATGCTAGCAGTAAGACTTATTATTAGCTTTCCTATGCTGATGGACTAATGATGGCTAAATCTTGAGTTTGTTACTAGAGTAACTGACAGAGGAGGTGGCCAAATTAGTTTATTTTCCCATACTTCCACTATTTCATGCCAAGCCTAACTAGCTTTGTTATCCTCACTTGTAAATCTAATGTAGAAGTTTCAAACAATTGTTGGGGTTTTGTTTGTTTTGGAAAAAAGATGTTAAAGTAAGCATGTGCAAATGCTGTATTTTGCCTAGTATGGTAGGGAAAACTTATTTTTCATTAAAGAGAAGCAAGTTCCAACTTAAATTACATGTGTCACCACTCAGCTGTGGTATGGTCAGACCCTTCAGAAAGTGGGACTGTACAGGCAGCAGCAGATGGAATAACAAAAGAAAGGAGAAGATTTAAAATATAACTACAGAATCCAGAACCTCTGAGAGAAATTTTGGGTTTCAGTGTTGAGGATTAGGTATTGACTAGAAAAATCCTGACAATGTGAGAAAAGTCTTCTTGTTTCCTTTTGATTCCTCCTGCCCTCTGAAGAAGGAGGATTTTGTACGTTCTTTGCACTCCATTATGAATGTCTTGTCTTAAATAAAATCAATCCATATATTTTTGTTATTTTGGTCAGCTGCTTGGATCAGATGCATAACTATAATTGTGGATATTTGTTCAGAAAAGCTCATTTGCTTACAGCTGTGCTACTATTTCAATGTCTCCCCTTGTTATTCTGGAAGGCATAAACAGAAACCATTAGTGATGTTTAACAGGTCTGTTACTTCACTCTCTAAAATGAAATTAGCAGTGACACCCACTGTGGCAAACCTAAACAAATAATCCCCAAAATTCAAGTCAACTACATCATGAAATATTGATGTAAATATATTAACTCAGAGGAAAATATGAATAAAGTTTCAATTTTTTCAGCTATATTAAAAGAAAACATGGATTAGGACAAAGCAGGATCTGCTGCCATCAGCAGAAAATGTAATCAGGAATCTGTTTTTTGGTGAGTTTCTTACATAAAATAGGAATATGCAGTCACAACTGGGAAAAAATAAAATCAATAAATCACAGAGAAAGTGGTTTTATAGCATAGTGAAAGAGGCAGCTAGGTGAAGGATGCATTAGGATGGCAGTGGAAGAATATATAAAGAAGGGAAATGCAAATGTCACAGAGAACAAGTCAACACATACAAATTACACCACAACAATAGATTGGTTGTCTAAATATATTGGCTGTGTAGAAAGATGAAAGCCATAAAAGGGATTAGAAAGCTGCTTGAAATGCAGTTACCAGCACACATGATTTTGTCCTCAGGTATCCATTGCCTTGTGCAGATACAACATTCTGTCTCTGCTAAGAAACAAAATTTGGGAATTAGGTAGTCATTTTGCAAGGTTGTCGAAAGATTTTCTTCATGTTCAGACCTATCAATGGTCTTTGAAAGAATGCAGTGATCCTTGGTCACTAGTTTTATTCTGAGGAAGACTTCAATTTTGAAGAATAATTTATGACAGATGTGATTAGAAAGGAAAAATACTACAGCAGCATGATAGGGTGTCCTAAATAAACTCTTTATATTAATGCTAGTTTATAATTGACATACCCTGTAGGAGGCTTTTTGTAGGAAACTGTAAATACAGAATAAACTTAGAGGTGAAAACTCAGTCTTTAAAGACGATCTTTTTTCCTTGTCTGCACATCACCAGATAATCAAAATATCAGTTTAGTACTTCCTTAGATTTGTATTTAATATGTTTGGTTTTCTTTCTTACCATATATTTAATACACCTAGTCTTCTTACTTAACCACTTTGTAAATCTACTGTTGCTAGCTATGTCACATTGCCATTCTCTCTTCCAGATCTGAACCGGAGGAAATTTAGATAGGATTTTAGAAAAAATTGGCACTGACACAGGCTGCCCAGGGAAGTGGTTTAGGCACTAACCCTGGAGGTACTTAAAAGATGTGTAGACGAGTTGTTTAGGGACATGGTTTAGTGGTGGCCTTGGCAGTGCTGGGTTAAAGCGGGACTTGATGATCTTAAAGGTCTTTTCCAACCAAAACAATTCTGTGATTTTACATGCTTCTACTGAGATTAAGCACAGTGACTGGCCAGCCAATACTTTTAATGCCATCATGGAAGGTGCATAAAAGGTTAGCGTACTTCCTCCTTTTAATAGGAGTTTTAAACATAAATTGTTTCCTTTATCCTTCCACCAGTACCTGAAAACTTCTGTCCTAAAAGAAAGGGGGAAAAACAAACCCAAACACTCACAGAAAAGAAAACCTGCCATCTATCATCAAAAAAACCATAAATAAATCTTGAGACTTAGAGAAAAATACGTTTGGGGAATATATATTTAGCTGGAAACCTCTTCAGTGTTATCTCAGAAAAGAAGTCTCTGGCAAGCTCTCCTCCACCTAGCTAATGATGGAAGGTTTCCTGGATCAAGACAGCTATCTCTAACTGATCACAGTGGAAACAGGGAAGATATACTCACTCCACCTCTTCTAGCACATCTGACTGAACCTGCCACAGCAGTGAGTTAACTAAATTTAAACAAATGAATATTGATTTTATTCCATTTTTCACAGCTCCACTCCAGGGCTTGTTTTCCTAGGTTCTGCCAAGTACACAGCTCTGTTTTCTAAATTAAGCAGTTTTATAACACTATGCCATAATAATACAGGTCCTTAACACCAAACATTGTAAAAGACAGAAGGAATAACATGCTACTAAATGCCAGGAGAGGAATAGGTAGGCACAGAAAACATAAAGCAACCCACTTTACTGGAAAGTGCAAAGAACAGCCAGTAAGGGAGGCAAATGCCAGTCCTGCCCAGCACGTCAGAAACTCCACTCCTAGAGATCCCCAGTAGCAGCACAGACTCACCACTGCTGCTACAGGCAGAGCAGGGAAGCCTAGATGCTTACTCCTACACAGTGCCATTTGACAGTGCAGTTACATTTCTACTCCTGCTTTGACAGAATAGACCTACCTGCTTCTGACACAATCTGCACAGTGTGCAGTCATTGCCAAATGCTCACACAACATTATCAGCCCAGTTACTAACAGAAAGGTCGTTTCTGTTTAACAAAGATAAAACCAAAGTTGTTTTTAAGCATAAGTGAAGGGAAATGGAGAAACAAATATATATTTTATCTTCCTAAAACCAACCAGGAAAATAAAAGACATTTGCAACAACATGATTTATAGATCACTTTTCCTTGCTTTTCTCAGAGGAAGATTAGAAATAGCCACAAATATATTTATAGCCAGACTAACACATTTAGATGTTAAATTGCAATCCCATGTGGCATGAGCAAGGACATTAGTGTCTGGCTTTCCTGCCTGTTGACTGTCCACACAGCAAAATCTTTGAAAAATTATTAAATTGCTTTTCTGTTGAGGGTGGGGAAGGGTGTTTGGGTAGGGATTTTTTCCTCTAATTTGATGCTAAATTTCTCATGGTCAGCCCTGAGGAATTAACTTTTCAATGATTTGCCTCTTCCCTTTCCAAAAAGAGTTCTGCCATAATGGCTCTAATCAAAAAGACTTGGATAAGCAAATTTCATCAACTACCTTGCTTTGCTCAGGAGCCGAGAGTCCAGTTAAGAAAGTCTCAGTTAATTAAGATAGGTGTGTCTGATCAAGAGATCATTACAATGAACGAGAGACCACTCAAAAAGTCTGTCTCTTATGTGTGGTTCATAACGTCTCATGATACTTGCCTTTCAGGTACTTCATACCCTCAGTCACTTCTATGGGTCAAATGTTTCAAACAGGCCCAGTTTCCTGTAATACACCAAAGCACATGGCTCTGCACAGGTGACAAAGCACAAAGGGAGTGCACAGGACATTAGTAAAGAGCATAGCGACATAAGTTACAACTCCCTGGATAAATTGAGGAACTTTGTGTCATTATAACACTGCATTGCGTCTACCTAAAGTCAGTGGTTGAATTAAATACATAAAATCAGGCTTTCTAGAGAAATCTAAATATTTCAGCGAAAGTGTCAATGAAGCAAAATTCCTTCACCACTTCTCCCTGTACTTCACTTACAAATTCCCAGCTAGCCACTGGAGGTCATGAAGGATAGATTGGGTGTGTTATCTAGGAGGCTGCAGCTTTCAGCAGTAGCTGTATTACTAATCTATGGTGAAGCCTAAAATGCAGACTCTAACATTTAGACCAGACATCATGAATCCTGGCTATGATATACACAGATAAAAATTGTAAATCATAATAAATAACAAGTAGAGCATGTAAGCAAAAAACCATGTCACTGTGAAGCCAAGAAACTCATCATGTTCTTAAATAGTTTGCTTAAGCAGTTTTATCAAATGACCTTTTCTGCTGCCAAGGGATGTATTAACTCAGCAATAAGTGGGTGCCCATTTAGATTAAGAACCTGCTAGCCAGCAGGCAGAAGATACACCCATTCAACAAGTGAGGCTTACAATACTCTCCAATGCTTTTCCATCCCAACACCACCTATATGAAGATGGGATAAGTAGCTTATTAAACATACCACAAACCACATTTCTTCTTCATTTCTCTTCGTGTTTCCTATTAAATTTTCCTCCTGTGTCTCTTGAAGTTTAAGCACCCCTCCCCACTGTCCTTCTGCTTGCTATTTTGCCTGGTATCATCTGCAGAGAAGCAGGGCCAGCTGGCCTCCTTTGATGAAGTGGATGAGAGAGCACAAATGTAAAATCCCAAGGTGAACAACACAACATCTACAAATAAGTTGAAGGTGTTGCAGGTGCCAAGCCTGACCTCACCATCTGGAAGTCTTCCACCTTTTAAATCAGTCCACAGAGGTCTGTCCAGAAACCTCCTAAAAAGCAGTCAACCGTCAAAACACACACATACCTGTTATATCAAAGATACCATAGCTGCAAGGCTTGTTCTTTAGAAAGCTGCGTAATACTTTCTGTGTGTATTCACTGAAAACTGACAGAAAAACAATGTACTTTTTTTATTATTCAACTAGATATCCCACGCTGTTATATCTGAAATCAATTTATTAAAAGTCAATGGAATATTTATAAGCTTCACAGAACACTTTCAAGAATAAAAACAGTGTTTCTATTTAATTCCCTATGAATATGTCTTTAACCAGTGCCAGACAAAACATACAATTTTGTTAGCCAAGAAGAAATTAATTGGAAAATTAAAATCCTTCCTATTACCAGAACACAATTCATTCTAACATACATCATTTGTAAATTAATTAACAGAGATATGCCATCACTTACAACACTGATCTACTTGACAAAATCACTTCTCTAGTGCTGGGCCTGTCACTGAGTTGTCTCCCTATCATTGTAATTAGCTCCCAGTCAAATGTACTAGCTTTCATTCAACAGTACACTTTAGAAATGTCTGACTCTGTGTACTTTGTGACCAGAAGCATGCTCCCATTTCTAAGGATACAAAGAAGAGCTGATAGGAAGAGGGAAAGGAGTGAAAAGAACATTATTAGAGCAGCCCAGTCAATATAGTAAACTTAAGACCTAATCTATTAGATCCCAGTCTGATCAGCACACAGGGAAGATTGCTGCCTCTTTTTCCCGTGGGAACTTGCACATGGGCAACTACTGTAGAAGAGATATCTTGTCTGGTAATGTTGTTTTACTGCCATCACCTAAGAAAAAAGTGATTTTCCTCATATTTCCCAAGTGAGTGGATCAGTTCAGGCTACCAGGATGGTCAGAAATCTGTCCTGCATAAGCCAACTGGAAGGAAAAAACTAACTTACAGGGACTTCAGTGAAGGCTGAAAGATTTACAAGGGCAGAAATAATTTAGTTTTTTATTGTAACATGATTGTCCTAGATATAGATGCATTTTTAAAATGGAAGTTTCATAATACTGCATTTACATGAAAATTTTACTCTGTCATGAATATTT
The DNA here is from genome assembly GCA_013398125.1 of Aegotheles bennettii. NCBI lineage: Eukaryota > Metazoa > Chordata > Aves > Caprimulgiformes > Aegothelidae > Aegotheles > Aegotheles bennettii. The sequence goes on along the minus strand of VZRW01001991.1, from coordinate 5,206 downwards.
CATGTCTTTGTTGCAGTTTATCATAGGATTAGTTATCAGGTCGGCTTTGCTCACTAAAGCTTTAGACTGAAAACTTCCCAGAAGAGCTTATTTGACATATCTGTGGTCATGAATCAGTTAGTGTTACTATAATAAACATCTTCATTTGAATATTTTAAGTCTTAGCCTGAAATTTAGTATAAGTCTTGGGAGTCACACACAGATATCTCTTCATGTGTCACATCAATGAAAACCCTTTGTGGTAACTGAGCAGTAATAAAAATGTTAAACATCAAATGAACTAAGCCTAGGTAGGAAAAGAGCTGAAGCTGGTGAGCTTAAGAAAAGTGGATTATATTTGAACACAGTAATTGCAGCTCTTCAGCTTATCAGCATTAGTGAAACTCTTGCATAATAGAGAGCAGGACTTCAGGAACATGGCAGCAACATAAAGTGATCCTGGTGGATTTTTTTGGTATGAATGATAACACACATTTTACCTCACCTTATCTTATCTCCGACAACTAGTGAAAGGGAGACCCCAGGCTGAATCCCAGCACAAGTTAAAGTAATTTTAGGATTGTTTTAACTAACACCAGAGGGTGGCATTCCGGTCCAGGACCCTTGCCCATAGGGTACAATAACAAAACCTGTACTCTCACCCACACTCTGGAAAATTCATCTGGAAAGATGAAATTAATGTGCTGAAGATCAAATGATATTTGGATAGAAAATCTGTTACTCTTAGATATAACTTAAAACCCCATATGTTTGAAAAACTTTCACATCCACCAAGTCTGCTGTTGTACAGCTGTATTTATAATAAATGTTTTTAAAGAACAAAATGGTTTTATGTTTGTGTGTTCTGGAAGCCAACTTTTTTATTTTATCCATTTTTTATTCAAGGTCTTATGTGTCTCCAAGCATACAAAAAATCCCTGCAGAACTACTGAGATATTTGAAATGACAATACTTTTTTCCTTTAACAAAAATGCCTATACAGGTTTGACACAACATTTTCAGGGTCCAAGAGGAGTTTGAAGATTTCACACATGTTCAGTGCCACACTACAAGACAGTTTAAAACATCATTTTGTGCATGGAGAAGAACAACTAAATCTAAACAATAATTAAATATTAAATTTGTGAGACGGTTCATTGAAACAAGCCCAAAAATACCGGGTAGGCAACACACACACTGCGTGATTTTGCTACTGCAGCTGGTACAGTGCTCATTTGATCATAAACCAAACTGCTGGCAGATCAAAAGTTTCTTAAAACTATTTTGCCAATACAGCTAAAAGAAAAAGAAAACATTTAAAATAAGTTTAAAGCTTGAGGCCTGATATGGCTAAATTATTATCATAAAACCTACTACCAGCACCTGGCAAAACTAAATTGGTTGGGCCATGGCACTATTCATGGCCTAGGCACAAGCTACAGACACATTTTGAGAACAGACAAACTAACTCTGTAAGCCTTTACTCAGTTTTTAATCAATACAGAGACATTTTTAGATACATCCCTAACTCCAGTGGACACACTCTAGACTGTACCATTTCAAGCATTGTTAGAATTTAGTCTAGTCTCAAAAAAAAAGTCAGAAGGCAACCTTAGCTATAGTGTGTCTGAGGAAAGTAGTGTAAAATATGTAATAATCCTATAAGAGCATTGCATTTGGAGAGGAAGGTCTACAGAGAATGCCATTCAGCTTTGGTTTTGTGCATTTGAAGATGACTAGTACATTGCTAAACATGTCAGAATACTTAAGTGTCACCCTTTCCCCTGAACATGTTAGTATCTACTTGGGATCAAACTATCTTCCTCTTGACATTAATACTGTAGTGCTGGAGAAAACAGAGTTCACTTGTCTACCAGTTTATTTTGGTTTTCCTTCTACGAGACAACCACCAATAAGATAGAAAAAGAGTCTGATTAAGATTTCTCTCCTCTTGTTATGTTGAGCATAAAGACCATGCAATCATACTAGAATTTCCTCAAGGAACATTACTCACCAGGACTAAGTGGCAACTGCTGCCAATTTTTTTCCTGGCCTGCTCTCACACACCATCCTTCCCTTGAGTCAGGGAATATCTACAGTGTCAGAGATGAAACACTCTCTGCAGCCTACCACATCATACCGTACTTAGAGGAATTTCCCGAGGACTGGTCTGCATGACTAGGCTGGAGGCAACTTGCAAAAAAACACATGTGGTGGTTTTTAACCACAGCTGAGATATTTGACTCTTCATTAAATATGGAAGTTATCAGTTCAGTACATTTCCTTAACAAAAATCTACACTGTATTTCATTAAACTGTTGTCATCAGCAGCATCTACCACTTGCTATTCTACTCTTTGGTTGATAAGTAATATTGTTTCCCTTCCTCATCATCTGACCGTTTTTACTTGCAGCGTTTTCTATCATCTTTAAGAGAACTCCAGAATTTTTGAAGGCTCTATGAATTCCCAATGGTCCTACTTCATTCCAAGGTTCCCAACAGCAGTAAGCATACAGAACTGACTGGTACTTACAAATGTGCCACAAGAGTCATAATATAAGCGTAAGGTGCATTTATTGCTTTTGTAATAGGAGTTGGTCCCTGGAGAGTAGAAAGTAGAGTCTACATCTTCTGATTTTGTATCCTCAAGCTTCCTCGCTTCAGATACATGACTTGATCTACCAATAGCTTTTCACCACAAGTAAGCTGTGCTTGGCTGTTGACAAACACTTGACCTCCCAAATGCAGTAGGATTTATAGTACTTCACTACTTCTCTGAATAGACCTCTTAGTGTGTTTCCAAAAAAGGCCCAAAGAAACTTGCTATATATCACCATCACCATTATTATTCAAAGCTCTCTTTTTTTGACAGGCTACTCCTCCTTCCCAGTTCCTCCACATAAGCTTATTGCTTGAAGCTTCTTATCATTCTTATCACATTTTGCTATTTGCTAAAGGCCCCTCCATGCATTATAAATGGATAGAAGATGAAAGAGGTGCTATCTCTTACCCTTAGTAGTTAATAGGATGCCCTCAGGGAGCCTAAAACACAGATTTTGAAAGAGGATAAATGCTCCTGAGCTGCCAGAGATGGTCTAAGCAGAGATACAGCAAGACTGCTGACTCAAGCAGTTGAAAGCACATTCTTAACTCCACAAGTAGCTACTATAAGGAGAAGCCATTACAATTAGTTGCCCTATATTCCTGAATACTCAAGGAAGCCAAAGTCAGCTTCACTCTTCAATCTTTGAGAAATGTGAGAGGATTTGGGTTCAGTACATGTCCTGGTAGTGTCAGATAGTGCAAGATTTCGCACTTTACATCACTGTTTTTTTGTTCTCTGTTTCTAGCATCACGCATATTATCAAAGGTATCTTTCTAAAGAAAGTTTTTTTAAAAACTTTCTTTAGGCAAATAGATTACAAACCCTTTTAGCTAGTTCATATGAACAGGCCATTTATTTGAAATTGTTCCTCTCTTGTAGTATGAAGCTCATTGGATTGCTAATATTAATACAGCAACTAAGTAATCACATAATCAAAAAGAAAAGTATCACTTTTCTGTGATAAAACTAACTGTTTTACAATCTTTTTTTATACCCTAGCAAAAAAAAGTCTGACAAAAACATACCCATTGAAAATTATAGCGATGAGAATCTTTTGGAACCATAGAATTGTTTTGATTGGAAAAGACCTTTAGGACCATCAAGTCCAACCATTAACCCAGCACTGCCAAGGCAACCACTAAACCATGTCCTTAAACACCACTTCTACACGTCTTTTAAATACCTTCAGGGATGGTGACTCAACCACTTAGGCAGCCTGTGACAGAGCCTGACAACCCTTTCAGTAAAGAAATTTTTCCTAATATCCAGTCTAAACCTCCCCTGGCATAACTTGAGGCCATTTATTCTTGTTCTATCACTTGTAAATGGGAGAAAAGACCAACACTCACCTTGCTACAACCTCCTTTCAGGTAGTTGTAGAGTGACAAGGTCTCCCCCAACCATACTTTTCTCCAGATTAAACAACCCTCAGCCACTCCTCATAAGACTTGTGCTCCAGACCCTTCACCAGCTTCGTTGCTCTTCTTTCAACACGCTTCAGGACCTCAGTGCCTTTCTTGCCGTGAGGTGGCCAAAATTGAACACAGTATTCGAGGTGCAGCCTCACCAGTGCCAAATACAGGGGGATGATCGCTTCCCTAGA
>VZRW01001989.1:0-45700 GCA_013398125.1 Aegotheles bennettii | reverse complement strand
TTTATTTATTAAATCCTATTAAAGTCTGATTCTGGGTCTCCAGAGCTGGAAAACTAATACATATATTACCCTACCCAGATTTTTGTTTCATCCTCAGTGAAGTAATGCTAAATGTTTTTCAGGAACACATCAAGCAGCATGACAAAAGCAAATAGGAAAATATGTCAAATACCTTCGTTGTAAATACAATAGCTACCATGGTTAAGATATTTCTGAGGAAATGATGATTCCTCATTACATTTTTCCTATCTGTATAAAAGTAGCAACAACTTTAGAGGATTATCAAACGTCATAAACTTTTCTGCTTTTGGGATTTTCCCCCCCTCCTTCCATTACCTCTTACCTGACCTCTGATACTTTCTCTGTGTGGTTCTGCTCCATGGGGAGAGCTGGGCTAGCAGTGGGACTGCACTCACAAGGAGAGTCTCTTGCATTTGATGGGCACAGTAAGGCACTTTGTGATGGCTGTTCTGTCTTTCACAAGATCCTTTCACAGATCCCTTCATAAATGCAGCCAGCTCATGAACAACTCTGCCTCCTGAACTCTTGAGGCTGTTGGACACTTTTCTTTTTCACTACAGTTTTTGGGCACCTTGCAACCATGGTCTATCTGGCTAATCCTCCCCTCGTGCCGCTCTCCATGTGCCCCTCTCTGCGGAGGCCGCTGTTCCCTGTTCCGTGTGCCGCGTGCTCTGAGGGAGGGAGCTGCCAAGATGGCCGCTTTTAAAGTTTGCCGTGGTTCTCAGCCATGCCCCCTGACACATCAGCCTTTCGGCTCTCGCAGGATCCCTGCTCAGGCTCAGGTTTCCTTGCTCTGCCCCAGCTTCACCGTCCCCGGGAAGCCCGGCTCCTTCTCAAATCCTCAGCAATTAAAGGGAAGAACACTCACCGCAGGCGCCCGCACAGCCGCTGTGCCCTGCTCCGCGTGCCGCATGCCGCGGAATATTCGACATGCTTATCATTTGCTCTGTAAGAAAAAAAATAAAAATCAGGCCCTCTTCCAAGAATACACATCTTCCTCAAATTCATTACAATTAGTGTCAGTCCTTTTTTTGAACAGTAACAAGAGGGCAACCTAGATCTTGACTGTATTTCATTCCCCAGAGGTTGTTTTTGTGCTGTTGTGTGGACTACTAAAACTCCTTAGCAGAAGAAATGGGAGAAAATACATCCATGCAAAGCCTGTGCTCTAAATTATGTTTTACATTATTAACGTTGCACTGACACATATGCAAATAAAAGCTGTAGAAACAAATGATTTCCCACTTTGTTGCTGCTTCTTGCTTCACTGAGAACATTTCACACCTTCAACACATGAAGGAAGATTCATCCATTCAAACTGAGATGCCTCCTCTGTAAATTGCTTCACTCGAGTTGGTCACCCTAGACTCCCTTTGCAATCCCAGGGACATGGGGTTATTACCAGGACAATCCAATTTAGCCTAAGGCAGATATCTAAAACAGATCAAATGAATCGTGTTCTAAAAGAGCTTGTTTTTCCCTGTTGACAAAATGGACAGATGAGAATACATGTTCAGATGTAGATATTTGCAGTGCGAAGTCAAGCAGATTGAACCTAAGGCCAGAAACCTCCCCAGGATGCTGCTCAGGTCTACAGAGAAAACAATCTGAAATCTGTCTGTGACTTGTGGTTAATTCACTGGTTGAACTAAAGATGTCTGGGTTCCCATCTTATGTTTGGGAGAGGTTTTTATTGTAAGTGTGGGAAAATCACTTAATTTCTATATCAAGATCTTGCTGGTAGAAACGTCTATTATTCCTTTTGTATATTTAAACTGAAATCTCTTCTGGTCAAAATCTGTTGCTCATTATATTTGTTCATCTCCTGGCCGAGGCATGTGTGTTCTGCTGTGTAACAAATGTGGACAAAGAAACATATATTGGTTTATGTGATTAAACTTAGGGTCCAAAATCCAGCACTTTAAGATGTATTCGTACTCCGTACAGCATTGACATAACTTGTGAAACCCATAGATACATGCTATGTTCTTGCTTATAGTTTTACTTAGAAGGATTCCATGGCACAAAATGATGGGATACTATTCTTGTAATAATTTTTAAATTAATTTAATTTAGTTATGCTGAAATATGAGGCATCCATACTTGCAAAAACTTGGTTTACTATGTGCCTGTTAATTTAGATATTGATTTTTTTCGTTTTGTTTTAATGTATATAAATGAATCCAAGTAAAGATAGAGAGCCTTGCTGAATATTCTGGGTTTATGATGAAATTCTAATTTACACTCCACAAATACAATCCCATAATGCAGTCATTCCTGGTTTGGGTAGCTGCAAAATTATTGTGTCAGTGAAGATATTTGCTCATAAATTACTGGAGTAAAAAATATTGATGCTTTTTGTTTACAGATGATAAAAAGAAAATTATTTCTGTTCCCAGAAGTATGTGTATATATAGTTTTCCTCTTTCTGTCAGGCTAGTAATCCCCTAGATACTGAGTCAGCAAGAAAATCATTTCAATTACGTTCATTAATTTTCAGGAAGTTCACTGAACTAAATTGATAACAGCATGTTATAGGTGGAATAAATTTTCCATAAAGTTATTTACCTTTTATTCTGTGATTCATAATGGAAACTGTTGAGTTTTTCTTCCTTATTATCAGATTGTACATTATCATGAAGTTGTAGAAAACTTGTAATTACAAATGTTCTTCTGCAAAGCAAATGAACTATAAGACTTGTCCTGTGCTATGAGTTTATTTCTGAATCTCGGACCATGTCTCTCTGTGTTAAATGGGCTTCTCATTTAAGCTGTCTACCAGTCATCACTGATTCTTTGCTGCCATATCTAAGAGAAGCACCATTTTGTGATGGGAGGTAATAATTGTTAAATCAGTTGATATAGCTGGAAAAAAGCAGCCTCTTTAAGGCTTCATGTGCCTCAAAACCTTTCTGTTTGGCTGTTTTTCCAACTACAGTAATTGGTCCAATAAAAATCTTGCTGCTTTTTACAGACTTTGTCTTGCTCATATCTTTTGAATGCCAGCACTGTGACAGCATGGGATCTGCACACATGGGGGTATCTGTGTGAACTGGGGGCCCAGGACTTGAAGAGCTAGCCAATCTCTGTGGAGAAGTTTGTACCCTAAAGACACTGTCCCTTCAGTGGAGATGTTCCTGCTGGTGAAACCACTGGTAGCTGGCTGGACCATGTTCCCAGGGTAGCCAGATGCACCCCTGCTTTACATCACACAGTTCTTCAGCTCTCTCTCTCACTTCTTTTACACAACTGTATTACTAACTGTATGTCCCTGTTTTAAGGGGGTGAGTGGGTATTTTTGAGCCATATTTCCAGCTGGGGTCACACATCTTTCCTGGAAGGAGCTGAATGCACGCAGCATCCTTTGAAGTTAAGAGCCCAGTGACTTAGCTGGAAACCTTTGTCTGCTATAGACTGTGTGAAAAATAAATCTCCAACTCAGAGGATTTCTACCTTTTTTTTATTAGTGCTCCAACTCTTTGCATAACAACAGCAAATGAAAATAAATAAATAAAGGAAAGCATTGTAGTAGGTTGGGTTTTCTTCCCACAGAAGGCTCTGGTCAATAAACCAGTGAACATTAATGTAAAAATTAAGCATGTATTAAACTCCTATTAATTGTACTGAGGTCTGGTAGCAAAATGCTTTTCTGAACTAAGACTCTCCTCCAGATAAAAGGTTTTAATGACAAAGAATACGTTGTAAGTGGAAAAGTAACAAAGATGCAGCTGGTCTTCAGATTAAAGGTACCCCAGGTGAGCTTGCCACCAGATACTGGAGGGAGAGGCAGAATAGTGTGTCAGCTCTGTATCCCCATCCTCATGGATCCCTAATCACACAGAACTTTAATTACCGCAGAGACCTTCTGTCTCCCTTTACATCATTTTCTTTCATAGCACTACTGATTTCAGTAATGGAGAGTGAGTGGAGACGTGGCTCTGAGCCCAAGCCAACATGCAAATCTATGATCAATAGGCAGCTGCCCATGATGCTTATGGCTTAATTAGCAGCATTGATAGCTGTTCACTTAACTGGGTATTGGAGGACTTTAGCTAGTTGTGATTGCTGTATTAAACAATGTCACCTCCCCTAAAAAAGTGTAAATGAAGAATGGGGAAAGAAGGATGGGAGGAAGGGAGGAAGGGAGGAAGGGAGGAAGGGAGGAAGGGAGGAAGGGAGGAAGGGAGGAAGGAAGGAAGGAAGGAAGGAAGGAAGGAAGGAAGGAAGGAAGGAATTTTTTGTTAAAAATAAATTGTGTGAATTACTATTTTTTATGTATGATACTTGGAGAACATTAAAGAAAGACATTTTCTCATAATGCTTTTGTGCAAATTACCTGTGTTGAAAATTTTCTGCCTGCAATCAGACTTTTGAACAGAGTAAAAGCTGTAGTTTATGTATCTGGCTAAATTTAGATCAAAGAATATTTCCCAAATGCACTCTCAAATTCCTAGCAAGGTGATAATATTTTTTGGAGGAGTTTTTGCAATTTCCTACTTCTATGTTAGAAGAATGTGCATTTCATGTCTCTTAGCTCTGTGATCTTACTTCCCTGTAGAATATTTCAAGGGACATAAAACTCCTAACTTTTGTTCCAGACCCTCAGGACACTTTTAAAGATGTTGATGTACAATTTCGCATGTCTAGACATTACTTGGTTGTGTCAAGTTTAATTCTTTATAAAGTGTCAGTGAGACCTGACAGACTGATCATCTTGGAAGACACAACCTTCCTCTTAGCTCCAAAGCACTTAATATTAGAAAAAGGAACATTATTTTCTCCACATTTTTGCAAGACATGACCTTGGTATGAACAGTCTAAGACACAAGGAAGACACTCTGCTTCACACCCATCTTGGCTTGGGCAGACCTCTGTGATACCATGTCTTCTGCTCCAGTTAGACCTGGTTCCTATCTGAATGCACAAACAATACACTCAGATAATTATCCATATGTAGGTGTGACATTAATTGTGTGACTAGCTAACATGAGAGCTACATTGTCCTATACTGTCCCTACTGTTGATTTCTATTGGCTGATGATTCTGGGAAGCATAGCAACACACAGCATGAGTTAGTCAGCAAAATACAAAGTTTTACCATGTAGACAGAACCAAGCAGAGTCTGTGGTCTCAAAACAAGTTGCTTTGCAGGTTAGCACAATCCCCTGGCCATCCAGACATAGCAAATGAAAACCTAGTGATTGTTCACTTCTTCTCTGCTCTGTTGACCTCATCTCTTCTGGGTTGTCACATGATTTCATTTCAGTGCAATGGGCACCTGGCATCTCTGATAATTCTTAGACAGAAAATAGGAGAAACTGGGTACAGACTTCAATGCTTAATAGGTCTGAGAAACCTAACATTCCTGAGCTTGGCAGCAGCAAAAGAGAGGCACTGTTTCATAATGTTTTGAGATAAATAGAAATGTAGACTTCATTTTTAAAGCTTAGTTAGATTGTTAGATACCTGTTGAAATGAGAGAAAGCAAAATAAAATATATTTTTGCATGTCTAAAAATATCATAAGAGGACAGAGACCAATTCATTATTAATAAACTTTTTGAGGTTTTCTGCTTCATATTTTCAGGCTATATTTAAATCTATTCCTCTGCTTTTTGCAAGGTTTCCTATGTCTCCTCTGTTTCTCATCTATTGGAATCAAAGACTCTTGCCAGATTTCTGACTCACTGAAAAGCCTTTCACACACACTGCTGTGTAATTAAGAACCGGCATTGTGTAACTTTGAGAGACTGCATTGTGTTAAGAATGCTCTGTTTATTAGACAGTCTTGTACAAGTTTGGATCTAATCATCTGGATGACTTGTTGACACTATAAATTTGTGATGAAATTTGAGGTTTACTGTAGCCAATTACTTTGCCATGCCAACAGTACAGGCTTTCTTTCTTTATCTCATTTCCCTAAAATTTGGGCATCTCTGTCCAAAAAAACTAGGGGAGCTGAACTATGTATATTATTTAAAATGGAAATTAGCACTGTTGCTAGTTTCACAGCATGATCAAGACATAATTTAGTCATACTAGCATTTTTATATTGCTTATCTAATCGGCTGTGCTTTCAGTCTGGATTCTGGGCTGCATATCTCCAGCATAATTCTCTAGGAATTTATTTGCCCAGCAGTCAGAGCAAAGTAAAGGGATTTAACTGTGAAGTTTCCCTTCAGCCTTTTGTCACTGCTTTACATTTGGATTAATTGTATAGTCTTCAGTCTTAATAAATGTCTGTCTTTGGAACTACTTCTTCTAGTTCTCACCATAAAGCATGTTTCACTTGACTCAACAAAGCATTAATGCCCACTAGGTCACTGAGTATTGTTTGTAGTTCTTTTCTATCACGTCCCCATTTTAGTTCTGGTATTCAGAAAAAGGTATTTCATTAAGATTTCATTACTTATGATTTGATGAACTTGAAATAACAAATATTAATTCCAAAAAGCTTTATTTTATAATTTTTTTTTTAATTTGAGCTACTGTTTAAAAACTTTCTAGCCTTATATGTAATCAAACACTTCCTTTTTCTCTATACCTTAAAACTATAAGCCACACATGAGAGTTAAAGAAAATGAACCAAATAATTCTTATCTGAAAAATAAACTAATCTTTCCATGCATTTCACCTTTGAGATGACAAACACAGATACTACTTTGTTTCTATCCAATATAGTTTAATGCTGAGAGGCAATTTATCATATCTCTTTTTGCTCATAGACAAATGAAGAAATAATAAAAAATGAAGGTCATTGAGTTTTAATTTGTTAAGGGAAAAGCTTAAACAGACTCCAATTTCAAAAAATGTTGCATATCTTGCCGGTAATATGGCAGTTCTCACTACATTTTGTTTCAGCTCAGGGGTAACAAAGAGTTTGCAGATCTCCTTAGGGTGTGATTTAAAGTAGTGGGAACGTGCTTCTTAAAGAAATTGCTTAGAAAAGCATAACTTCTGGCTGGTCACAGGAATGAAGGTAAACCTGATGGGGGAAACATCAGGTTTTCAATTAAACACAAGATTTTTATAGGGAAAAAAATATTCTAACTCAGGATGCATAAATGAACAGCTTAAACCTGGTTGTTCTGACTGTAAAATGCTGCTGTGAATCCTCCAAGGATAGTGCCCACTAACTTGGCTTTTTGTCTCATAGAAGAAGACAATCTAGTATATAAGCCAACACCTAAAAAGGGAATAGAAGTGCAAGCAATGTTTTGTAGCATTTTACTTAAACATTACTAGATTTTAAAGTGGCAATACCCAGTGAAGAATTCTCAAGAATTTAAAAAGATCTTTGCAGTGTTTTGCCACCAAGTGATTTTTTATTGAAAGATTTTGCTCAAGTAGTATTATGAATTTCGACATGAAGAGCTTTGCTTTTATAATCACACCTTTATTCTTGACATCTGTCCCTTTACATCTAGATGTTACTGACTGAATATGGTACAGTTGCATCTCTTCCTGAAATAATAATAGTTTCTTACACCAAAATCAAGGTATCCACAAAAATTTTATTTAGTCTTAACAACTGTTGTTTCTGTTGGGATAACAGTGTTTGCAAATGTATTGTTTTGAAAATATGCATCTGGTCTTTTGCCTTGTAGCAGAGCTATGCTCACATTATTTACATTGTAAACATAATATAGTAAGTTCAAAACACAGTCACCTCATAAAATGAAATTCCCTATCATAAATATGTTCCAAGTTTATGGCACAAGAACAAAGTTATTTTCCAAGATCTTAATTTGTGACATACTTTTCAAGTGTTTGTTTTTTCTGTAGATGGGATGTGAAGCTCCCTATTCACATCTCCATATGAATGAGTTTCACAGAAGTGTGCTGGAGTGCATACTGTTTTGCCATGCATCTGTATCTTATTATNTCATCCTTGATATGCCTAGAGAATGTCATGCAGATTGCTAAAAGGCACTATGATATAATAACCACGCATTTCTAAGATTTCTCTGATTACATTTTTATAGGATATGATTGATTCATCCAGAAATCATCAGAAAATTTTACCTGAATGCATGACTAGATTAATTTCTCTGATGACAAATGACCAAAGGGGAACAAATCAGCTCCTGAGGGTAGATAGATGCTTTTTGTTGTGTTATCACTTCCCCAAGCCCAATAGACAATTCCCCTAAATAGTCACTGCAATACTCTGCATTGATAGGATTTCACCCTGAATGAACCATCTGGCTTTTCACCTGACCTGTGGAGGTGATGGTTGAAGACCAGCAAAATGTTTCTGTAAATGCCAATGTTTCTTTCTCCTCCCTTAGCCAAGGCTATAGCAATCAACAACCCATCTCTCACCCAGCACCTTCATTATTTCAAACTGGGCATCAGAAAAGGCAGGTCACTTGCTACTTGCCATAGTCTATCACTAGATGACTGGACACTGCTAAAGTTAAATGGGAACTGCACTTTAACACTAACAGTGCCAAAATGAAGATATCTCAAGGCCCATAGGACGATCAGGAAGTCATGGAGTTAATTCAAATAGAGAGGTCATCCACTTACAAGGACAGTTGGCCAGAATGTCCAGAGAATGTTTAAAAAGTCCTAGAAAAAAAAAAAATCCCTCTGTTGTCTCACTACCTCTTCTGCCTCTCTGATTTCATTACCTATTAACCCCAGGGTGGGGATGAGATGGAGGAGGCCAGGGTTGAGTGTAACAGGGTAAACATTTCAGTCTGAAACCTTCCACTACTAGCAAAAGCTTGCATATATATGAGCGTAGCCTCAGGATCAAGATTCCAGAAGGCCATAAGTGAATAAATTTCTTCAGAGGTTGGTCTGAACATGCATAATTACAATGTGTAATCCAGCAGAAACCAGAATTTTTTAAGTTTGGGATGCAGTAGACACAGGGAAACTTTTGTTTGGTAAGCTCTGGAGAGATTTCCAGAAAAGGAAATAACTAATAAAAATCAATCAAAAAGTATCAATTTATAGGTACAATGCAAATAATTCTACTTTTCTGTCAGGTGCACAGACTAAAACTGCCCACAGGCAGTTTTAATTGACATGCATAGCATTCATGAAATAGATAAACCATACAAACACTGACCCTGACAGCATGAAACAGGGCAATATTAATAAATGGATGTCCTTCATCTATTTTATTATGATTTATACTGGAGGAAATGCTGATGAACAAAAATCTTATGTACCCATGTACCTATCCAACATCCTGCAGGTATTTTACCGGGGGGAATGTATGGTTGTTGTAGTCCATGAAAGGAAAGTAAAAATCATAAGTTTTAGACTATGAGAATATCAAGGTAGTATAGGATTGCATTACATAAAGCACAAATCTTTCAGTAGTATTTTCACTTATGCTGCCAAAAATCCAAAAGGTAATAATGGTTGATTTACACCATTGGTTTGAGCTTTTGGGGATTGAAACTGATTTCCTTCATCCTGTCCTGAAGAAGTCTGGTGTGTGACCCTTCTCCCCTAAGTGTCTCCAGCAACATAGAGACCTGAAGCATATGTTAAAGCAGCATTTAGATTCTCTCTGAAATCAACATCAGGATGTTTATGTTGAACCACTGCCTATCCCCTGTCAGAGACTGAACTAGATATTATGTACTGCCAGTGTGGTAGGCACTATCTGATATATTTATGTATGTATGTGCAACTTCTAGAGACATTAAAAGAATGAAGAGGTAGGACTCAATCCTGTGGCCTCTGAGAACACATTAACCTGAAGTGGGGCTTCAGTCATCATCTGGTTCATGTGATTTTTTTTTGTTTATTTGTTTACTCCAGCTTCAATTTCTTCCTGAAAACATGGCACAATGTATAAAGTATAAGTAGGGTATTTTAAGGTATATCACCTTGACAAAATAAATTTAATAATTAACAGTGTGCTGTTATGGCAAAAAAAGCCAACAGGATGCTACATTGCATCAAAAAGGGCATCACCAGCAGAAATGAGGAAGTCATTATCCCACTCTACTCAGCAATTATCGGGCCACACCTGGAATATTGTGTTTGGTTATGATCTCCACTGTACAAAAAAGATGTGGACAGGCTGGAGAGGGTCCAGAGAAGGGTCAAGGAGATGATCAAAGGACTGGGAAGTCTGGTGCATGAGAAAAGGCTGAGAGAACTGGGTTTATTCAGCCTTGAGAAAAGAAAGTTTAGGGGTGACCTCATCACCATGTTCCAGTACTTTAAGGGTGTCTACAAAATATATGGACACTCACTCCCTTTTTACAAGGAGTCACATGAAAAAGACAAGGGGCAATGGGTACAAGTTACTCCTGGGGAGATTCCTATTGGATGCAAGAGGAAAATTTTTCACAATGAGATCAATAATCCATTGGAATAATCTCCCCAAGGAAGTTGTGGATTCCCTAACATTGGACACTGTTAAGATTCAGCTGGACAGCGTGCTGGGCCATCTTGTCTAGACCATGTGTTTGCCAAGAAAGTTTGGACCAGAATATCCTTGAGGTTCCTTTCAACCTGGTTTTCTATGATTCTATTATTTATGTGAGGGCATGTGAAGACATAGTGTGAAGCTGATATGAAATTTCCACTTCACATTATGAACATGTGTTTGAAGTCATGTAAAGTTGATATGTAAAGTTGATCTGAAGACTCATTACAGTAAATGTATCAATGTTGTGAAGACACTGATTATGCAAGTGATTTTATTTGAATAATTACAGTCTTTCTGCATAGTTTATAATATCAAGGACAATAGCAACAATAGTCCTGACAGCTAATGCAACTAATTGTCCTTAGCTGTAGCCACCTGATCAGTTACATACCAAGATAGATATTAATCACTCATCTGACTTGCACTTCAAAACAAGGACACACATCTTCAAAACTCAGTTTTTGAGCAGAAGGCTATACTGGAAGAGGTCCAGCAGTGAATGATGATTTACTGCCATATAATGTTGATTGACGCCATAAGGAACACATATACTTTTTAAGGAGATTAATAGCATACTCAGCGTAAATAAACATCTTGGGATGAAAATAATTTACCATACAGAAGACAACAACATTTTCTCACAGAAAAAATATCTGTAACAAGATGATTCATTTGGGAAGCATGGCTACATCTTAGGCACTGATCTTCAAACTTTCACCTTCAAGCTACTATAATTCCATACAACTGAAGTCACAATTATTTTTTTCAGCCTTTTAAGGTGCAGTCATCAGCATTCTGACAGTATGTATAGTTGTCTTTTTATAGTTAGAAAACTGCAGCAATGGAAAACGACAGCTTGTGCTGGTTAAATGGAACCCTGCAGTGCCATTTCCTGATAGCAAAGAAGATTATGTATGGCACCTGCACAACCCTAGGATTATGAAAGACCAGGATAAGAAAAGACAAAGAAAACCTTGGGGAAAAAAGGATAATCTGTATTTAGTAATTTTGTGACAAGAATAACAGAAACTCTACTGGGAAAGATCTGTATAGGACCTCAGGCAAGATTACTCTTTCCAGTTAATTTTATGTAGAACATCACAGTGTGATAACCTTGGTATGAGAACGAGCCCAGGGGTGAAGTTTTTCTTTCACATTCATTGAAGTCCCTGTGCTAATTAAGCAGTATATAAACAAACCCATTGTGTGATAGCTCAGGTTTGATTCCTCAGCATTGTATCTTCCTCTGACCTGAAACACTACTGATAACTCTTGCATCCTCGTTGGCCTGTCTTGCACATTGTGTCAGATCTTAGTTCATGGAATCACAGAATCATAGAATGGTTTGGGTTGGAAGTTCCAACCACCCTGCCATGGGCAGGGACACCTCCCACCAGACCAGATTGCTCAAAGCCCCATCCAACCCGGCCTTGAACACTTCCAAGGAGGGGACAGGCATAAATTCTCTGGATAACCTGCGCCAGTGTCTCACCACCCTCACAGGAAAGAATTTCTTCCTAACATCCAAACTAAATATACCCTCTTGCAGTTTAAAACCATTTCCCCTTGTCCTGTCACTACATGCCCTTTTAAAAAGTCCTTCTCTAGCTTTCCTATAGCCCCTTCATGTACTGGAAGGCTTCTAGAAGGTCTCTGTGGAGCCTCCTTCAGGCTGAACAATTCCAACTCCCTCAGCCTGTCTTCATAAGAGATGTGCTACAGACCCCTGATCATATTCGTGCTCCTCCTCTGGACTTGCTCCAACAGTTCTATATCCTTCTTATGTTGGGAACTCCAGAACTGGACACAGTATTCCATGATGACGTCTCATGAGAGCTGAGTAGAAGGGGAGAATCCCCTCCCTCAGCTTGCTGGTCACGCTGCTTTTGATGCAGCCCAGGATACTGTTGGCTTTCCAGGCTGCAAGTGCACACTGCCAGCTCATGTTGAGCTTCTCATCAAGCAACACCTCCAAATTCTCTGTGCTGCTCTCAATCCATTCTCTGCCCAGCCTGTATTTGTGCTTGGGATTGCTCTGACCCAGGTGTGGGATCTTGTTGAACTTGATGCATTTTGGATAGGCCCACCTCTCAAGCCTGTCAAGATCCCTCTGGATGACATCCCTTCCATCCAGCACGTCAACCACACCACACAGCTTGGTGTCATCCACAAACTTGCTGAGGGTGCACTCAATTCCACTGTCCATTTCTTCAACAAACATGCTAAGAGACACTGGTCTTGGTACTGACCCCTGAGGAATGAAAAAGAGTTCTCCCTGTTCTCTTTGAGTCTCTCACTAGATTTCATCACTGTTTTCCCATATGATAACACTCACTAAATCTTAAGAACCCTGCAAGAGTTATAAGTGTGCATCACTCCTTTGGCTCTACTTGATACTTTCCTAGACACTTGTCTAGACTGCTACTCTAACATCATCTTATAAGTTTCCTGTTTCAACAGCTTCTAAAATTTCTTCAGCTGGCTCTCTATCTTCTGCTGTGTCAATTGTAAGTTGTTAATTTTCTCCTTGTGGTCATATATAATCTGTTACTGCAGATGTTTTTTATTTCTGTTTTAGTAGTAATTTTTCTAACCTCAGAGCTACATTATTTTCTTGGCCCTAGCTTTGAAATGACTTTTGCCATGCAGGAGTATATGCATATTTATGTTCATACATGAGCTCAGTCATTGTCATCATTAAGAAGACTTCAATTACAATTTAATTTTCAATGCTTATATAAAAATTTTTATAAGCAGCAATGAAAAATACTTAGGAACATAATATATGTATTATTTCCATATAACTATTCTGTGGTAAATAGTGTATACTATGCCTTTTCACCTTCTCTGTTAAAAATATAAAAAGATTTCTGCCTTCTGCTTGTTTTGTAAGACCTTCTGTGTCAACAATTCCTTGTGTTTTGAAACACCTTAACAAACAAAAAAGAAAGAGATCTTTTTGACACCCGAAAGGAGTATTTGACTTCTTGTCCTGTGCCTGGAGGGGAGTGAATGTTACTCAGCTCTTCCAAGACATTCTTACAGGGAATTTCTTCAGCCATGGTTTGTAAATTCGGGATACTCAGATACCTCCACACACCTATTTATAGTGTTTCCCATTAAGCATCTGCCTTCTTAGACAGTCTTTTAGATATGATTTCTGAAACTTTATGGCCTGGATTTATCATATTTCATTTATGTGGCTGATGGAGTTAATGTATCTGGGAGAGCAGTTGTCCTGTGCTCACCATATAGTCAGTTGAGAAAGATGTGTGCAAATTAGACAAACCATATTAGATGTGTGCATTCAGAAAACAACTCAGGTCTTAGGAGGAATGATTCACCCTCTGAAGGTACCACACTTCCTGTTGTCAATAGTGATGTTTATAATGTCTATAATCTTCTGGCTTGCTTAGATACTTAAAGTTTGTGTGACAAAACCATGTCTTTCTAAGTGTTTCTAAAGGGTCATATAAACAGCAAATACAGGTTACCTGGTCTTAAAATTTGTATGTTCTTTGCTGAAGCTGATCCATTGTTGATAATAGAAATCATAATCTCATGAAAAAGTCTCATCCAAGATGGTGGTCATGCTTTCCTACTATAGCCAGACGGAGTGAATTGAGAGCAGAGCACAAATGAATGAATGTTTAGTAAAAAGTAAACAGATCTTTTCCAGGTATCTGGGTCGGAACTCTGGAATACGACATAGAGAGGCAAGCTTTCCAAAATAGGCAAGCTTTTTTAAATTGTTTATCCATGCCTAGCAATATAAACCTAAGTGGAAACTTTCAGACCCTTTTGATAACAGGGATCAGACTATATTAGCATAATATCATGTATTGGTGGCAGATCTACTCCCCAAAGTATTTTCTAATTCAACATCTCTTATAAATTCACCCCATTGCATGACACTAGTTTAAACTACTATGTCTTTTTTGGATCTGTATATAAATTTGTCTAAAAGAAACAAGCTCAGCTACTGACATTTTTAAAATGTTTTTCCCAACTGGAAATTGCTAATATATTTTCATGGGTTTTTTTCTGAGGAGAAGATATTGCATTCTCATCTCCTGCTATACATTAGATATTTATTTTTCTTTTTGTTTTTTAAGCAGAGAATATATTGCAATCACAAAAGCTAAACTCCTTTACTAGCTAAGAGGTATACACTAGAGAGAGCTTTCAAAAAATCAAATCAAGTTTATGAAGTACTATAGGGATTATGTCCTTGTACTCTTCTAGAAGAAATAAGAAATCAATTTTCTTTGCAATATTTATTTTCAAAATAACAATCCTTAAGCAAACTTGTAGTTTGTGTGCAGTAGAGCAATTCTATCAGACTCAATTTACTGCCAACATGCATGTCATGCTGTTAAATATAAGCTGACCAAATGTATGACATAACTAGACTAGACCTTATTCATGAGGATCAATTTTTTCCTCAAAAAAATAAAAGTTCTGACTTTGTAGTGGTTTTGAACTATTAAGGTAAGACAATTTCCCAGCTGTAAGGCATCCCCTTAGGCAGTTTGAGAGTTCTCAGTGGAGATTTTCAATGATGTAGGCATCACCTCCTATGTCTCAGTAGAGTCCTAGTTCTTCCCATAAAATCTGAGTTATCACCAGTGAAATGTATTGAGCAAGAAAGACAAAGTATAATTTGCTGTACAGACACATCTCTTTTCCAAAGTTTCATTTCAGAAGTTATTTCCTCACATATGTAAGTGTCACTAAAGCAACTCTAGAACACAGAGTAGAAAAGCCTTATTGTGCCAAGCACTGTACCCACACAGGCAGCTGAACATTGATTCACACACACATGCACACACAGACATAGTTGCTAAATGATAATGTCTGCAATGTTAACAAATGAAAGCAATTTCAAACACCTTTTTTTTTTTTTAATCATAAAGCCAATTTCCTTGAACACAGGAAAGAATGGTGAAGAACAATAGTCACCCGAAGTGGCATAGTTAAGTATGCACAGAGACAAGGAGGTCAAAACAGAATGATCTCAATTCAGAGCCAACAAAAATTGCTGTAATTCCTCAGCAAGGCACATAATTGGACTCATACACACTGACAGTTTTAACATTTTTGCTTCATGCTCTGCAGTAAGATAAAATTCACCATGATCCTTTATCTGTCCCAAGAGCCTACCATAGTGACTACTAAATTCCAGATGTGGTCATTGATGCACATGAAGTGACTAGCACAGGTGACACAACCACCTTGTCCAGTAGGAGCTGTAGTTAGGAGTCTTGACAAAGACAAAGATTTACTGTGAGTATTGCCTGTTACAACCCATATAAAGTCTGCGTATCTGACATGGGAACAATTGTGCAGCTACTCAGTCCTATCCTTTTATAGATGGAGACTGAGTCTACCCTTGCAACTGCAAGTATAGGACGTGGGCATTATAGCAAATTAATTAATTCAGCATTGGTACAGGATCTGAAGGGAATGCCAAGCAGAGCTGCTTGTGTTTCAGCAGCTTTAAGGGCTGTCATAAACCCTGTCAGAAGGTGAAAAGACTTTTCACATGGGTGGGAGCTAGTCTCAGTATTAATGAAATTATACCAGATTTTTGCCTCACCATCAGTAAGTCTGAGGACAAGAGTTCATGGTGTACTTGTAGGATGAGTGATTGTTCATAAAAAATCCCAACAACAGCAAAAGGCATGTTTGACCAGAGAAGGCAATTGTAAAGATCAAGATCAGAGAAGACATGTAAAGCATATCCTCATGCCAATCATGGAAGTATACTTAGCTGGAACTCTCTCTTGTAGTGGAAAGGTACTTTATGACACATTGCTTAAGAAAGACCAGAGATTCTGGAAGAGATTGGAAGCTGAAGATTTAAGATTTAAGCCACCTGAAGAAATCTGGCTTAAAATTTATTTGGTGCTCAACTCCGAGGCATGTCTAATAGGCTAGATCCCAGGATGACACTTTCATGTCTATGTTGGTAAAAACAGAGGGAACGGAGAAAAGTCATAAGCAAATTGATATCAGACTAAGATGAACATGGACCGGTTCTTATAAACACTCTGGTAGCTGAGGAGAAAGCTTTGAAGCACCTCTCCTCTTCCTCCTTCCCTTCTCCGTTGGACAAAGAATGTCTTATGATTTGAGGACCAATATGTAGGGAGTACAGAACTCGCATGTGCATGAAGACTCAAGATGTGTGAACCACAGAGATTTTCCCACACCTTGTTGAGTCACAGCCATACAAAGCTGCTCTAATATGATTATGAATCACCTTCAGTGTACTCAATTGCACGTGGCTACAGAGACCGGGAAGCCTTGCTGAGAAGCCTTCATGTTAGTCGCTCTAAAACTAACTGTAGTTTACAAGTAAAAATATTCACAGGCTCCTGCCTAAATAGAGAATTATAACACATAACCCTGTGAATACAGGAAAGAAGATGTGTAATTAGATATAATTGATCTTTCAGCGTATAATTTCTATGACTGTCGTCAAAGCTTCAATCTTCTCTCTTTACTTTCCTACCACCATCTCTTCACTTTAATCTCATTTCCTTTATGGGTGAAGTAGAAGTTAAATAACATTTAAAGCCTATAGCCACCATTATATTAAGATTAAATGAATATTTCTACAGAAGTAGAACAAGACTCCTGTGACTCTTTTCTAAGGATAGTTCACTATTTCTCTCTGGCTAGCCATAATCTTGCAGCTTTGTCCTCATCTCTAGAGACCCCCAGCAGTACATGTTATGTGACTGATGGCTGGCCAAAAACACGTCAAAGAAAACAACTGTGGCTCAAGACTGAGAACACATGAGTCTGGGCAGCATATCTATACAGGGGAGGAATTTGTCCTGCTGTAAGCCTCCATAGACTCTGGAAATAAGTATGTAAGCACCTGTTTCAAATACTACTTATAGAGATACTTGTTTAAAACTGGTAAATCAATCTAGTTCTATGAGAAGATCATCATTATGCAAAGTGTATCTCAGAGAGCTTAAAATAAACAAGCCTCCTCTTTCAGGAGAAATGCACATGACTGAACTGTCAAATATTACTTAATAAGAGGATTATATTGGATTTGTTTTTACTTAAGACTGTTTTAGAGAGAAGAGTTTCTCTCTTCATTTTTAGCAAGACCCTTGCTTTTGGGATATTGGTTTGGATTCAGAGTTAGTCTTAATTGACATAGGTTTAATTATTTCACTGTCCTTTATCATAAAACTCCATGTATCATATAATTTTATATAAATAGAAGGCTCCGTGCATGCTATAATCCATGTACTGAGGTGGAAGGCAGGGAAATAAAGAGAGAAGTCTGATTTGTGGCCTTAGACCCTTGAAATATGTAGGTTAAAATGAAACATTATGTGGCAGCAGTCTTATATGATTGAGGTGCCTGATTTGTTTTCTAGCTAATTCTCTTTCTATTGATTTTCAAAATATATCAATATGTTTCCTAAAGAACAGACATTTGGAAAATCAATCATTTGCAAGAAGTCAGGAGAATTTAATAGATTAAATTAAAAGAGGGAAAGAAAGTAAAATCATGAACAAAAGTAATACAAAAAGAAGGGAAATTGGGGGGGGGCAGAAATAGCTTCGGTTATGTAATTTGTCTCATGAGGTGGACTGTGTGTTAAGGGCATTAGCAGAGATCCTCAGTTTTCATCAAATGTTACATATGACAGTTGTAGAATCTGATCTAGGAAAAAGTGTACACATTGGAGTTTTCCCAGGGTATCTCAGGACAAGACAATGAGAAATTTGTAATATTTTAATTTGCTTGGCAGTTTGGATCAATTAAGTTTGCAGCTGGCTGATGGATAAGAGGCAGGTACAGAAGGAGATGCGGTTAGAGAGCCCAGAATACACCCAAGAGGGAAAATGAATGAGTCTGAGGTAAGAATTAATTTGCCCCTGGGAAAATGCTTCTTGGCTCTAGTGAGAGAGCATCCAGAAAAGACAAAATTGTCATTACCTACTCTCTTCCTCAATCCCTTCTGTGTCAGTACAGGGGCCTGCTATACATTTCACAGGGCTAGAGGGAGGAGTAAAGAAGAAAAGAAAACCATTTTCTTGTGAAATCTGTTTGGTTGTCCGAATAGGACTGAGGTACCTGCTCAGCTATTCATGGAAGTAGCTCATGCATATTTCCTAACAGCAGCTATTTAGCTGGGAAACAAGTACACAAACAAGTTAAAAAGAAGTTGTGAGAAATCAACAAGAAGAAAGAATTCCAGATTAATTTTTATTGATTCTGTAGCATTGTACTTTGTCTGTCTAACATTTTTCTTGTCTGAACTTCAAAGAAATTCAAGCAGCATTAGAACAGATTCATCCCTGTTACTCAGCAATTTCATCCTTCATATATGTCTTTGAAAATCTGCACCTCAGTTCCAAAGAAATAGGTGTTATTCAAATTAAAACAACATAATTCCTCTGGAATTGCTGGATAAGTTCAGTTTAAACCATTGGGAGCTTCATAGGGACAGGAGGGATAAAACTGAGCCCTTTG
This sequence comes from Aegotheles bennettii, assembly GCA_013398125.1. Classification (NCBI taxonomy): domain Eukaryota; kingdom Metazoa; phylum Chordata; class Aves; order Caprimulgiformes; family Aegothelidae; genus Aegotheles; species Aegotheles bennettii. The sequence goes on along the minus strand of VZRW01001989.1, from coordinate 26,766 downwards.
ACCTAGGAGCATTACCTCTCTGTGCCTAAGCTAAAGACCATGTGCAATGAGTACCACTCCCATAACCCTGTCTACCAGGTTCCTCCTACTAAAGCACAGAGGCTATGCAAGTTGCAGTTCCTTGCAGAGCCTTCAGGCAGAAAGCTGTGTGAAGGGTGGAGATGAGCTGTTAGGATGGACTAGGTGCACTGGAGGTTAAGAACAAGGCAGAGGTAATGCAAGGCAAAAGAATTTACTGTTACACCTTTTGCTATGGTACATAAAGAACCCAGCTAACATTTATGCGGTGCCAAAGCAAGGGCTCAACTTCTTTGCTTCACTTGGCTCCAGCTAATTGTGTCCATGCTGATAGGACGGGGGTGTGCTGAGTTCAGATACATCTCTCCTCTTCTGGGAGCCAGCTGTCTAACTCCAGGCTTCAGACAGAGTGTGAGCTGACCTGAGTGCACAACAGATGACTGGGGAGTCAGACATCAAGAATGAGATTGAGCTTTAAGCTGATACAACATCAAAAATATATTACAACCCCTAGAAGCAGTAAGTGCTTTTCTATGCAGACAAAGACTATATAACTCATACTAAAAAGAGGTCAATCTTTTTCTCAGTTACAGGATTGATTTTGATAATGCATGGCTTCAGTACTGAGAAATACCCCAGGGAATATTTAATTATATACTGGTTTGGTGTTTGAGAGCAGTGTACACCTTGTTGTTACTCTGGGCACTAAAGAAATACTGACTTAGCTCTTTTCTTCAGCTGTGAAAGTCCCATGCCCTTTGACTGTAAGAAGACTAATCTACAAATCATGAATACATTTGTGCATGGAAGTTGATACTTCCCAACTGGATGATATGTGTGGAGTGATGTGATGTAGAAAAAGGCAACAAAGACACTGAAATACCACTGTCACACCTGGTGGTAAAGCCCTGGTCATGCTCAAACTCTTGTTTATAGGCAAGGAGGAAACAAAATAAGCCAAGAATTTATTGCTAGTATTACTAAAACATTCATAGTCTAATCAAAGTATTATTAGTAGTTCAGATGTAACTACTATAGAAAGAGAAAAAATACATAAAATGTTTCAATAATAATAATAATAATAATAATAATAAATAAATAAATAAATAAATAAATAAAACTGTTACCCACACCCTTTTTCCTGGGATCATGCTCATCTTTCTGCTGTTCTTCTGAGTCCTAATCTAGGTGGCTCCATTCCAGGATGGGGCAAGGGTGTTAAGGTAAGTTGTCAGCACCTGGATTCCTTCACCAGGAGGAATATGATATTCATGTTTTATGTTAATTTTTCTTCTTCACTGTAAAATCAATTTTAAGTTATTTTCATGTTTTTAATGTGCTTTTATACTCAATTTTTCTATATTATTCTGCAATTCCACATTACATCTGAATTTACTATAGAATCATAGAATGGTTTACCCTCTTAAAAAGTCCCTCTCCAGCTTTCCTGTAGCTCCTTCAGGTACTGGAAAACTGCTAGAAGGTCTCCCCAGAGCCTTTTCTTCTCCAGGCTGAACAACCCCAACTCTCTGAGCCTGTCTCCATAGCAGAAGTGCTCCAGCTCTCTGATCATCTTTGTGGCCCTCATCTGGACTCGCTTCCACAGCTCCATGTCCTTCTTATATTGAGGTCTCCGGAACCGGACACATTACTGCAGGTGATGTCCTTTACATGAATTATATAGTAGTATTTTTTTCCTAACCCTAAAGCTTTTTTTGTCCACCTCCAGGACTACATTTCTTTAACTGACTATTTGTGAGTTTTTTATAGCCCTGGGGTCCACAGTGCCAGGCTATGCCCCATGTCTTGTTATCCATGCCTGCACTCCTCCGTGCCACATCCTTTTTCTCTGCTTCTCAAGACCTCTGCTGTCATACCAGGACTGTATTTCTCTAAACGACATCATTGTGTAAGAGTCATAAAAACCTCATTCAACCCAGGATAATTGCTTGTTACTGCTATCTATATAGAACTGTGGTCATAACTTACAAAGACAACAAAAGTGAAACAAATTAGCCACGGACACCCGGCAATTAAACAAATTGCTGCCACAGCGTTCAATACATGAAATTCTATAACAGCAATATTTTAAGGTATAACTGTTCAAAATGATGTGGTACACATGGATACTGGCCCACAGGCCTTTCAGTTCATGGTAGTAGTTGACAGTATTCATTATAGTGACTTAATGGTATATTTACCCCAAGCAGCATTGTGTAATGAATGAATACTTAATGAGCCTCCATTAAGCTTAGAAGTGTCCTGTTTCAAACCATTAGATCATTACTTTAATAAGGTATTTTCTACTGCAGAGGAGTTAAAGCAAACACAGCAGTTCTTTGAAGCCAGCTGACTGCTTAAGGCACAATAAAAAAAAGAATGTAGAATTATTAATTCAAAGAAATATGAACCAAATCTTGGTAAGAAACCATATAGAGAAAAAACAGCTTTGAATTTTATTTTTGTTTTTTCTTGGTAGCATTTGCAGTTTGGAAACAAGCAATTAGTACTGGCAAGGTAAGAGCTCTGACTTTCACTACTGGGGATGAAGTAGATATTCAGTCATTAATTGTCTGTTCTGTTGGTCTCTTTTTCCTGCCTTTGGATTGGATTGGAATTAGCTAAAAATCATAGTGTATGAGACTTTAAATGAGAAATGTCCCTTTAATTGTCTTGCACTGCTTAGTCTTATATTGCAGGATATTTAATACCTTAGTTTTTTTGAAGAAAACACAAATTGATGCTTATGGCAATAGGAGGTGGGAGCTTTTGAAACCTGGCTATTGAGCTCCCACATTTAGTGTGATAGGATGGAGAGTTATCTTAAGACAACTTATGTAAGAAAGATTTAGATGCCTAAAGAGATGAATAATTGCCTGATGGGAGCTTTAAGAGCACTCGTGTCATGAGAAGTTAAATGTGAGGCTGGATGTCCACAGTATATCTGCTTCCCTAGGTGCATATCCAATCAGAGAAATGAAAGATTTTCAATCAAAAGAATAAGAAAGAAAATTATGGCCATGGGTACTTTTATTGAACTTCTGATTTATCTACAGACTAATAGTTATAGGTCTAATCCAGAGTTCATAGAATTCAATGAAATACTTTCTACTGACTTAATAGACTTTATATCAGGTTTTCATAATTATAGTAAGTCATTCTGAATGAGGAATTAATCTCAAAGTATTATAATGTATTTGTGGATAATATGCTAATAGAAAATGGGCACAAATTTTAAATTGTTTGCTATAAATTATTCATCTAATTATATTGCATCTAGATAGACAGATATGGAATACATAATTATTAATGCATAATTTCCCTATAACCATTGGCAACATGATGAAACAGATTTATCATTCAAGATCTGTCCATTAGTAGAAAGATTCACTGTGAAATATTTCAAAGACTCCTATTTGACTTCAGGTCACCGACTAATAAACAAAGAGTGGCTGGAGGCTGGCACAGTTTGAAAATCAAGATCAGGGAGGGAAATGCTGTGTAGCAGAAGCAGTATTTTTAATATTTTTCTCTTCTCTTAGCTCCTCTTTCAGAGGCTATGTCAGTGTGATTATTCTTTTAGGAAACGTCAAACAGGAAGAGATCAATGGAGAATATATAGGCATAGGACCCAGCTCTCAGATATTCTATTCTGTTAATTTCCCATAGGTAAATTTTAAGCCTAATGATGTCACAAATTAAATTCTTGTTGAAATTAATGAGGTCAAAGTTTCATCTTTTCAGCAGTCCCTGTATCTTTGGTGTGAGCTTAGGATACTTGTCATTTCCCTCCATCTGGCTTGACCTCAATTTTTTAAAAAAATAAATTTATTAGAATCAGTTATGTCCAACACATGAAATGAATTCCTACAAGATTTAAGAGAGAAGGCAATTAATTTTAAATTTAGGAGTGACTGTTACCTGTTCCTCATTTCATGCTTTGCTGCACATGCAGTCCTCTGTCAGTGCATGGCTGGATGCAGATTACACCTCTGCATGCATGGCTCAGCATGCTTGCACGTGTGGCTCTGTGCATCCATGCATCATGTACTTACACAGCTTCATGTATTCATGGATCTGTTTGACTCCATGGCTTCATGTGTGCATGCTGGTGTGCATGTGTGTATACGCGTCTCTATGTGTTTGGCTCCGTGTGTTTCACGGTGAAAGAGGATGAGGGTGTCTTCATGTTGTGGACACACATGCAAAATACAATCTCTCTGTTTGTCTCTTTCCAAGATAAAAATGGTGTAGCTGTTTCATTGTGGCTTATTTCGCTTTAGTGACCTAAAGATTTATCTGTAAATGGACATGAGATAATTTAATCTTCATGCTGCATTAGTTCTCAGCAGAAATGCAAAGAAGCTTCAGTGGCAGGATTTAATAGTGTGGTAAGGAGGCTATTAGAGTGCATTGTATGGACTGTTTTATTGTAGTGATTTCACATTATACTGTGAAAATAACTCCAAATCATAACCCCCAGGATTGTACAGCTTGTCACTGTCATTTCCATCTTGGATAATGCCACCCCTGAATGTGTGAGAGAAAATAATAAAAATGGAAATTTGGAAATTTCAGTGTGGAGAGGGGAAAAAAAAGTATTTTGCCCTATTTTCCTGTCTGTGGCATTGTACACGTGTGGGTGTTATGTGTGTATGTTTGTAGGTATTCACAGCCATGTCAGAAACAAGACCAGTAAGCCAGGTAAAAAAGGTGTAGTTCTTATGTCAGACCTTCAGGATGTAAGAAAATAGGTACTGTTAGTGTTACAGGACTGGCCATTCACCCTAGAACCATGTGAACAAATCTGTGGGTCCTGATCTTGCAGAGAGGTATGAACCAAATTTATCTGATGCAGAGTGACACGGCCAATAGATTAATCTCCAATAGATTCACCACGTGCCAAAAGCAACACAGCATCCATAACTTTGCAGGTTTAATGGATCAGTTCATAAACTTCTCAGTGTTAGAAGCAGGGAGCTGTGACTTAGTGTAGCTACATAGCACACCCAGGATAACAGAGCTGCAGTTCTGAATGGGGTTTTCAGATGTTTCTCAGGATACTGAGAAGGAAAATAGACAGGGAAGGACACAGACTTGGTGCTCAAATAAGAGTCCTTAAATAGCCACCATGTTACTGCTGTTTATTGTCTCCCAGTGTGCCTCAGTCTGCAAAGACTGCCCTGTGAAGATACTGGGTCAGTTTTTCCTATTCCTCCATATTTACTCACCCTGTCACTGTTCACCTGTGTGGGAAAGGGGAGAGCAGCATTTAGCTAACAGTTGCTCTCTTCCCTCTGAGGGATCTAGCAGTGTGGGCTGCCCTCACGGGAGACTAATGAGGTTTCTCATGGACCATTACACCCAGAGCGGGCATGTGGAAGGACTCACAGCTGAGCCTCTAATTAATAAAATAGAAGAGTGAGGTTGACTGGCGGGAGATAAGGAATCATTCCTGGGAAGGGACCAGAAGGCCTGCAGTTGGATCCACCACAGTGATGAAGCGACACCGCTGCTGCTCACTAATGGGTAATGATTGCATCTGGAGGAGCTGCTGGGAACAGCACTCCCCAGCTGCTGCCGCACATCTGTTCAGCTGAGTGGCCTCAAAACTTTTCCCCAAGGCTCTTGCAGCTGCCAAGAAGAAGCCAAGCTCTGCTTCCCAAAAGCTGTGAGGCAAGACACACATGTACTTGTTACTATTGCTGTATATTGAAGAGGTGGGAAAGATTTGACAGGTGTAACTAATAAAAAAAGACATGGAAAGGAAATAAGAAAAAGGTAAATGATAGCCACAGGTGATCAATAATCACTAATGGGTGTGTACTCTGGTGAAAACTGAGTTTCAGCTTGTTCTCAGCTGCAAACCTCTGCACTACCCAGATTGTTTTCTTGTAAAGACATGACCTGGAACAAACTCTGCAAAACAGCAAGCTCTGAAATCACCTGGAAAGTTGAGTGTGCTAAGTTTACTGACACAGTCCTCATTTTTTGTCTTATTTGAGACAAGTCAAGAATGGTTGGAAAGAAACAAACATCACTGACTTTCCCAGACTCAACATCAGGATGTAATTCCCTGAACCTGAATACCATCATACTGAGAACAAGCAGCAGGGACACACAAAAAGCAAGCAGTTGGAGTGACCCAGCAAGCTCAGAGTACATGGTATTGTTCATCTCTCACTGAAGACAGTGCCTCAAAACAGAGACTGTTGTTGACCCTTTTAAGCTGGCCAGATATGGAAAACCACCTGTAAGGAAAGAGGTTGATTTTTTTCAGGTTTACTCGAATATCAGCAGGCTGGACAGTGGCATTGTAAGAATCACAGCTCCCATGTTTCTCCAATGACAGGGATGGGTTTGCATGAGATGTAAATTTTGAAGACTTGTGTGACACAATCAAAATCTTATGTCTTATTTATTCTATATTATTACTTACTGGCTGTACACAGTGGTGAAGGTCACACTGTATTGGTCTTTGCAAAGATGTACCTACATAACTGCAAGTGTATAAACACTGGAAGAACAGCTGAACTTCATTTCATTGAAAATGAGTTTGGTGACTCATGGAACTGGTGAAAGAGATGTAAGTCTGTAGCCATCACAGTGCCTTCTCTATTCTTTTGATTAGATCTCCACTGTCTATGAGAAAAAGAATTTGCAGGTAATCCTAAAATATTAGTTTCTAAAAATCGAATGGTGTTACTTCTCATTCCTATGCTAATAAAGATTTTGTGCTTGGGTTGTTCAGTGCATGAGCAGGAGCATGTATCCTCACCTGTGTGTACATCACCTTCGAGATCTTCATAAAGGTAATAAGAGATTAATGACTAAGTTGGTTAACAAGGATCAATGTATACCTCTGAAACCAAATGCTGTTTTTACCTTTTCTTTGAGGATAAAACTTAAAGAGAATAACTCTCAGTCTCCCGTCACCTCTTCATGTTGCTATTTTATGGGAAGATGAGACATGTAGTGGAAGACAGGGATAAAAGGGATGCAGTGGATGAGAAATTAGCAAAAATATATAATCACCATCTTCATTATGACTTATTTTGTATGTCGATTCATTCTATTGGTGACTTTCAGTTTAAACAGTACAGGCACAACTACTGACTTGTCTTTGGAAACTGTTTTTGTATGAGATCTCAAGTGTGCAATGAATGATTAAACAGTCAGAAATTTCCACCATTTCTATTTCCATCTCTTAGAGGCTTCTTTTGATAAAAAAAACTTTATATTGTCCAAGAAGAATCTAGCTGCACCGAAGAAGCTGCAGTGAAGTAAATTACTTTTAAGTTGACCAAAGTTCACTTCTCAATGGTGCAGAGAATGTGAATGAACCTTTATGGGGCAGGGAAAGCAATTCTTGGCTTTTGGGGCTATCTGGGTGACTCAGCGCTGCAAGGCAGAATGACATCAGACTTGGATCAGAGCAGGGTAGGAACTGCAGTTCTCAGGAGCATAATAAGCTTAAAAAAAAAAAAAAAGAGAGAGAAAAAAGACTAATAAAAAGACAACACAGAAGTTCCTAGTAGAGTTTTATTGATTTTCAGATCAAACATAGTGGCTACTGTGCCTTTGTCTCCAAATTATCAGTTAATTGTGTTTTTTAGTCACTAAATACAACTCGGTTGTACAAAGTGTGGCCCCCCCGCATGATGACTGCTGACATTTTCATTTCCTGCCAACACAACAGATTTGAGTTACTTGGTATTACAAAGTTGTTTCCACCCCTCCACACTCATGAAAAATATTTTATTAGATTGTAAATGAAGTTGTTGTGTTCTCTGAGGTTATTTTCTACAGCAGTTTCATTTCTCCCTTCTTCTGTCTTTTTCTCTTTTATTTTGTTTTTTATTGAATGCTAAAGGGTAAAATGTAAAACAGTACCAGTGAAAGGAGCTAAAAACAAATATTCCTTAAATGTACTGAGATAGAGGAATTAAATTGTACTTCCACCTTCTCAGTCTAATAGCTTATACAATATGAAATGGAATAGGGTAAGATCTTCTACTATAAAAGCTCCTAGCAGTGTAGTTATAGTTAAAGATGTATCATGCTTCCCATTATAAATACTCATTTTCATGTCTTTACAAAATGTTATAAAAATTCAGTCTTGATTGAACCTTACTCAACGAGGTCATAACCTAAGAACAATTTCAGAGAAACACTGGGTGAAATTGTGTTGATGGAAAGTCAGGGAGCCTATTTAAGCACACTGAGTTACCTGGAAATCAGACACCAAGAATTTTATTGATGTTCAAAATACTGAGGTGTAAAAAGATAACCTGCTGCAACAGATGGAATCAGTGCCTTCAGAGGGCTCATCTGTGCCAATTAGCACATTTCAGCAATGCATAGTTAACATCAAATGCATTGGTACTTTTTAGGAGACTGAGCTCAGGAATGCCTGAAGCACATGGAGAAGGAGGGAAGGAGGACAAAGAGCTGGAACTGAGCAGCCATGTGGATGTGACTGCTCCTCTCAAGTAGCTTCTATCTCCAAGGTGTCATTGTCCTTCACGTTGGAGCCAGTCTAAGCGCCTTTTCATGACATCAATATTTTTTCCTGGAGAATTTTATTTTTTTAATGAACGGGATTAGCAACATGGGCAAAATTGATCTGAGCATCTTCACCTGCTTCCACTTCAAGAAAATTGTGCTGCAAAACAGAATCACAGTTCTCTATAAACATGCATATATATATACATACATACACAAGTATGTGTACACATATATATACAAATATAGATATACAAATAAATGTACTTACATAATGGAAATGTTTCTATTTAATTATTTTTTTTTTTAGAATTTCCCACTCAAAACCGGAAAAAACTCAGAACCAACTGAAGCTCCACCTCTCCCATCTATCCCCAACCTCAGCCTTGTTATCATTTCTGCAACAGTGATCCAAGATGTGGGTAACCCAGAATCTACCCCTGCTCTCGTTCAGTGAGAGTCTAACCTTACACCTCTACAAGTCAAGTGTGTACCTGACTACTGGGTTCTGGCATTGGTTCTTCACCTTAGGAAATACTTATTTGATTGTACATTATGGAACACGTGAAAGGAAGACTGAGGATATATATCATTATTATGTGATAAAGGAACTAAATTAGGGCATAGCAAGAGGAGGTTAAATGATGATGAAGTAGAGACTCCTAAGGAACTACTGCAGTTTCTGTGCTCCCTTCTTTTTGCACTCCGAATTTGTGGGTTTGCAAGGATACAGTAACTGTCTGTCTTGTAGCTTGATGGGTTTATAGTCTAAGGCAAATACAACTCACAGAACTAAAACACATTTTCTTTTTTCTGTGATTTTCCAAGAGTCACTAGTATAGTACATAAAGACGTCAGTGATCATTGACTATACCTTTCTGGTTCTGTGGTCAAAGCAGATCAGAGATATTTCTTTCAAAAATATCGAACTTTGGAATCTGAATTCCATTTTCATGAAGGCCTTAGCACACAATAGCTGAAGGAGGAGATTTTCCAGGTCACAGTGACAGATACCTGCATCCCCTTTCTTTTCTTTGAGATTTTGACATCCCTACATGTCACTTAAATTGTCATCTATCATTACCCTGGTGCAATGTTTTATTATGCATCCTCTGAGTTCTGATAATTATCAATAATAGTCACATGGTACATTCAAGGTGAAGTGGTCTTCAGGTGATTCTCATTCTTTGCAGCTGCAGTGGGTGAAGACTGCATCCCAGGCAGCCTGCACAGTTTGGACAACTTACAGCAACTCAAAATATAATGCTATTAAAATAGGTGAAATGTATCAGAGACCAAACCCAAGAATAAGCCGCAAAATAAAGTTCTTTGTTTGTTAGCCTGGTTTCACATGTCTTGAGGAAGGATGAAGTCCAACTTGATGGCTTTGCTTTGAGATTTCTTTGCCCATATTAGCTATATTTTTCTTTCTTTTTTGATTTAGTTGATAAAATAACAGGAGAAAATATCACCACGTGGTTCGTGGCAAAGAAAAAGAATACTTAGTGATTCATGTCTTTTTGGGTTCAGTGATTTCACTGAAGCACCCCACATATCTTATTTATTTTCCAATCAGGGTCATTTTCTGTGAATTATAGACACAAATGGCAACTTTAAAAATACTCCTTTCCAATAATACTCACTGATTTCTGACATGGAAACTAAGTAGGCCAGCCTGTAAAGAGCACAGGCTGTAAAATAATTACATTCATTCTTATTAAAATGGCCAGTCATTTGCTGCGAAAGTACAATTTGTGGTGGCAGAAGAAAGTAATATGTTAAATAAGACATTCATCCAACTATTCATAATGTGATTTAATCAGTAGATTGTATGCAGACTTTAAATATAAAATGTCCAAAATCATCATAGTGAATTATTAACAGTTGATATCTTGAGGAAGGGGGAAATGCAATCTATATTTGCAATGTTGGGAGGAAAAGATGGATTAGATCAACCAATGTGCCATATTATTCATTCTCTAAAAAGTTTCTCATCTTCTTGATGAGCTCAGAGGCTGGTGTCCTAGCAAGCATAATGTTTAATTCTTACAAGTTCCTCAGTAAGATAAGACCTTAAGAGTTGTCAGTTTTTAGTATAGCATCATATTTTGGTGCTTTTGGAGATTCATTTGGACATAATCTACAGCACGTATGTTTTCCAGTAGCTTGGCAAAGGCCCATCAAATTTCATACATATTATATTGAACCATATTTTGTGCCCTGTGGTTCCCTCACTTGCTCATATAGCCCTTACTCTGCAAAAACATATGCTTTCTTTCTCTGTCTTGGACAATAGTAGCTAGAAGCTACTCAGGCAGTCTCACTGGCTTATGAAATGAAAAATTCATGTATGATGCATTTAGCTCTTTTCAAAATCTGGCTCTTATTATGTGTGTACTGGAAGATTACCTGAAGCACATTTGGCAGTTTTGCAGAGCTCTAGTATGTGCTACCTGTATATGTAAGCAATTTTCTAACTACATATGGTAGGTAGAAGGAAATCTGTAGAAGTACTTTTTTTTTCACTCTAGCCACTTTTAATAGCCTGTAGTGATCTACAGATTTTTTTAAAAAAAATGTAGCAGACAAAATACAATTTTATGAGACAAAAAACCAATGCCAAACAGCCATAATAGGCTGTTGCTACATTTCTGGCACATGTCAGGCTGTAATGCACAGGATTAGAGGCTTATAATATGTCTTGCTCACTGAGATTCTCAGTTCATTAGAAAGAAATACAAGTCTAATTCTGTGTTTGTTTAAAAATAGCACAAGTAATAAGAAGCTATTATAACATGAGACAAGAAAGTATATCAATTGCATTTACTAATCTGTTATGCCTCAGAACATGTCCCTCACACAGAGAAAACCTTTCAGTCCTGTGGATCTGATTCTCCAGTACATGACATCCATTTTAATCTAAGGTAATTTCATCTGTTTTAATAGCATTACACTTTGATAACACTGGTGTGATGGAGTAGAGAATTAGCTTCATTTCTATAGAGTAGCTGACAACCCTTCCTGAAAAATAAGCAACAAATCAGAATTTAATCCAGTTTCTATTGCCAGATGATCCTTGATGTCTCTTCCAAGCTGGCATTCCATGATTGTGTGATTCTATTGTTCATATTCTGTCAGATGCAGGAAATCATATACCTGCTTCAGTCATGCTCTGGGATACTATCCCTGGCCTCATGTAGGGCTCTTAACCCGCCCTGAGCACTGTAGTAGCATAACTGCTCAGCTCTGGACCAGCAGTGGCTGGTTCCTCCTGCCTGGAGCATGAACTGAGTGTAATTGCCTGTGCCTGCATGTTCCCTCATGCTCTGCATGCCTGTGGGAAACATCCGCTGGTGCAAAGTGGCTTTGCTGGGTAGGCCTCCCTGAAGTTTTGCTAATAAATGATGATGGAAAATTATGTTAATAAACAACAACAGATACCAAAGCAAAGTATTGTTACTGAACCTCCTTGGTTCCCCTAGCCATTGCTGGGAGTAGGGAGCAAAGAAAAAATCAGCACAGCATAAAATGCACTGTTCTCCCAGCCTTCAGCAGCCGGTGCCACTCTTCAAATCTAATTTACTGGCACCAAATAAGTGCATTTATTAAATAATAAATAATAGCAGTGTTTTGCCATTATTGAGAAGTGGATTAATTGTGGCAGAGAATAAAACGTATTCATACTAAAGGAAAGGCAGTGTGACATGTTTCTGTGGCAGCCCATAGGTTTCCTGAATAGAAAACATCTCTGAAGGACAACAGCAATTTAGTTATGTCACTGAATATAGTGATATCTTCTTTCTATGAAAATGCTTTGTTCTCCAGAATCAATATTGTATGTAATTCTACTAAATCAGATATACCGGTAATATGCTATCCTTCTAAGTAGAGATTATAATTAAGTTTCCTCTGAGTTTTCATGAATTCATAATAAAAGACATAATTTATTTTGCATAGAAAATAAAATGACAAGACACCCAGAGAGACGCCTAGACAATTGCTCAGTTTCTTACTGCTGGGAACTTAGTACTCGATAAATGAATTAGTAAAATATTCAAAATGGCTCTGTGTGTGATCACAGAGTGGAGCTGTCTGAAATGACTTATGCTGGCATGACTGATAGTTCCTAACAGCTATAAAAATACAGCTCTTCGTGTTAGATTTACTAACATTTTGTATCTGCTCACGAGCCAAAAATAGCACTAATAACTTAAGTGCTGGTGATTATACTGGTACAAAATAAATGTACAATTTAAGAAGTTAAATCAATTTGGTGGCTTTTTGAAAGCACTGGGAACATCCAACAATTTGGATAGATTTTTTTTTAATTATTATTTATGAAAGACTCTCTGTATACTGTGCTTCAAAATAATCCCTCAGGTGTGTCCAGGCAACTGCTTATATTTGTGCAATGTACTTATCCTCACAAAGGAACAAAAAGACTGCTGATGAGCCATTTCATTTCTAGCTTGCATCCCAAATTTCCTTCTATTTTTTGTTAAGATATCTTTGATTCTGGCATTCAAATTTATGTTTAAGTAACAGTGAAGATGACAATTTGTGTGGTCTTGGTACTAACAAATCCACTTTTAAAAGTGAATAGTGTTTCTGTTTTCCCTAGGTGCAGAAAGATATAACTTAAAATATTTAAAAATGCATAAGCAACTTTTGGAACAGCTGGTATACTAAAACCTTCACATTCCAAAAATGAACCCAGGGTCCAAAAACGGTAGCATAATTGACACAATGATGTAATGATTAGAAACACAGGAACAGAAATAAGATCTTAAGTCATCAAGTCCACCCTGCTTGCTGTTGTTAAGGATAACCGCCTCAGACAGCCTGGTTAATCCATCTAGCAAGCTGTTCTTCTGAATTCCTCCATGTTTTTGTCTCCATTACTACTGTAGTTCAAAAGCTGTTGCAGAACATAAGCCTCTGTAATTATCTGCCTACATTTATTTGTATCCATGTTATACCTATGTATTTGCATACTGGTTTTGCCCTGTGGACTGTGTAGCTCTTCCTCCTCCTGCTGTTCATTCTCCAGAAACATTTTCAAGGAAAATTTGAGAGTTTGTTTCATGGGTTCGAGGAAATAAAGCTCTTTCATTCTTATCCCATTTACTGACCACCTTAGAAGGCCTCCTCTACTTCTTTTTTAGGTTGAATTAATATTTTCTGAACATGAGAGATTGAGGTGGTACTGGAGAAGACCTCAGTTTCTTGTATGAATAATCTCTTTTCTCTACAGGAAAATACTTGATGACTTATTGCCATCCTACAATCATTTAACAAGTTTACTTTCTCCTCTTCCTCAGCAGTTTCTAACTGATAATTTCACAGTTGATAGCAATGAGCATGAGCTTCCTCACTATACTATTTGTTTTCCTCCCTTCTTTAGTCTTGGATTTCACTTGCATCTCTCGATGTGACATTCCATCTGCCCTATATATTAACAACTTATCATAAAATTGAGCCAAGAAAATTTCATTAGCAAACTCACCTTTTAGTTGAATGGTATTTGCCTTTTTCTTTTAATGTGCCTTGCAAAGATGAGCGCAGTACACATTTTGACAGTTCTCTCTTCACCCCTATACTCCTTAATATTTATGTCATAACCTTCTTCGTTAATGACTCCTTTCTTTTTCCATTTTGTGTAAACACCTTGCTTATTTGCTAGCATGTTTCTTGACTAGTTAGCCATCCATTTAGGAATGAAGTCACTTTCAACAAGATTTATTCCTCTTGTTAGAGACAGGTTCTTGACATTACAGTCCTTTGACCATGAAAAAAAAAAAATCAGCTATATCTTTGGCTTCTATGAACCTAGTCTTCTTCCACTTCACTGCTCAACAAGTTTCAAAAGCAAGGTCCTTTACTGCAAACATTATTTGTTCATTTCTGCATGTAACTGAAAAAAATCATGATCAGTTGGAAAAAAAGAAATCTATTATAATGTCTTATTTTCCTTTCAAAACTCTGCCTAAAGCAATAGTATTCTGTACATTCCTCTTGTAATTCACTGGAAAACGCTGTTGACTATCATCTCCAGGAATAATAGTACACTCATTGCAGTAATTTTTTATTTCTTTCTGGAAAAAAGAAGTCTTCCTAGTGATACTCTTTCTGTAGTGTTTACCTTCTTTATAACATGAGGGAAACCTTTGCCCTTATCAAAATCCAAGCCTGTAGTAACTCAAGTGCTTCCTTTTTGTTTCACAGACTGTATAGACTTCAAATCTCTGCTGAAACTTAGCATAATCCTTTTCTTAACCACTTCAGGAACCCAGCTACAGTCTTGACTTATATTAATTTTTTGCTTCATTTCAGGTACCTAGTCTCACTTCTGGTGCTCCTTCATCTATTACAATAGTAGCTGCACTTGTGTATTTTTCTCAAGATCAGGTGTGGAAATACGTATCTCTCAAACTTCTTTTCATATACCTACTGTAAATTTTTTTTAATAGGTTTAAATGGTCTTGTCCAGGCACTCTTCTCCTGAGATATGAGGCTGAAGAAAACATGTTCTTTCCACAAATACCTCTAGGTAGTTGAATATCCCTGAACTGTCTTAATTTAATCATCTAATTAGTAATGTCTTCATCTTTATTAACTTGTCCTCTAATTTTCTTCCTAAATGATCTGAAAAAAAAAAATAATGTTGGTGATCAACTGTGCCTTAGGACTGTCAGATATCTTCTGTGGGCTGACACAGTCATCCTGGAGATAAGATGCTTCTTGATGAATGACATTTATGCGAAATTGTAGAAATAGAATTGCCAAATTATCTGGAGTGTGTACAGGAAATTTCAGATGAGGACATTGAAAATTTTTCCAGGTCAAAATATTAATGTTTCCAGAGTGACATTTCCAGTGTCACAGTAACAGTTACAGTGCAAGGACTAGAAGCAAGGACTTCAACTGATATGTCGTAAATATGGTCTGAAAGAAAAACTGTTATGGTGTTCTGCTTTCCAGTGGGAAACAAAAGTCAGTGAAGATGGAAATATATAAGACAAGAAAGTCTTTGAAACAATTGTTACTTCTACCAAAATGCTCATGCTTGTGAGATAACCACTAATTTTACAGTTTTAAAATACAATCACGCAAGCTTGTTTCTCCCATATCCAGCAATTGCTTTCTTTATTTTCAGTAGTAGTAAGCAAAGTTTGGAAAGCAAAAGAGATTTCCATTTGTGCAATAATAAAAGTTGTTGCCATTTAGAGATACTCAGAAGGCTCATATCAAAAACTGAAAAGAAACATATTTTTATTACAGATTTGATAGTTTATAAAATACCACAACATTAAAGGATCAACTAAAGGATCGCTTTTGTTTGCTTTGTGCTATAAAATGCAATAAGCAACTGTTGAGATTGATTAATAACCAAAACAAAGATGAAACATTGAATCAGCCTCAAAATCCTTTGGTTACACAGAAATAGCAAACTGGTCTTACCATATACTATAAAATAATAGATAGTGAAAAAAGAAGCTGGGAAGGATTCTGCTTTCAATTCTATGGAGTAGTATTAATCTGAATTAATTTGTACATTTAATCCAAACTAGATATCACTATATACAGTGAATGGAAAGAGACAGGCTCTTTGAGAAAGTACTTATCCAGTCTTTCATAAACACCTGTGATTAGAAAAATCATCCTCTGGGGATGCCTATCTCCTCATCAATTTGAGAGAGCCTGAACAGCTAGGTCAAAAGAGAGACACTCTTAAGATGGATGAAGATGATATGATGCTTTTGTGCCCCTTTAACTTCAAGCATGTGGGTGAATTCATACCCTATTGAGTTCAGGAGACTTCAGTAGCAGCTGGCCATCACTGTACTTGCACCTTCTTCAAGACTGAACTTCATTATTCCATGTAAAATATGCTTAAAATATCAAATAATCTTTCCCACTTTGTCATCCTGGACTGCTTTTTATACTGACTTACTTCCTTGAAAATTCACTGTTGGAAGGGCTGTTTTTCTTTGTGAAGAAGGCTTATGTAGCCTGGTAACTGTAGCTCCTGTCTTGGGCATTCAGATGTCACTAAATGCTCGAGATGATTGTAGCAGGTAGGAGTGAAATGAAGACATTAATATACCCATTCTTTTTGCTGCTTTGAAACTATTGCTCAAATCCTTATTCCTCGTGACTTTCTAGTTTACTCATTTCTTCTGAACTGGCAGGTAGGTCCAAACCAGAGCTCAAAACAGTCTCACATTTGGTCTATGGTATACAGATACATAAGGATAAAGGGACTGGTTCTTTTACATGGTTTGCTTCTGATTATCTTCTGAAAGTGTGGTAGCTGTAGTTCTTTAAAGGTAGGTATTAATAACATACAAGAAGGGATGGCTGAGGACGGTATAAGCATTAAGTGAAGGTGCTCTTTCCAAATCTTTACTGTGTAAAACAATTCAATTAATCACAGCAAATGAATTGAACTGCTATACAGAATGTGACCAAACTCACTCAGTTTTTACTAGAATTCTAGAGAAAGTCTGTACTGAGCATTAACTTTGGGGCAGAGTAGATTTGGGTACTCTGATCTGGCATGACCCTAGGAGTTACCATAGACTTCTGCTGTGTCTGAATTTTTCTTGAAATTGAGCATATAGCACACTTCTTCCTCCCTTCCATCACCAGCATGTTGTCAAACTCAGAATATTTGTTAAAGGTTGTGAGAGCCCTTACAAATGTATGAAAAAAAAAGGTGGAATTGACATCTTCAAACCATTTTGAGATCCATAACTTAAAGAAAATTAGGCAAATTATTAACAAAAGGTGGAATCAATTTTGATGCATTTTTCTGGATTTTTCTGGGTTTTAGTACCAGTCCATTGCCAATCTCCAATGCTATTTCTGAATAAAATGGGACTTGATAAAAGATAAAGTCTAGAGTAAATCAAACTCTGTGGAAATTTTGATGTACCAGATTCACATCAGTGATTTATTCCGGTCTAGCTCTTTCTAAATCCATCACTGTACTGAGTCTGGCAATATCACATTGCCTAGAAAAGTCACTGGAAAATTGACAGCTTCTCAGTTGTATATTAGTGCATTTAACCTTCTTTCAGTGAACCTACAATTCTTTATATCAATGATTGATCAGCAAGATAGATCTTAATATAATTCTTCAGTCTCCATTTTCATGTAAAAGAGACAGTTGCAAATTGCTCTGTTGTTTTTAGGTCATAAAAATTAAATATTACAGGGAAAGCTTGGAACAGATGACTGCAGTTGCTGATGTCAGGTGACAGGTTTGCACTAATTCTGACACAGGGAAAAAGTCTCTTCCAACAAATATGATGTTGTTAAATGGAGAGCTAAATATTTGTCAACAAAACTCAGAAATTTGCTTGCTGAAGTATTTAAGTAAAGAAAATTTGAAAATGAAAGACCCAGCTCTGACAGCTAAGTCCTGTCCCTCTTTCATTAATGAGACACAGGTAGATGCGTACATTTTCTCTGTGGTAAAGGAGATGGATGAAAGATGTGTACAGACAACAGGGAAGAAAGCGAAGGTCAGAAAAAGGGGGCTGTAGGTTATGGTTGCAGAGAGGTCACAGGGGTTTAACTAGAAAAGAAGTCTTTATAGCAGTTGCCACTGTACTGCAGAATTATTGTCATCTGTGAGTGATCTTTAATGACACAGATTAGGGTAAGGAAAAGCTATTCAACAGCCAAAAGGGCTGTTCTACCAATTCTGCACCACAAGCAACACTTGACTAATACAGTGATACAGTCTACACTGGCAGAAAAATTGTAAGATTTTTATGAGCACAGCAGTAAGTCAAGGGAAGCAGTAAGAGTGAAACTGTTTTCAGAAACATCTGTCCATTAGATTGGCTTAATCACTTGTTGAATCTCACTTGAAACTGCAGTGGAACTCAATGAAATACCTTAAGCTGATGCTAGTGAAGTAAGGGTACCTGGAAGGGCTGTCATTTCAAAGGTGCAGGGTAGAGGTGATGATATATAGATACACTGGGCTGTCATGAAGATTTTGCATGCTGAATGCTAGCTGGGAAGCACATGGTAGCACTTTCGAGGAAATAGAGATATACTAAGTAAAGCAACAGTGTCAAATTGATCTGCCAAAACATACATGGTGGATTTTGTCTTCCTTACTCTCTGCCAATGGTTTTTCCACTTCTGGTCACTCCAAGGATGTTTTCTAAGATAACTAAGCAAACCAAGAGTCAGTAGGCTCAAACTCCAATGCTGAGGTTTGCACTATAAAGGGAAAATTTAGGAATTTGAAAATCTAAAAGTTTCAAAATTAGTATTATCTACATGAAATTCACAAGTGAGCCCCGTTTGGGTTTTTTTGGTTTCTTTTTTTTATCACCTGGTCTTGGTTTCCTCAACCCTTCACTGGTTTTCAGTTTTCATGCACAATCTTTCAAGGAGTCCAAGACATACATGACCTTTTTTCCTCAAATCATTGAGTTCATTTTTCCTAGCTATTGTCTTTATTTAAGATGGATCTTATTCCCCACATTTGTCCCTCTCATAAATTCTTTCATTTTAAAGGATAGGATACCACTTAAAGGATCGAAGCTTAATAGCTTAGTAGGATATTTCTTCCCTAAAAGAAATCTGACCTCAGCAAGTAAGGATGAGTTCCCTATAAACTGAAGCATCACACCATCCAGAAGCTGTGCACCATCAGATTCCCCAGGGATGTACACACTTGAATGGGTAGTTTGGCAAGGAGAGCTGAGGTACTAACATGCTTCAAGAGATACAAGTATTTAAGGACTGCTGACATTGCCAGCCTCCTTCTTATATCCTGCAGATGTCAAACTAGACTAGTACCTAAACATTCAGCACTGAAATCCCAGAGACACTTCAGACAACTGAGCACTAAGCTATTGACATTGTTAGTCTAAGCCCTGTTAGGATACATTCTGCTTATTATAGAAACTTAATGAAATACAAGAAGGGCAAGTGTGGAGTCTTGCATCTGGGAAAGAACAGCCCAATGTATCAGCATAGGTTGGGGTCTGACCTGCTGGAGGGCAGGGAAAGGGAGAGGGACCTGGGGATCCTGGTGGACAGAAGGATGACCATGAGCCAGCAATGTGCCCTTGTGGCCAAGAAGGCCAATGGCATCCTGGGGTGTATTAGAAGGGCTGTGGCTAGTAGATCAAGAGAGGTTCTCCTCCCCCTCTATTCTGCCTTGGTGAGGCCACATCTAGAGTCCTGTGTCCAGTTCTGGGCCCCTCAGTTCAAGAAGGACATGGAACTGCTTGAGAGAGTCCAACACAGAGCCACAAAGATGGTTAAGGGAATGGAACATCTCCCTTATGAGGAGAGGCTGAGGGAGCTGGGGCTTTAGCTTGGAGAAAAGGAGACTGAGGGGTGACCTCATGAATGTTTCTAAATATGTAAAGGGTGAGGGTCAGGAGGACGGAGACAAGCTCTTCTCAGGGGTGACCAGTGATAAGACAAAGGGGAATGGGTGCAAGTTGGAACATAGGGGGTTCCGGGTGAATATAAGGAAGACCTTTTTCACTTTCAGAGTGACAGAGCACTGGGACAGGCTGCCCAGAGAGGTTGTGGAGTCTCTTTCTCTGGAGACATTCAAAACCTGACTGGATGCATTGCTGTGTGACCTGCTCTAGGTTGTCCTGCTCTAGCAGGGAGGTTGGACTAAATGATCTTATGAGGTCCCTTCCAACTCCTAACATTCTGTGATTCCGTGATCTGCTTTAACTTAGGTGTCAAAACTTAGATAGTTACCCTATGTTTCTGTTACAAGAAAGCATCTCTGGATGGCAGTTCATCTCATTTTAAAATAACTATATATGGTAAACCAGAAAAAAATCCTCTCCTGTGTCTGCAGTTCAGCACATATCCAGCTCACCATTTTTGCCACTTTGTGATGGATCATATTCTATCAAACCTTCAGTGTGATTGTCACCATTGATTAGAGTTAGAAAGGGTCATCTTCTCAGCCTCCCTGCTAAATGTGGGAAACTGCTGTGTTGTGAGACTTACACCATGCTGAAACCCCCTACCCTGCAAAGTACCTGCTGAACAAAGGTACAGGAATTCAACCCCGGAGGAACAGGCCATACTTTATGGACTTTATGGACGTACAAAATTATGACTTCTTGCTCCAAAGAGCATCAGGGCAAGGTTTTTATGGAGGGTTCCTTGGGCCTTTTGATGGAAAATGCTTCTCAATCAGACATGAAAATATCTTATTGCCTCATTTCTTCTAAGCTGCTCATGCTCGAGGAAGTATTTTTCTTCTGCTTAATTAAACAGCATCACGATTGCCGAGACAAAAACTCTCTTTAAAATAACAATGTTTATGCTCTCTTACCCTTCTCTGCACCTTCCAAGTCACATCTATTCATGTGATATTTACAAATGAATTTGTATTTCGGTGTTGCTAACTTTTATGGGCTCATGTCTTCCTAAACTAGCAATGTAATTATAACTGTCTACCTCCTGGTATTTATTATTAATATGAATATAATGAAGTGGGTGATTAAGCAGTCACTGGTTACTCCTGTAATCACCAAACCAGCCCCCTAAGGAAACTGGGTTCAATAACATGTCACTAGAATGATAAAATCTTAATGAGTCATCAACGAGATGCAGAATCGTGAGGCTCAGCAGAGTTCAAGACCTGTTTATTATAAAAATGAAAGGAGATGAGGCTGGATGAAGAGGAGAAATAGCACAAAATGGAGGGACAGATACTCAGTAGGTGTGATTTGCATTACCTATGTTAGACTTCTGACAAAGAAAACCTGCCTAGGATCTGCTCCTCATCATTAGCACAGTAGTTGCAAAACCTTTAGTTTAGTATACATTCCTATTTCCACAAACTCAGCACCTGCCTGACGTCTGCATTAATTCAGAGCATGTCAGAGATGTCACTACCTCCTCCTCAGCTGCCCCACTAAGCTTGCCTCCCTGTCCTCCTTTCATGAAGAGTGTCTGTGATAGGAAATGATTTACAGAAAAAGAGTTTCCAAACCCTCTGGCATCTTGGATCTGCTTATACAAGCTTGTCCTGATTAATTCAAAACTCTTCTTGTTCTAATAATCCTCTCATTTCAAAGCTTCTTTGTAGTTCCTTCACTATCTTTTGTTAGCATGCAAACGAGCAACCTCAGGTATGGATGTTTAACTTTTTTTGTTCTCCCTTTTTTCAAAATCTTATAGGTTTGGGGAGCTGTGATACGCTCTGGCTTTTTCTTCCCTGAATGTATTCTTCATGCTATTAATAATTCATATTCTTAAGAAGGGAGGGAAAAAAAATAAATTACTCAAAGCCCTGTAAGACATAAAGAAGTGACAATGCTTCTAGAAGAAAGAGTGCAGGTCAAGTTCAGACTTGGGAAAAGTGGCTGCAACTCTATTGAACTGCTTCCAGATTATTCATAACACCAAGGCAATATGTCAACTTCTCAATAATGTATACTACCCTAACCTTCAATTAACCTTTCTATTCTTAAGCATTTAGCTTGGTAATTCACACAAATTAATTTATTGAGACGGTAATAAACAGTGAGTCACAAGAATCAGGAGCTGGGTGATTAGGTGTTTAATTATATGGTTTATTATTTATTTAAACTGGATTTTGATGAATTATTGAAGCTTTAACATTAGCCTTTTTTTTAAAATATAGTTGAGATATTTTTTCTGAAGTGCAGAGATGATTCTTTATGAGCTGCATGTGACATGATATAAGGCACATGCATCTTCTTCAGTAATCTGATATTTCAGTACTTCATGCCCTGGAGACACAGCTGTTATTCCCACTATATACAAGGAACTGATGTAAAAATAAAAACAAGGAGCAATCCAGGTACCTAAATCTAGATGTTTGGTACTTCCTCAAACATCTTCAGCTGTCCAAAGCATCAATGCAAGACCAGTTAACATGAAACACAACCTACAGGAAAGACAAATCTTGCTTCAAGTAACGTAAGGTATCCCAGAACCTCTGCACTGGAACTTATACCTGTGTTTGAACATGTTACTTGCTCCCATATGGTCAAGTGACCACATTTATATCAGTTGATTCACAATAACCCTGCGTGTGTGTGTGTGGTCTTCCCCTGCAGCAGGGGAAGGTATTTCAATTTAACACACAAAGTCAATCTGCATGAAATCTTCCCAGAAATGAGCCAAAGTAGGGTAACCAGCTCACCTTTTACAACTAGTAACAGAGAGAAGTTAATAACAGTAGAACTTCAGATCTAACTTACTATAACCCATCACCCTAAATCTGGTCTATGTCTCCACCTTGCCAAACAAAACAAATGACACTTGCTGACCATGGCTAGCACTAATGTAAGGCAGAGAATAACCAGTCCATCTTTTAGTTCAGCTCATTTAGAGCTTTCTTTTTGCTTCAAGTGACACTTATGGATTTGATTTCTGTATTGCAAACCTGACAGCTGAAAGCAGAAACAAATTTACTCCTGATAGCAGATACTGGCTTTTATATGTCCAAAGTGCCTGTGTGAACTGGCAGATTCCTTCCTTTGTTCCCATAGTTCAGGATACACATTGTCTTGGAAACTAATACATACATAATGTACCTTTGCACGTATATTTTTCTGATGTGTTCGAGTAACTGTCGGCCCTAGAACATATGAATAAAGATGAGTGACTGTGCAATTTCCTTTTATAAAATATAAGTCTACCAAAAAAGTGGGAAAAGTAAGTAGTTACTGTTCTCTATGAATATTGTTGATCAGTGTCATGAATTATGCATGTATCCCTCCTGGGTCCAGTGTCCTCTGGCATTTCTTAAGCAGTAGCTCAATATTTTCTACCACTCTGATAAATCATTCAATAGGGAAAGGGTAAGTCCTGATTCTTGAGCCACCGTTCAGAGGCACTGACTGATGTGGTTTGTTGAACAGCTTAGTTTTACATTCCACAGCTGAAAGTCTGACATCTAAGTCTTTATAGTCCACCAAGGTCACAGGGACATCAGAGTTGTGAAATGTGCTTTCAGCTTCTTGGATGCTAGGAAACTGCTTGAAATTCAGCAGGAAAACTTCTGCTCCAGTAGAGGTACGGGTTTTTCTGATGTTTTTTATCTTTTTCTTTACAGAGATATGAAATAACAATGGTGTCCCAAGGAGCTGATATTTCTTTCTTTAAGGAGAATTTGGGGTCAGATATTTCTACAATGTTCACAATGTCTATGCTAAAAACTATTCAGTGAAAATAACCTGGGGCTTTCTTTTCAGAACCAAATTGATTCTAGACATCTGTTCTATGATATATCACAAAAAAGATTGTGTAGGACTGTTGGAGAAATTCTTCTGTTCACAGATTATGGGTTAACTAAATAATACTTTAGAGAAGAATAATATGGTTTCATTTCAAAATGAGTGGTTGCAACCCAACCCTCAACACTAACAGATCTTTTTTCCACTGCTATAGACTGTAACTTCCATTTAGTTCCCAAAATTAAGTGAAATAACAAAGTAGCCATGCTAAATACATCTTAGAATCGTAGAATCACTCTGGCTGGAAACACCTTCAAGTTCTTTGAGCCCAACCATCAACCCAGGACTGCTTGTTAAATTAATTTTCTCTCTTTGTATTGGGAATCCTTCTGTTCTGCATTTTATTTGAGGTTCTAAGAAGCAAGTTTACTACAGAAAGATTATTTGTAGAATATTTAAAGCAAATGAAATTCAAATGCAGTGCCAGGAGCATTCATGGCAGACAGAACTAGAAGGTTCTCTAGTAGACTAAAGATGAGTCTTGTGTCCAGTGTATCTAGACAAAAAAATGTCACAAAGAACAGTCACAAAGAACATTTGGCACATATGGTAAAAATGCTCATGAAAACTCTGTGACAAATACATCTGACCAATGTAAAAACTTAATTTCAGCATCTCAAAGAGCATAAAATACACTCTCTACTTCAGAGTATTCATGCAGAAGTATATATATATATAAACAAACAACAAACGAACAAACAAAAAAACCAAAAACAATGTCAGAAATAAAATCTTTCTCCTGGGAGCATTCTGATAAATACAGTCAGATCTCAAGATCTCAAGGGGATAAAATTAGCAAATAATTATAATTAATAGTTGCAAACAATGCATAAGATGTGCCAACTATCCCTTGCTTGAAAGAATGGAAGTAAGAAATGAGGGAAAAGACTCTCCATCTCCTTGATGTTAGAAACATAATAGATGAGAAGCTCAATCTCTCCATAAGGCCTTTATACCATATCTAAGACCTTGTAGTCAAGGTATCAGACCTTCTTGCCAGTGCAAGGACTTTTTCATACCCACAAAGCAGTCCTGCATGTATCATGTATCCCACACATTTAACAAACTCTTTTATGACACTATTGCTGATACCTTTGCTGGAGTTTTGTCTTGGTGTTTATTTCCTGTTTTTATATCCAGCTGGGGAAAGAGCTTGACATGCACACACCTTCCCAATATGTTACACGGCTGCTTGTTAGTACATAGTAGGGAGCTGACCATAAAGAATCCCAATTCTATTCTTGGCTCTACAAGAGACGCATGCTGTGTGCAGCCTGGGGAGCTGAATTGTCCAAACTGATGTAGTTATCCTAAAAAGTGAGACTGAAAAGGAGATAAATTGGAGTCTGACATATTGGCACATTGGCTCTGAATCCTGACTGACTGTGCAAACTCTCTGTTATATCATTTTAAGATTGCTAGCTTCCTTCTCAGCTGCCGTCTCTGTCAAGTTTATACCATTAATAATAATAGCAGAAAAATAGATAGGGATTTTAACATCAGTTAAGAACATGATTTTGTTATTTTCTTTCCTATTTCTGGAGAATATAACAATACATGCTGAAAGCCTCTATCTTCCTCTTTGATTTTTGTTTTTCTTTATGTCTTTGTTTTGCTGACATGAAATTTGCCCTCAGATTTGAATCATAGAATCATGTAGGTTGGAAAAAACTTTAAGATCCTTGAGTCCAACCATTAAACTAGCACTGTCAATGCTGCCACGAAACCACGTACCTAAGCACCACATCTACACATCTTTTAAATACCTCCCAGGATGGTGGTTTAACTATTTCCCTGGGCAGTCTGTTCCAATGCTTAACAACCCTTTCAGTGAAGAATTTTTTCATAATATAAATAATAATAAAAATAAACCTCCCTTGGAACAACTTGAGGCCATTGTCTCTTGTTCTATCACTTGTGACTTGGAAGAAGAGACTGACACCCACCTCTCTACAATCTCCTTTCAGGTAGCTGTAGAGAGCGATAAGGTCTGCCCTCAGCTTCCTTTACTCCAAACTAAATAACCCCAGATCCCTCAGACGCTTCTTATAAGATCTGTGCTCCAGGCCCTCCACCAGCTTAGTTGCCTTTCTCTGGACTTTCTCCAGCACCTCAATGTCCTTCTTGCCCAGCACTGAGTGCAGGATTCCAGGTGCAGCCTCACAAGTCCCGAATACAGGGGGACAATCACCTTCCTGATTCTTCTGGCCACACTATTTCTGATGCAAGTCAGGATGCCATTGGCCTTCTTGGCTACCTGGGTACACTGATGGCTCATATTTAGCCAGCTGTTGACCAACACCCCCACGTCCTTTTCTTCTGGGCAGCTTTGCAGCCACTCTTCCCAAAGCCTGTAAACATTGCATAGGGAATTGAATTGTTATCCTTCACAGAATGACAGAGCTATCATGAAATTAAAATTCCATATGTTGTTTGACAACATGTTTTCCTCTATATCTGAATGGTGCTGAAAATTCTCTGGACAGTAATCACCAGGATCTGTTACCTTAGGATTGAGTTCATAGGATACAATGAGGCCAAAGGACGTTATTTTCTTTCCAAAATGGTACAAAGAGAAACAGTCCAGTGGAAAACCTGTCAATAGAGCAATTATTTCTTCTTTTATGGAGATATAGCAGTATGTCTACTTTTTCTTCCATTATCAGTTCAAGTCTCTTTAACACATTTTGATTTTGCTCAAAGTTTTCATACAGGGGACTTGGGTTTGTTTTGCCATGGTCATGCAGTTCTAACTAAAACTGAGTTCTGCAGCACTACTAAACACCACACAGTCCTGTGGCACTGCCCCAGTGCATGGATCTCTGTTGTTCACACGAAAGTATGACAGAGCTGGAAGTCTAGCTGCTGCTCAAAAGTCAGTAGTGTGTCTTCACATCATTTAGCAGGTGCCTTATCCACAAAATCATTAAATATCATGGCTCTTTTCAAGTCAGTTTTTTTT
>VZRW01001988.1:132253-164094 GCA_013398125.1 Aegotheles bennettii | reverse complement strand
GCTCATGAAAGACAATTACACTTGTGCAGGGTATTAAGAACAGATGAAATAATTCTTACTGCAATGGAAAACTCAGCTTGGTGTCATCGGCGAACTTGCTGAGGGTGTACCTGATCCCACCATCCATGTCATCGACAAAGATGTTAGAGAACGGGTCACAGTCCTGATCCCTGAGGAACGTCACTCATCACTCATTTCCACTTGAACACCGAGCTGTTGACCGCAACTCTGAGTGCTGCCATCCAGCCAATTTCTTATCCACCGAGTGGTCCATCCATCCAGTCCATGCCTCTTTAATTTAGAGACAAGGATGTTGTGTGGGACAGTATGAAATGCTTTGCACAAGCCCAGATAGATGATATCAGTTGCTCTTCTCTTATCCACCAGCTGTGAAACCCCATCATAGAAGGACACCAAGTCTGTCTGGCATGATTTGCCCTTACTGAAGCCATGTTGGTTGTCTCCAACCACTTCCTCATTATCCATTTGCCTTAGCATGGTTTCCAGGAGGATCTGCTCCATAACCTTAAAAGGCACAGAGGTGAGACTGACTGGCCTGTAGCTCCCTGGGTCTTCTTTCTTTCCCTTTTTGAAAACTGGGGCTATGTTTCCCTTTTTCCAGTCACTGGGAACTTCACCAGACTACCACAACTTCTCAGATATGATAGATAGTGGCTTAGCAACTTCATCTGCCAGTTCCCTCGGGACCTGTGGATGCATCTTATCAGGTTCCATGGACTTGTGCACCTTCAGGTTCCTTAGATGTCTCAAACCTGATCTTCCCCTATTGTGGGTGCTTCTTCATTGTCCCAGTCCCTGCCTTTGCCTTCCATGACTTGAGCGGTGCAGCTTGAGCACTTGCCAGAGAAGACTGAGGCAAAAAAGTTATCAAGTACCTCAGCCTTCTCCATACCCTGGGTGACCAAATCTCCCATTCTCTTCCAGAGAGGGCCTACATTTTCTCTAGTCTTTTTTTATCACTGATAGACCTACAACAGCTCTTCTGGTTGCTCTTGATGTCCCTGGCCAGATTTAATTCTGTCAGGGCTTCAGCTTTCCTAACCTGATCCATGGCTGCTCAGACAATTTCTCCATATACCTCTCAGGCTCCCTGTCCCTGCTTCCATCCTCTGTAGGCTTCCTTTTTGTGTTTGAAGTTGTCCAGGAGCTCCTTGTTCAGCTATGCAGACCTCCTGGTGTTTTTGCCTGACTTCCTCTTTGTTGGGATGCAGCGCTTCTGAGCTGGGAGGAAGTGATCCTTGAATACTAACCAGCTCTCTTGGGATCCTTTTCCCTCCAGGGCTTTATCCCATGGTACTCTACCAAGTAGGACCCTGAAGAGGCCAAAGTCTGTTCTCCTGAAATCCAGGGTAGTGAGCTTGCTGTGCACTCTCCTCACTGCCCTAGGGATCTTGAACTCCACCATCTCATGGTCACTGCAGCCAAGTCTGCCCTTAATCTTCATGTTCCTCACCAGCCCCTCCTTGTTGGTGAGAGCAAGGACCAGCACAGCACCTCTCCTTGTTGGCTCCTCTATCACTTGGAGAAGGAAGTTATCATAAACACAATTCAGGAGCCTCCTGGATTGCCTATGCCTTGCTGTGTTCTCCCTCCAACAGATATTGGGGTGGTTGAAGTCCTTCATGAGGACCAGGGCTTGCGAATGTGAGGCTATGTCTATCTGTCCATAAAGGTCTCATACACTTGTCCTTCCTGATTGGGTGGGCTGTAGCAGACCCCCACTATAACGTCTCCTGTCCTCCCTTTAATCTTGACCCATAAACTCTCAGTCAGGTCCTCATCTGTCCCTAGGTGGAGCTCCAGGCACACCAGCTGGTCTCTGACATAGAAGGCAACACCTCCTCCTCGTCTCCCCTGCTTGTCCTTCCCAAAGAGACTGTATCCTTCCATTCCAACACTCCACATCACTCCACATGTCTTTTGGAAAACAGATTCTTCATTAGATCACAAAAATCTCAGATGGCAGACTACCTGCCTGGGGAGGAAAAAGAGCAAAGGAACTTATGGTATGGACAGGACTGAAATAGACTGAGCACCTGATGCTGTTGCAGTTGATGTTCTGTCCTCATGGAAAAAATGGCCCACTTTGAACTCAGACTCCCTTACTTAGGGCACAGATGCGCAGGAGAACCCAGTGTGCTAGTGCTGGTAAGCACATCGTACACAGAATATGCATTGTATCTGCACCAGAAACTTCAGGGAGGAAGGTAAGCAAAGAAACACAAATCGTCAGACCTTAACTCTCTTGACTTTGTATTGCATATGAACTCATCTGTATCTGCACTGATCGGATGCAGACTGGTTTTCAACTTAGATTTTATATTCATGTACACCAAGACCTACCCTTAAATGGTTCTCAGTCTGAGTTTTACAACTGACAAACCTGCTGTGCAGCCTGCAGGCTATGAGTTCCCTCTTCAGCTATCTACTAACGCACTTCTGAGTCTTAGTTCTCCAGGGGCAAATATGCAGCTAATACATACCTGGCCATATGTGTACACAGTGGCCCTGATCGTCAGTGTCATTTGCATCAGTTAGAAGCCACCAGTGAAGGTGATTGGAGAATCAGGTCTTTATGTATAGGAACAGACAACTTTTTCTTTCCTGTTCTGCTTTTGGGATGATATCCACCTCCTGGTTTTCCACTCACCCACCTGCCTTTATTTATTTACTGCAGTTTAAATATTGCACTGACACACTTCCAAATGCTGAGCAATTTATTACTTTGCTTCTTATTAGGAGGAGTTTACAGTTTTGCATTTGTCCAATGAGAAACATACATGCAAAAGACATCTTTATTTCCCACTTATGAAAGCAATTGGTTGTTGTACAGAGGGGCTCTAAGGAATGACAGGAGAGAGGAGCTCCAAAGCCAAAGTACAGGTATTTCAAGGAATATGGCACATCAAAGCTGTATTTTGGCATCTAGGTGACTAACCCCAAAGGCATAAGCCCTCACAGTGAATACTGTGATTTGTGTTATCTTCAGAGAAACAGAACCATAGGCAAGCTTCTGAGGTGGCAATACTCATTTGAAGAAATTGTAAAATAATGGAATAAAAAAATAATTAATGCATAAATGGATTCAGTTATTAATCACGTTTTTCAATGTCTTCCTTGTCCATTATTTCAACCTTCCTGGTGACAATTCCAGCATTCTGGCTGCTAAGCAGCCCTGAACTGGTTTAATGCCTTTTGCAAAGAAACAATTATTTCTTCCTTCCCGTAATGATATAAATATTTCTTAGAACTGAGAATGGGAAATACAATGGGAAATTTATTACCAAATTTTTCCCACTGCTTTGCACTGTAACTAGCCATGAGTGATGAATGTTGTACACTATTACAATTTTGCAATGTGCTACACAGAGTTACATACCAGAGTGGTGGTCACCATTTCCTCAAACCACTTGGACTGGGCTTGATTGTAAAGATCCACACAGCGCATCAGGTCATCTCCTGAAAAGTTCAAGATAGCAACACATCAGTCTTCTCTAGCCAGTGTTATGGAGGTTAGAAGGAAATGGCAGTTCAGGTTTTGCAGACAGACCCGAAGGGTTTGAAGGTCAGTTCTCGTGGACCTGAAGGTCAGTTCTGTTACATTGTAGTTGTTAGGTGCAACAAAATTCCAACAAAATGCATGCATTTTATGTGTGGTAAAAGATGAGGTGATTGAGGTGAGAAAGAATGAGGGGGAAAGACAAGATTTTAAAAGGAAAATAGGAACATTAAGTAATATTTTATAAAATGCACAAAACTATGAAAGCAAGTTACTTCAGTTAGAAAAAAATCGTCATAGACAGAAAGTTATATTTGAAAAATAAAATAATTAAAATGGGAAATCAATAATACTGAGTTACTGAGCTGCAGGGTAGCACTCTATGGGTGAGAATGCATTCTACGATGAGGCTGTTTAAAACAGGAGCAAAGCATCAGGCAAAAGTTATCTGAGATCGAGGGATGCTTAATTGCAACCTCAGCCCATCTGCACACTCATGCACTCTCCAGCCTCTGAAGAAGCGCAATTCCAGTTGAGCTCTGGCTTCCTCTCATGCTCAGGGCAGTAACACAATAAGCTGCAATTATTTCAATTTTTTCTTTGTTGCAGCACTCTGCTCTGACAGAGAGGGAAAAAGATGGGTGGAAAATCTGGAAGGCATGTCTCGGAGGTTATTGCTTTCTGGCTTGTAAATTCTCTTTCTTCTTTAAATGAGGCTCAGTTATGCTTCCTCTAATGGTTTGATGCCTAGGTCTAGGGTTTAAATTCACCCTGTGCTTTTAGGTGCAAAACAGTCTTCATAGATATACTGGGAACAAATTAAAGTTTAGGAACAGGACTCCACAACAACAAGTGTTACAGAGGTAAATGGAAGTCCCTCAGGGACTTAGAATTTCAGGTAGCAACCAAACTCTATGAAGAAAGGATTCAGGGCTTAAAGCTTGGCAATAAGCTTATCCATCCAGACGGGGGAAGCCTTGTCTGACATGACAAGACCAAACTAATGGCTCCCAAAACTCAGGAGGCTCCTTGGGAGCTATCTGATTTGGGGTTATCCTCCACCCAAGTGAATCTGAGCCACTGTACACCCAGGAACATGAAAGCTATGAAACACATGAAAAATCCATGGCAACAGAAAGCGAAGTCACATATCAGCAACCAGTGGGATCATTGAAGGGCTCTGGTCCAGAGCTCTCTAGTCCTATTGTCCACTTGCAGCAGGCCTCATTTACAAGCCAGATCACTACACACTGCTGCTGTGCACACCACAAGCATCCCAGAGGGGCTGCTGGCTAGCACTGCCTGCAGGGATGGGGCAAGTCCTCCCCTGCCACACACCGCAACAGTGGCACAAAGTGGGGGAGAGCAATGGGGAGACTCACACCAAACTCGGGCTTACTCCCATCTGATCTTCAGCTCTCCCTTGCTTGGTCAATAAATATCTATTAGAAACAACTACTAAGGACCCAAGAGAATGTAGACAGGCTGTGAATTTGCATACAGATAAAGAGCATCTATCATGGAGTCTCCTGTCCCTAACACGTAACTTTTTTTTCTCCTCAAATAATTGTCTATACACATGGTCACACTGTGAATGACCCTTCTAAGCCTCCTCAAAACCTAAACAGGCTATCCTGAAGTTTTAAAAGCCTCAGAACTCTGAAGGACCACTCTACCAAGGAATGGACCTATGAAAGGATGAAACATGAAAGCCCTAGTTAAAACATATTTTCAGCAAAGGTACTAACAGAGCTGCACATATCAGCCTTGTAGATCTCAAGAACGACAGTTCCTGATGGATCCTGAAGAAGTGATTTCAGCCTCTGTAAAATGTGCATAGGTCACATCCAGTAGCTGTGTCCTCAGTATAGCATTACTATATCCTCAGTATTCCTTGAACAGAAATAATTTTAATCACTGAATAGCAGTGGAAAAAAGACAAAAAGTTCACTTTCAAGGAAAAAGACGGTAATAGGAAGCATAATAGGCACCTGCAGAGTTGTGAGTGACTGTGATTTAGGAAAGAACCAAGGAAGGAATTATGATTTAAGGAAGAAACATCCTCAGCTGAGCTTCTTTGAATCTGACTTTGGAAGTTTTATTTTCAGCTATCTCAGCACACTTTCACAAAACAGAAGAACAATTTGCTCTCCTTTTACTGTTCACAACCCTAGTTATCAAATCACCATTTTTGACATCTGACTTGGACAAACCGTGCTTGTTTCTTCAGAGGTTTTAATACCAAACAGATCTGTAGCATGGTTCACTTTGTAGCTACAATATTAAAAAACAAGAAACAGGCAGGTGAATGTCCAGCTGTACCCCCATTGTGTTCCTGCCACCCGTGGGGCAGAGCTCCCCTCTGCTGACAGACACAGGTACTCACCAGCCTGAGTGGACTTCCGTCTCGCCTTCTTAATTTCCTCTTCTGTCTTGTTGCTGAGCTTCACCTCTAGCTGCTGTGTTTTCATTTCCAGATCCTTCTGCCTCTCTGTCAAGGCTTTCCGGGCCTTGGAGGAATTAAAGAGTCATGTGTTTTAGAGGAAAAGAGCTGCTGGCTGCTTTCAGCCATCTATGACTACTCCACACAAGTATTTGTCACTAAGAAACCAGGGACACTGCCTAAAATTGAGTCCTAACTGGGATTCAAGTTCTTAGGACCCCATACGGTGTTCAAAGAAGTGTCCTACCACCATACAGAAGTTGTCACTAACAAATCACAAAAGCATCTGAACTCTTCATAGGTTCTTAGAAAGGCACAATACAAAAGGCATCATCAGACTTTCACACTTATTCTGGAAGAAAGGGGAACTGGAGCATCATCCAAGTTTCTTTACCATCATCAATAAGACACTTCTTCCATTTGCTTTTCTTAGGATCTAAATTGTTGAAATAATTTCAAATATTTTACAAAATTTATTTTTAAGTACCTTCTGGATTCAATATACACTTATCTAACAATAGGAACTTTTAGACTTATTTCAGGAAAACTAATTCAGGTTCATGATAACAGCACTTCGTACTGTAGAACAAGAACCTGAGAGCTGGTTACAACTGATTGTTTAAATTACTTTAAAGTTCTTCAGGATTTTAAAACCTGATTTATCAGTATCACTACTGAACTTATATAGGGAAATTAGTATAGTGTCTTAACAAATAAATATCATTACCATATATACATGCTGTCACCGCATTTGCTGAGGTTGCCTAAGTACATAAAATAAAAATAACTCGTTTTGTGTGGACTTGTTATTCCTTCTGTAGCCAGTTACGTGTTTAAAACTAAACATGGATGATATTTTGCTAGCACTTTGCAGTTTTCTACAGTCACACCAGCAAGCTGCAGCTCTTGAGGACTTGCTTGAATTGTTTCCGTTTGTGGTGTTGCAGCCCCCGTGCCCAGCTCAGCAGGTCGCCAGAGCTGCCTCTGGGTAAGCAGCTGTGGGCTTCCCCAGGCACATTGCAGACACGGCTGCTCCCTCTTATGTTTATTCTTCTCAAGGTTATTCTAATTCATTCTTTTCAGTATCACTACTGAGGACTGTATTTATTTGCAGAAATGACTCTGAAGAGCTTATTGTTTTGCAGAAAAATACCTTCCCTGCCTCCATGCAGTGCAATAAACTTGTGTATCCTGCAATTCTGGCCCAGGGTGAACCTTCTCATATGCACTCGGATCTTTAACGAAAGCCCAAACCACCTTCTAGGTTGACTGAGACTGGTATCTTCCTTTCCAACTTACACCCAAGAGCAAACCAAATAAGAATACCATTTGACTTAAGTGTCTTGGCAGATGAGGCATGGGCATCCATTTCTGCCAGCTGCTGCTAAGAGAGTAGCATATAGCTAAGTAGCTAATCACAATCTCCCTAAATCACAACCTCAGCTGCTTACTGGATGTTCATGTTCAAACAGCACCTCATACTAGACTGCTGCTGCTGTTTGGATTTTTCAGGTAAGGGTGTTTGTTGTGAGGTGCAGAAAATGGAAACTGGGAGAGGGTTTGTGACTTGTCATGCCAGGTTCAAGCTGCCTTCCTTGGCCATCTGCTTTTGGACACTGCATGAGAGGATACTGAGCCAGGCAAGCCTCTGGGCTGACCCTGCTGTTATTCAAAGGCAAGGTTTTTTAAATTTTGAGGGCAATAGATGTGAATTCCAGATGCAGATGAGCAAGGAGTATTTTCATCAAATGCATTAGAAGTATTTTGTCCCAAATTTGGAAGGGGAGGATGAAGCAAAAAGCCAGTTCAGCAGTAATGTGTCAGCCCTCCCTGTAGTCCCCAGTTTCCCAAATCTCAGCTAAGCAGTAAACAATGTGTGGGGTCCAGCAGAGTATAACTAACAACAGAAAGCACTCAGCAAAAACTGTTGTGGTTCTTTGTGGCAGAGCAGAAATTTTCACAGGGCAGCTGCTTTTCTATCCAAACCAGCAGTGTCTCATAAACTCTCCAGCTTGTTCTCTGCTCTCACCTTTTCAACTGCTGCGTAGCGGCTGGCCAGATGCTTCCGCAAGTCTGCAATATGGTGGTCACACTTCTTCATGTCTTTCTTAAAGTTCTCTCTGAAGCTGAGCAGGGGCTTCTCTACCTCACTCTGAAGCTGGTAATGAAAATCAAGGGAAGAAACGGCAATAATGAGGAGCTGAGCAGTAATCCCTGGCTCTTCTGCTGCGCAGAGCTCAGGACAGAGAGGAAATAATACACACAACATAGACAAAGGCAATGTCATACAGCAATGCTTCTCTCCCCCAAGAGAGCTCCAAGTGAAGCCACTGCAAAACTCGCCTCTTTGCAGGAGAGCTCTGCAAAGGGGATATGTACTGAAGGGAGCAAAGGACAGAAATCTTGTCATCCCCTCTCCCTGTTAAATCATATCTCTCTTCTTACACATAAGATCAAACTTCAAGCAATATCCACAGCACTACCTGAGGTGCTCTGATTCTGGCCTAACTAATGCAACTTCCTTAAAAAAAACAAACTACACAAACTAAAGCTGCTAATCCTGACCACAATGAAGTGAGCCAGTGGACTGTGGCAATACAGCTCCATTTCTTGTCCAGTGAAAACAGATCCAATAAGGGCACATTTTATTTACTTCTGTCAACTACAAGGGAGCCTAAAGAGAAACCTGAGTATTTAGTTGAAACTCTTTAAAGTAGTGGCAAAAAACACTGAAAAAAACTCAAGAGAGATCCATCAAGACCATACATATGTTTTATCTCTTACAAGCAGGACTTGACAGTAATATTCAACTCTGATAAGAGTTTGTATCATATCGTTCTTTGGCCTTCTGGTACACAGTTTTGACATCCAGGAAATGTGCTCTGAAGGGATACAGATATTTCACTTCCACAAAAGCAAAAAAGTACTTCTTTTCTATTTTTCAACTTGTGGGGATGGTAGACTCCATCAATGCAAGCAAGTTGAGTCCATAGTCACTTAACATGGCCCACAGTGGAGCAGTATCAAATAGTGCCTGAAAACAAGTATTTTCAGCCTTTCTCCAGTGCAATTTTAATGGAGAGGGAAACTTCACTCAAGCTTGGTACAGCCTTTTAATGGACAGAGGCTACAAAGACAGTGAAGGCCCTACAGCACACATCCTAGAGAGGTTAAACAAGCTTGTCTAGGCTTGTCTAGGCAGATGAAGACTGGCATCACAGTGATTTACATGGTCTACAGCTATCTGAAGGTCAGATGCAAGGGTAACGGAGCCAAATTCATCTTCATAGTGCCAGGCAATGTCACAACAGACAACTGACCTTTGGGAGGTTCAGGTTGAATATAATTTAAAAAAAAATAATCAAAAAATCACCTGAATGACAGCTGGGCACTGGAACAGGTTGACCAGAGGGGTTGTGAAATCTCTGTCCTTAGAGATATTCAAGACTCTGCTAGACAAAAATGTAGCTGACTTGATCTGCTGTGGATGATAATCCTGCTCTGACTGGGGGATTGGACTAGAAAACACTGGACAATATTTTTATGACAGTCTCATCAGGATGGTTCCAAGCAAACTAATAAAGACCTGTTCACAACTCCGTGGTTACACAAGCTCTCTTGAAAACAGAGGTAAAAAACGATAGTTGTGCCAGGAGCAACTGACAGAGATGTCTGTGTCCGACTGAGTTTGAAGTAGCTAAATTGTCTATGTGCCACTCAGACTGCTCCATTAAAAAATGGAATAACCTGGGTAAACAACCCAATGTGAGTCAATCATCCTCAGTGGAAGAAGTGGCAACCTGACTCATCTGACATAAGTAGGTATTTCTGTGAAAGCCCTTATGAAAGTCTTCAGGGTCAGGGGCACACCAAACAGGAGGGCTGGTGTTCACTGGTAGTTCTTCTTGCCTAATAGAAAGTAAAGATATTTGTACATTTCATATGGCTTATAACGGGACAGGAAATTCTGAGATCCTCATAAAGATGGGAAACACATCACCAGGAGGCTCAAAATTAAAACAAGGCAACTGCTTTC
Source organism: Aegotheles bennettii (assembly GCA_013398125.1). NCBI lineage: Eukaryota > Metazoa > Chordata > Aves > Caprimulgiformes > Aegothelidae > Aegotheles > Aegotheles bennettii. Next base: position 154,095 of record VZRW01001988.1, on the reverse strand, counting down.
TCTGGTTCTGTGTTCTGAAAAATCAAAGAGGCAGACTTCTCAGTGAAGGCAGTCATCTTTCATCTAGCTTGATTATCCTGCTTGAACTTCCATCTTGCAAGAGGTACCATAAGCTATAAAAATACTCATGTGTCAACGACCCAGGCTTTTAAATGTCACATTATAGTTGGCTGTATTTTTTATTTTTTTGTGCTAGAAGATCTTGATAAAAGACTTTCAAATGCATGTAATAGATGAAAAAACCCAAAAAACTACTTTCTTAAGATGAAGAGATTTAAAGCACCAGTGTATACAGAGAAATCTGACACTCACCCATCATTTTATGGGTGAGATGTGACAAAGGACTTGAAACCTCGAGGAGTTTGCTGAAAGAAGTTATCAGGTATAGGACAGAGATCCTGTATCTCTGTACCAGTATGGTAGAGACTTAGGCAGAAAGACAGAAGCACAGGGTTAATGCTGGTTTGATGCTGGAGAAATCACACAGCTGAGATATGAGGAGCCACACTTCAAAAATTCCTCTGATTTCACAAGTACTTATTTGCTTTTGCTTTGCTCCATCAGCACCATTTCCAGAATGGCTGGTAACACACCATCATATCCAGGTCAGCTCACCGTGACTTCTACTGGTACAACACATTTGCATCTTCCCTTCCAGCAGAACTCACCTCCTGGAGCTCAGTGAGCAATAATCAGCCGGAGAAGAGGTTCAGTGCCATGACAGCCTTCTTGAAGGAATCCTTGTGTGTATGTATCTACAGCTGCCATGCCAGTCTGTAGAAGCATTAGCAGTGTAATAGTATTTTGTGTTCTGAGTGCTGTCACCTTCTCCGATCTGTTTGTGACCCCCAATGTAACAGTGCCATGAAGGACTGTCACAGAACGTGTTCAGTGTCTTCATGGTCTCATGGTGTTTATATTTGAATATTCTTGGTGTGCTCTGCACTCTACTGACTGCTCTGCGTCAGCACTGCCTGGTTTCGTTCAACTATCAACAAGAAATATAATTACTACTTACAAGAGTAACTTCTCTGCAAGTAATAGCAATAATCAATATGTTTAAAAACATACTTTGTTAATAAAAGAAAGCTGGAACTAGAAATTCACAAAGCAGGTATGGGAACAGTGGGGAGGATTCAGAGGATGCTACAGAGTTTCTGTTCAGGGTTTAAGGAAAAGTAAAATAATGAAAGAGCCCCTACACATTGCCTGCCTACATGAACACACCACTCCAGGGTGCATTTCTTCCTCTTGGAAAACAATATGAGAGGACAATGGGGAGCAAAAAGTATTTCACTAATTACAGCTCTGAAGTAGAAGTTTGAAACAGAGCAGCAGGTTACCAAGGCAGCGGCTGGTTGCCTGAGTAACCTCTGCATAATCGCTTACAAACAGTGCAGACCTATAATTTTTCCCCAGAACACGGCTGTTGTGCTCAGATATCTGCCACTGTATTGAACTTGATCACCCACAGAGGTTAACACAATGTAACAGGACGCAAGAGAATATCACATGGGTGGAAAAAAAGAGATAAATACTATTTGTACAAGAAATCTCCTTGGGCATCACTTGAGAGAAGACCCAAAAATAACATGAAGTTCCCAGTGCACTTTTCAGAAAGGCTAACATTATGAAGAAGTCCTTCCAGACAGATACGGTAGATTCTTGTTGGGAAGCCAAATATTATTTTTTATTTATTCCTATACAAAAGCAATCTATACAAGCTCTAGGTAAAACCTGAACAGGCTGGAACTTGGAGCTCTAGGTAAATAACCCCTAGAATCAGTTTTCCTTATTTCTTTTAATGAAAAATGAAGGCTAGATTAGTTTTAACTTGCTCATCGGGTAAATTAAATAAACTATGTTTTTAGCACAAAGAATGGGCAGAGTTTCCAGAAGTTTGTTCACCAACTTCTTAATTCTTCTAAATTTGTAGCATATGCATGTGTATTCTTCCCAATAGCGAGCACTGAAGGAAGATTCACATCAGGGCAAAAAATCTTTGCAAAAGGACCAATTATTTACCTTGGAAGAAAATTTGAGATGAACTTCTGCTTCATCAGCTAGACTCTTCTTTAGCTGAGCCCAAGCCTTGCCTAGTGTGCTGAAAGAACACAGAACAACAATGATCANCCCCGCCCAAGATCTGTCAGGTGGTATCAGGTAGCTATGGTACAACACTTTGCATAATATCATGCTCAGCAAAATCACAGAAAAGCGATAGCAGAAATCCAAGATAACTGACCTCTGTGACCAGCACAGAATTATATTGGCATTGTATGTAGCTGATCTTTGAAAATACTGTTCCTAACGATCTCCAGTAACAGAGATGCCACAGTCTCCATAAGCAATAGTTCAGTCTCTTATCCTTACCATAATGAAGTTTTTCTTTTCTAATCCTTAAAATGAATCTTCAGCAATGCAGTTTTCCCAATTCCTCTTCTATTTTACACCCTACCTTTAGTGAACAGATTATTCTACTTTTCCTTGGTGAAGCCTTTCAGTACTTGAAAATTGCCAGATCTTTTCTCCACCATCTTTTTCCTTCAGACAAAATATTTTCTAGATGACAGCAGTTTAGGTATGCTCCTCTAGACCCTCTCCAACAGCCTAGATTCCTCTCAATGCATCATAACCAAAAACTACGCAGTCTTCCAGCAGAGGTTTTCCAATTGCAAAACTGGCAACAGATTATTTCTTATCAGTCACTCTTTCTTCTACTTATCTTAGTATGATTGCTTTTTTAAACAACAGCATGAAGTTGTTGATGAATAAGCTCATGATACACTACAGCCAGATCCTTCTCCCACAGACTGTTATGTAACTATCTTTCACGTCCTATGGAAGTAAAACCTGCTACTTTGTCCTCATTGCAATGCATCTTTATTTTTTTAGTTCACTTCTTTGGTTTAACAAAATAATTCTGAATTGCAATCTTGTCTTCAAATTGTACACGCTATCCCTCCTAGCTTCATCTCATCTCTGCTTACAGTAAACCCATTATTTACTCTATCATAACTCATTAACAAAAACACCGAAAAAAATCTGGACTTGAGATGAACCTTATGGGATCTCACTTCACAGCTACTTTCTGCACTTTACTTTTTTTAAGTAGTGGTATGATTTCGTAACTAGTTTTGCACCTTAGGCTTTATTTAGGCCACATTTCTCTTACCTGCCTACAAGAATCTGCTATTGCAAAAAGGTATACTAAATTAAGAGCTATGATGTTGATTTCTTCTGTTTTTCCATCACCAGAGGAATTTAGGTTGGTTTGACATTGTTTGTTCTGTATGCATCCACAATAATTGCTCATCAGCTTAGTTTTCCGATGAGTGCTTCTAGAAAGCTGATGCTCTACCACTTTGCCTATGTTATATAAAGATTGTTTATCTACAATTTCCTGGCTCCTTCTCTCCATCCGCCACTCCCTTTTCAAAGATAGTCATATTTGTCCCTTCTTTGTAGCCTGAAAAATTGCCTGTCATCTGCAATTTCAAAATAACAATCTGTAATCTCTGACATTGCTCTAATGAGCTGAGTCCTCAATTATGCTGTTCATCACAGATAAACAACCTGAGATAGTTTCACCTACCTAAGTGCTCCCAACTCTTCTCCTTTCCTAGTCCCATCCTGCGGTCCCTTCCCACTGTCCAGGTCTCACTGGTACTATTTTATCTGATCCATTTAGTAAAGAAGGCATTTCAATCTGCTAAGCATCTTCAGCATCTCTTATTCTAACCACAATGACTTAAATGACCATGGATTTTATCACCTTCTGTGTACATACAGCACCACTGTATTCATAGAAACTTGGACAGAATCATCCTGATACCACAAATTGATCCCATCTCATCACACTCAAGTCTCGCTCACATACATGATGGTGGGTCTTCTTACCACCAGAGGGCAGAAGACCCTGAAGGAACAGCCCACACTGCATCAATTCCATAGACCGCTGGACAACAAAGCTGGAAAATGCTCTGTGGAGTATGAAACCAGCAGTGGTAACTGGTGTGTTCAGAGCAGTTCATGAGGTCCCACAACTCACACCTTCTCAGAAATGAGAGAAAGACCCTAGTGAATGTTTACTTTGAGTGTATTAGGCTGCAGTCCCACTTTAGGCTTCTTCAAATCTTCCTGCTGGCTGCTCTTCCTCTTTTTAAAATGGATTTTTTCCCTTTCCTGGGCCCCACCAATAACCAGGATCTTTTCACTAGCCTCTCCCTGGTTCTAGACAATTTGGCCACCACAGCACCTTCCATTCCCTCATTTTGCCACCTCTCTGTGCGTAGCACCACTGGGCAGTATTCCTAGCTCCCTGAACTCTGCTCTGTGTCCCCTCCAGTTCCCTACTTCAACATTTTTTATGTTTCAGCCCTCATTCCCTCTTCATCTAATTTCCCCTAGTTTCCTTCCCCTTCAGTTTTACAGGCATTACCCCCTTCTCCTATTGGGGGTAGGAGAAAGTGGAAGGAGGATGTGGAAGAAAGCGGTTTTAGCTTTGCAAGAAGCAGGTTAACACCCATGCCTAAAGGAAAAAGAAGAACAGAAACCATCATCAATGTAGGTGTTTAGAGAAGTAACAACCTAGTTAGCCTCTTGCAAGTTCCATCTTTGCCTACTGGAAGCTGAGCAAACACCTTGTGGAGCTTCACTGACAGCAGAAACACACTGTCAGAACTAGGGTGAAGGCAGTCAAATCCAGCCTTGGCTTGCAGTGTTGGAATAGAGGCTTTGTGTTGGAATAGAGCTAACAACTTCTAATCCTTCAAGAGTGGTGTCTTTCAGTTATTACTGAAAAATTACAATCTAATCTGAAGTGCATTGCCTAATACCGTCTTAATAACTTCCAAAGTGTGAATATGCTGTAAATAAGGGACAACCTGCTGCTTTTCTTGGAGGGCCAGACCCAAGACAAGAAGAGACTTCTTTTTCCTCTCCCTCTCTGTGCTGTTACAATTCTACCAGCCTGACCTTATGGATCCACTATCAGCAGTACATATATTCTACATATTCTTCTGTATTCAAAGTAATATAGTACTTATACATGCTAATCCCTAAAGGAACTAGTGCTGCCTAGAACAAGGATAGCATAAACATATTACTGGAAACGGCAAGGTTTCATGCAGATATCCCTAAAAATTCAACATGAATATCTCCAAAAGAAAAATATTCTAAAACAATTCTATCTTTCTCAACACACCCAGGATGTCAAGCTAAATAAACCTCTCCTCGATGGGAGAGCTCAGGAAAAATACATATACCTGTGTGGGAAGAATACCTTTCATGGTAAAATTCTTGTCTTCTGCAAAAGTCACAGAGAGACACTTACCCTTCTTCCTGAGCAGCCAAGGAATTCTGAGACAGTTTGGACAGGTTCTTAGCATATTCCTCCTCAATCTTTATCCTACACACACACACAAAATGAAAAGATAGCAGTAAGTTTTAAAGCAGAAACCCATACACATGATTTAGAGAAATTCTCTGCATTTTATCAGATCTTGCCACAAGAATTTTTCTTTCAGTTTCCAGGGCTTGGCAGTACCAGCTTCAGGATCCACCTCTCCCCTCCATATGCTAAAAATGCAACGGTGAGAGTGAGGATATACGCAGGACAGCATGTGCAATAAAATTAGAAGAAAAAGCTACAGTTATGGAGAGCAGATGACAAGGACAAAGTGTTTCTATTGTGCAACATGAACTGTCTGCAAAACTAGGCTCACTTGAGAAGTGTGTTTCAGCTAAACGTGAGGTCAGACATCCTTGAAGCAAAGATAAAGGAATGCAGCAATACAGAAGAAATGCAAATGAGATTGGGGTGGTGGGCTGCATCTTCCCTACGGACATTGAATGCTTCCTGCTCCCCATTACAGACAACACAACTGGTGAAAGTGTGCCAGGGGCTTCTGTCACGGACACATGGTGGTGCAGCCCCTGCCCTTCACTCATCCCACCCACTGCCCTGTCCTTCTCTCCATTCACTCAACAGCACCACACAAGGAACAGGATCTGAGCCTGTCAGCAGTGGGGGTGCAGAAGATGGAAGCTGTTGGCACACAACAACTATAGGAATGGCTGCAAGGAGAAGAACAAGGGTAGTTGTTGAATGAGGAGACAAAGGTAAATGCTGACTGTGCAGCAGGGAGGGAAGGAGCAGCTGCTGGTTCAGAGGTGATGTGCTTCATGCCTGATACCCATGTCCAGCTCCCCTGAGTTCTTCTCCTAGTGAAATATTTGCAAGGTATACATGATCCAAACTAGGGCAAACAATTGGCTATTCACTGATCTTCAAACCAGCTGCTCAATAGAGCATCCCCAGGAGAGCTGAGTGGCACCCAGGTGGAGCAACTCCTGGTTCTGCTCTACCTATGCACAAGCAGGGGAAAAACCTCATTTGAAACCCATCTCCTTCCAGTGAGAAGACAGAAGGTGGGATATTTTTGGCACACCCATTTGCAGCACCTAGTTGAGCAAGCACTGTTACGTGTGGCACATTCAAAACAAAAGGGGTCCCTTAAGCCAGCTAAGAGAGGTCTGACATCCTGGGCTGCTGAAAATATGATGTGGATGTCACTGTGGGATGCAGCTGGCTGTGGCCCAAGGTGATACCTAGCTCAGTATGGCACAGCACAACTACAGACCTCACCCAGCATGCGGGGGTCCTCTTCTTCCCCCTCCCACAAGAACAAAACCAGTCAGCTCCCCATACCTGCTGTAGCAAGACCAACAAATACAGTTGTCCAGCACTGAAGGCCGTGGTTAGGACCTAACTATGAAAAGGGCTTTATCCAGGCACATTTCACCTGGCGTACTCTCAATACCTACTTTAGGATGAGACTAATCTTGTCTCAGAAGTCACACTTCCTATGGACTGGAAAGGAAGAATAGATCAATTATAATGAAGATGCAGATTTCTGAATGTTGCTGAGATGAATCCCTAAGTGTCCAGCCCAAAGGGCTCAGTTAACAGGAGTTCCCAACCAAATTCTTATAGACCTATCAGTCTCACTTCAATCCCTGGAAAAGTTATGGAACAAATCCTCCTGGGGGCTATCACAAGTCAAATGAAGCTCTTGACTGGGAAAAGCAAGCATGGATTGACCAAGGGCAAATCACACTTGACAAACCTGGTTGCTCTCTATGACAAAGCAGCATGTTCGGTTGATGGGGGGAGAGTGGTGGACATTGTCTACCTGGATTTCTCCAAGGCTTTTGACATGGTTCCCTACAGCCTCCTCCTAGAGACACTGATGCACTATGGTCTAGACAAGTGGTCCATGCGGTGGGTGCGGAGCTGGCTGACAGGCCACTGGGTAGCTCCTTGACAAACCAGCAACCAGTCACAAGTGGGGTCCCCAAGGGATTGATATTGAGTCCAACACTGTTTAATATCTTCATAAGTGATCTGGATGATGGGATCAAGTGCCCTGATGAAGTGTGCTGATAATACCAAACTGAGTGGGGAAGTGGACACTTTGGAAGGGAGAGCCACACTGCAGGAAGACTGCAGGAAGAGTGGGCTAACAAGAACCTTACAAGGTTCAACAAGGACCAGTTAATAAGGTCTTGCACCTCGGTAAACATAATCCAGGAGCGCAACACAGACTGGGATCTGACTTGGGGGTCCTGGTGGACAACCAGCTCAATACAAATGTGCTGCTGCAGCGAAGAAAGCCAACAGGATGCTGGGTTGCACCAACAAGGGCATCACCAGCAGGGATAAAGACGCCATCATCCCACTCTACTCAGTGCACCCCTGGAATACTGTTTTGGTCCCCACTTTTCAAAAAAGATACAGACAGGCTGGTGAGGGTCCAGAGAAGGGCCACAAAGATGATCCAAGGAACGGGAAGCCTGCTGTATGAGGAAACACTGAGAGAACTGGGTTTGTTCATCTTTGAGAAAAGAAGCCTTAAGAGAGACCTCATCACCATGTTCCAGTACTTAAAGGATGGCTACAAAGAAGATGGAGACTGCCTTTTTACAAAGAGTCACACGGAAAAGACGAGGGGTAACAGGTGAAGTTACTTCTGGAGAGATTCCAACTGGACAGAAGAGGAAAATTTTTCACAATGAGAACAACTAACCATTGGAATAATCACCCCAGGGAAGTGGTGGATTCCCCAACGCTGGACACTTAAGATTCAGCTGGACAGAAAGCTGGGCCATCTTGTCTAGACCATGCTTTTGCCAAGAAAGATTGGACTGGATGACCTTTGAGGCACCTTCCAATCTGGTATTCCATGATTCTATAATTCTAGTCTACATCCTTCACCATGCAACTTTATTCCTGCTGGATTCTGACTTAAGGATGCTTTTGAGTGATTTACTTGTGGATGGTAGGTATGTAAAGGTGCTAGCTGGTCTGAGCTGCTCTGAGCTGCCCATACAGACAGACACACACAGAATCTATGTCTCAGTCCTTCATCTCATGAACAGAGGGATAACAGTCTTCCATCATAAAGCTATGCTGTGAAAGAGAATTAATTGCATGAAAATGCTCTTAAGTTCTTCCTTGATACTGCTGTAGCTGGGGAAGCATTGAACACAACAAGACAAAAGGAAGCCTCGTGATTATCATAATCATACATAAGACATGCTATGTCTGCTGTCATCAGTGCCTGTCCCAAGCATGGTACCCTAAATGCAAAGCCACTGGCTTTGATGGAAGTGGTCCTCACCAGTCCCAGTGTTGGTCCAGGCTCTAGTATTTCAAGTTTACTTGTACTGCCTGTGGATGGCACTACTAATAGGGCAGACTACCTTGGCAAGGTGGAATAACGATAAAAAATAACAATAAAAAGGTGAATTGGTTATTGCTTAAGAGCCTCAATTGTAAGACATAAATTGTTCCACCCAGCCCTGTCATCATCTGTGACCAAAACACCTTGAACACCTCAAAAGAAGCTGAACAACAAGATGAAGATAAACCTCAAAAAGGGAAAAAAATATGCCTTTGAGCCCTGACTGATATAAACACTCTGCAAATTCTGGATTGTGGTGGCTGTGAAACACCAACATACCAGTACACAGGGACTCCTGAGCCTTGTGAGCCTCCCTCCAGAAATCCGCATGGCTGTCTCACAGTTACTCCAGCTTCACACTTAAAAAACCCCTAAATTTCTCATTTCCACTATTTTGTTTGAAAACTTTCAGAATTTCACTCCTTGTGTAGTGGGAATCATTACAGATAGTAAGTGTATTTTGATCTATACTGTCTTGGCTTTACTAGTTCTAGCTGCTCTTTGGATGTTTATTCCCTGCTCTCTTAGGCTTTTTTTTTTAAAGAAGTACTTTGTGTGCCCACACTCATATAGTTTCAGTCACGCCACGTTACAATGGATGAAGAAAAAATAGAGACCTACAAAGGAGGCAAAGATGATCTGATGTGACTACCATGCAAGAAGAAACTAAATAGGTTAAGACAACACAGAGAATATGGAATAAAGGTAATAGAGGATATCTGACAGACCTCTACACAACTGTCACTGCAGGAACACAGTGACTAGGAGTCTTTTTACACTATTTCACCACTTTAGGAGGCAACAATGAAATTATCAGACAATAGAAGCTCAAATACTTTTCCTGTAGTGCATAAATTGCACAAGTCTGCTACAAATTGTTGCAGTGGTCAAAAATATAAAAAAGACCTAGAAAGATCAGACAAACAGCGGAAGACATCTACAAGTATGTGTTGAACACGCAGACCTAAAGCAAACTCTGGCTCTAGATATCCCCAAACTTCTGGGTATTGGAAGCTGGGAGGATAGGGACTCTCATGCTAGACAGACCTTCATCAGACTCACTACAGCCATTCTCCTGCTTGTGTTCCTTTTCACGTAGCTAAATAATCTGCAATTTATTTTAAATTTTCTAAGCATAGCCCAGCTCAATTGAAAAGTGAGTGGTCAAAAGCCTAAGACAGTGTTCCTTTGAAACAAAAAACACCACTTCTTATACTTGGAGAGACTGATGCTATTCAGGGCAGTCTGCAGATTTTCTTGACTGTTTTGGAGTGCAAATGAATGCAAATGCTGGACCACATTTTCACTTCTCACTTAAAGTAATTCTTTCCTTCTTTTACACCCACACCCCTGATCTTTTAGTTCAGTCAATTTACTAATTATTTTTCCCTCTTTCTTGATGTTTCTCTTATTAAAATTCAACGTCTGTGTTATAACCCTACCTTTGTCAAAAGAACTGAATGAACGCATAATTTCTCAGTCTAAAATTGCTATTTACAAGTAGCTCTTGTAAATGAAACTGTTTTAAACTAAATTTCAGTTAGTTGTTGGCTATTTGATGAAGAAATCTGGTTATCATGCTTCTTCTCAGCCTCCTATTTAAAACTTTTTATCAGCTGCCTGAACCTCACCTCCAGAGGGCTGGTTGTACAGATGAAGGGAATTATTCTGGACATGAAAACCCCTAGTCAAATGTGGTCTTGTATTCCCCAAGCCACCTGATGGGCATCAAGAAAAACTTCTCAATGTGTCTTCCCTCTTAGATGGGAATGTAGTTTCCCCTGTTGGCCTGAGCTCTCATGTCCATGAGTAACCTCTGCAGCTCAATGCCGTCCTCCTCCTTTTCTACCCAGAGCAATCCTGAATCATTTGTTCCAAACGGAAGAATAAAAAGATAAATATATCTCTATATATTTTAACTCCCATCTAGATCCTCTTCACACTCAGTTCCAAACCTTTTTTATTTCCAGCACATGGTGAATATTTTCTGTCTTTTCTTCTATAATATGCCTACTTCTTTCTCTACTGAGGACAAGAACATGCCTCTTCCCAGTGTCAGAGCTGCTCCCTCCTTGCTCTATCTCATTTCATGCCAACTTTCCCTCCCTCTAGAATTCTGCTTTCTCTTATTTCTGTCAAATTTAATTATATATTACTTCCTTCTGACCAGCTTTCCTCCTCTTTTCCCTGGCCACGACCATCACAATTCTGCGTGCCTTCTCATCTTCTAGCTTAGCATAGACTATTTCTCAATTGTATTCTTCCCTTGCCAGCTGATTCTTTCTTCTACCTGCATCCTCTGGTCACACTTTTTCATGGATCAGAGAAGCAACTGTCTCTTGGACTGTCTTACATTAAAAGCATTAGGAACCACACACAGATGCTGGGCTCTCTGCACCTCCTGTATCAGACTGTCTATAGTGCCTATGCTATACCTCACATTTCTCCAGTGATGTCACATCCGTAGTACTTAAAAAAATACAAGAGGGAGAAAGAAAACAAACCACAAATGAAAGCAACTATCTGCAAGTTCTGCCCAATCGAGCTGCCCCCAAACATGAATACAGGTACCTGTTTGTTGCCCTGTTCATTGCTTCCACCACCATTGATTTACATCAACACTGTGTCCACAGCACTGGAGCAGGAAGACAATACCAACTCAGCAGCAGCACCAACAAGAGGACAGCAGCTCCTACAACTTGCCTCCAGGAGAGAACATCCATCAGCATGCTCTGTCTTCCTCCTGGGAGTAAACACTGCTTGTTCCCTATGGGCTGTTCTCAAGTCTTGATAGTCATCCTCAAGATGATTTACACTGGCTTGGACACATGACAAGCGATTTCAAATAATAGTGACAGTACTTATGAGTAATGATGTCACATCATCTCCTGTACCAGGTTGAACTGAGCATCTACCAACTGCTTGTTTCGTCCACAGTGCACTTTCCATGTCAGCAGAGCAACAGACCATTAATAGCATTCTGGCATATTCTGGTAGAGACATCTGTCTTTATGACTTGGGGTTCACTTTAAATATCTGTATGTGTAATTTAGCTTCAGAACAGCTTAAGTCCAAAGTGATGTCTTTTTACATCTTCCCCTGTGCCTATGCTCCATGTCAATAAATTACTTCTTTATTTTTCAGATAAAACATATCCTTTCTAAATATTATCTCTACTCTGTTTTCTCCATGTCCATGTTTTTTCCTTGAATTTGCAGCTTAAAGACTTCTTGGTTCCCTCTGTCTAAATGGACATTCTGTGTGCAATACAACCAAGACAGGCATGGCAGGAGAGACAGATGAGAGCTGGAGAAGACTGAAGAGTGTCGACAAATATTAAAGAAATAATAAATATTCTTTAAGAAGCAGTTTATACTACATCATTAATGTATCAAAAGAGTATCTAAATCAGAAAAAAAAAATTGCCATAGATAATTAATTTGGCAAAGTGCTAATTACCTTTCTCGAACAAACTCTGCCATTTCTTTCTGCATTTGTTTCCCTTTAAGTTGCTTTTGAAGAAGAATTTCAAATCCCGACACTGTATTGTTCCCTTGCAAATCCTTCTTATCAGCCTGGAAGAAAAAAGGAACTTCAAGAAAAAGACACGGGGATCAAAATCAGACACACAGTTCCCAGCGACAACTGCCCAAGCAGACCGAGCAACAGGCAGCAATGGTGTCCAAAGAGCCCTCCTCTGATAACAGCTGATGGTTGCACCACCTCAGCCCCTCTCCGAGGAATAGCCCAACATTTTCTCTTTCCCCTTCCTCTTATTACTTTTTTTTTATTATTAAAAAAAAAGAAGTTTCACAGTTGTTTTTAGCCAGCATAAGACTATGTTGGGGCCAAAGCCACAGTCTTTCCTTTCCTTCTGCCCATGGTCTTTCACACCTGATAATGCCTCTGAGCTGGCTCCAGCTAGCACCAGCACTGATGGCTCAGCCCTGCACAGGGAAGAAGGGATCCTAGAGCCAGCATAAGGGAACTGCTGGGGGAGAGGGGAGGACACTACTGCTTTTTCCAAGGGTAATGTAGCCCTAAATGACCTTTAATAGATTGTAATGTTCAACCCTGATGTGCACTCAGAAAAATATAACCAGTCTCCACAGATCTGCTGCAAAGCAGGGTAAAACAGCAACTTGTTCTGCAGATTACCCACGCATCCCATCTCTCACTGTTTGTTTCCTATATAGTCCTTTTCACTCCTTGCTCCACTGAGTTCAGGGTTGCTACAAGGACCAACATAGTCTTCTCTTTGCTGTATCTTTCCTCTCCTCTCCTCTCTCTGCTTTCCCAATTTCAGAATTTCAGGCCCAGAGAAAACTTCCCTAAGGACTACAGGTTTTGCCCCAATCCCCTCAGTGCTGCACATTTGCACAGATAAAAATGCCACATTAATCAAAGCAGGAGACTTGTAGGATGCCAGGTCAGGCATCGGGCAGCTGGGCACTACCAGCCTGAGACAATGGGAGGAGTGGAGTTGATCGAAGAAGGAGGTCAGTCATGGGCAGACCATGGATTACAAGGCTCAACAAAAGGAAAGTCCTAGGAGAGGACCTATGGGAGGATGAAAGTTCACAGAAGAAAGGTGGCTCACTGAGAGTGAGATGTGACCAAACCCAAGGAGCCAAACAGCGGCCAAGCCTAAATGGAAAGAACCAAGCAGGGCAGCGCTTCCTGTAAGACATGCAAAATATAAACCTATACACCATTTCTGATCAGAAGACTGGAAGAAGCTGAAGGAACTTTAATGGTATGGTAACGTGACCATTTGCAAGGATGTCAGTGTACTTTAGCAAGTTACTGCCATTACTTCTCATATCAATGCTGAGCAGGCACGAGGGGAAGTGCTGCTGCGTCTCCAACAGCTACGTTTTTTTGTGAAGCTCATTTTCTTTTTTTAAATGGAAACACTTAATAACTGATGACTGAAAACAAATGTGAAACTGATAAAATCTTCATTGTTAAGGTAGTATTCTCCCCAAACCTCAAAAGTGTTTTCCAGTGGAAGATTTTTCTATCAGTTCCACACTTGAAGGACAACTGTATCATTTCAATCTGATTCAGGATCCTGCAAGTGGAGCTACCTAAGCACAGGAGGGCACACACAGAAATACAGCTACTGGAGACTTTCTGTGCTGAAGGCTGCATTAAAACTACTCAATTTAAGAGCTACTAATAGGCCCGTCCTTCACAAACCTCATCCTTTAAAAAAATCGTTTATCTTTCCCCCAGAATATCCCATGGGAGTGAGTTTTACAATTTAAAACAAAGTTTGTAACTATCTGCTTGTTTTAAATGTGATAGCCCCAGCTTCCTTCTGCATCCCTAGCTCTCATATTCTAGGAAACACTGAAATAACATTCCGTCCTCCTGCTGCACAGCCCTCTTGGCTGAGATATTTTGAGATGTATAGTTTGTCCTACACCCTCCTGATTTCCTGACCAAAATCATCTCATGACAGTTGACTTTGCCTTTCTGGGCACTCTTCTGATAATTGCCCACACCTGAGACCAGTTATATGATTTCCACCTGACCTTCACTGGCATCCTCAGTCTCCCTGGTGCCACCCTAACGCACTGCATTTCAGCCCAAGTTCTCCCTTACCTCGTACCACAAATCAAGCTGTTTGTTCCAACTTTTTTGAAAGCTCAGGAGCTGCAATATAGCATGTGGCTAGCTGTCTACTTACCCAGAAATAATCACAGTAGCTCCATTCCGAAGGCTTCAGCAACTGCTGCTCTGGCATTATGTCAGGGTGGGGGAAAGTCACAGAGTTTATCTGTTAAAAAAAACAAAAGAGAGTTAGAAGGTAATGAAATTTGGCAGTTGATGAGAAATATACAAATGAAAGGTTATATACACACACTTCCAATCAGAAAATCCACAGTGAATGCATGTTAGTGAAGAAAAACTGGTTGCTGCATGGAAACAGCACCTAAGTATTCCCAGAAAGCTCCTCTGAGCAAGCAGGAGTGTCAGGTCAGAGAAAAATAAACTACTCATATCACATGAGGAAAGCCTGCTTGATTTGGAAAGCACCATACAGGGAGTCTTCCTAGACCCCTAACAAACTATGATAAAAATCCTGATGTGAAACACCCTGAGCATGCCCTAAATACAAGAAACACCTTGACCAGCAGAGAGCACTGAAGGCACTATCGGTGTATCTCATCAGAAAATCTTGGCTATGTTGGATTACCAAAAACACCCCCAAAAAACCCCATGTATTTCATCAGAAAATCTCATCTATGGCAGGATTACAGAAAAAAGGTGTTAATTAATCAGTGCACAGCCCTTCCATCTATCCCAGAGACCTTTTCAGATGAAATTGATGCTGCCTGCAAAAAGGAACAGGGGCTCTCCAAAGTCAGCCAGCCAGTCAGCCAGTGTGCAAAAACCACAGCAATTTGTGAGACAGGACTCCTCGCACAGTCATTAAACAAAGGCATGAAAAAGTACAAGTGTTCATTAAGTTATCACAGAACAAAATGGAGCCTAGTAAAAGCACAGTGGAACTGAAGAGCATGACAGCTACTGCAGAATGTGCTGCAGAATAACTCAGGATGCAGTTAAGCTCCAGCAAAAGTCAGAGCTCACTGCCAGTACACAGCACACGCCTAAAATTTCTGCTAGGCAGGCACACTAAGAGCAGTCCCTCTTACGCCCACAGGTTCACTGCACTCGAAGAGTATTTGTATATTAATCAAGGAACTAACAGAGGTTGGAGACGGAAGACTCATAAATGTAACTGTACAGATTGGGGGATTTTGGGGGATCAGTTAACATCCACAGGAAATCCAAAAACAAAGCTGTGGGCAGGGCTAGCACAGCTGCAGGGGCAAACCCAGAGGTAGTGCTTACATGCAGTCAATGTGCCTTTGGGCCGTTCAGAGAGGATCAAAAGGAACACAGCAACGTGCTGCGAAGTGCTGACACAGGATAACCCACCACGCCAGAGCAATGCAGACAAAGCCTTTAGCTGATACAACACTGTTCCTACAAACCCACACTGGCTCTGCTGCTGTCTGCCCATGCCATGAAGTTTCAGTGGCTGTCCTGTGTGTAATGCAAGAACTTTCTCCACTCCTCCACAAAAATCACTCTGTCCAGAGCTTGTCGAGTCCATTTCAAAGCAGGCTGAAGAACCTGTACCTACGGTGTCTTTGGCTGTCATCTCAGTATCTTCCCTCCCAGCTTCCTTCCAGCTCCATTGGGCTTCAATCTGATCTGCAGGAGGTCGGAGACCAGGGCTCTCACTTGACCATCATTTTGTGGGCAGCAGCCGTGCCCTGATGAGCCTGCATCTCCACCAGAGCTGGCTTCCACTGGCCACGGTGCCAACATGCAACGGGAGCTGCTGAAAACACCTCCCTGCTCCTTCACACTCCCCATCAGAAGTGTCACACATCAGGAATTATAAAGCATCAACTCAGTTCAGAGCAGGATGAACATGCAACTGAGGTGCCAGTGTTCACCCTTGCCTGAGCAGCCTGCACCCTTGTGGTGCCAGGGGATGTGCCAGGGGACATGCCAGTGCAGTCGCACTCAGCTGGGCTTGCCTGCACTGTAGCTATGAGGCCCCTGTGTTATCCCAGGCTGACCCGTCACCACCACAATCTACAGCCTGAAGCCCCTCCATGAGGGACATTCCACTGAGGACACCTTCTGTCTCTGCTGAAGCTTTCCTGTCCTGTCTCTTTCCATGTCAGTCATCTCAGGACACCACCACAAACCCATCTTGCCCTGGTTTTTTGGTTAGGTAGGTTGGGTTACCTTCCCTTCTCCATTCAGGGATCACCAGATCTAAAAGCCTGCAAGCAGATCCCACCATCCGCTGGAAGCAGCCCAGGCACCGGAGAGGAGCTGGCACATCACAGGCGTGGGCAGAGCTGCTCACAGGCACGGCAAAGCTCCGGTGCGAGGGGCTGCCAGTGTGCACAGGCTCAGCACCCTGTTAGGAGACTCCTCTCACACCCACCAGGAAGCTGAACAGCTGAACAGCCCAAATGTTCCAAAAATACTGGCTAGAGACCTTAAGCTAAACTGCTCCTTTCAGACAGTGTCCAACAAGCAACTGATCCAACTGGTCCAACCTGAACCGGTGCTGGACGAGCACACAAGGGCAGACAAAGAATAGGCTCTGCTTTGCTCCACAGACCACCAAATCCCATGCCACTGCTGATCACAGCCTGCACACCATTTCTCAAATAACACAGTATATTGTATTCTTGCCTTAAAAAATGAGATGGCCTCCGAACCCACACACAATTGCTCTGTCACGTATTGTAGAGGGCCAACTGCTTCCTGTGAGTGAGCAACCCTGCAGCTCACCCTCCCAGAGCAGGAGAGATACAAGAAACAAAGTATTGTCAGCAACGACCATGCTATAGGTATCCATGTGAAGGCATGCGGTGTCAAGACAAGTTTAAACAGCTTGTGGCTTTGGGAAGTTCTAGCTTTTATGCTGCATTTCACAGTCACTGAATAAAAATTTGGTTGACAGCCACAGGTCACTGGATGCTAGGCCTTCCAGCCTCTCCAGACCCTCCAGCCTTTCCAACCCCTGCAGCAAGTCCAACCCCTGCAGCATCTCCGTTCCCTGAAGCCCCTCCAGCCTGGCAGCCTGAACACTTCTCTGTACTTCCACAACACAGCTCATGGTCATCCAGGACAAGGTGCTGCCTCTTGAGAACAGACTGCCGAGCTACAGGAACTTGGGATTCGACTCAAGTTAAAAACAGTTTGCAGCAGAAGGTAAAAGAAGTAAAGAGACTGCATGGAAGTTTAGGGATGCTGGAAACAATTCATATCTCCACATCAGAGGCACCAGTACTGCAGAGGTGAATGGCTAGGAGGTCTCCTGTGGAAACACACTGCTGAGTAGAGTTTTGTGTTGCCCAAGACAACTTAATTCAATGAGAAGGGACCAAATGCTTCCCATGAAGACAGCAGCATTTTCAAGGCAAATTTCTAGGGCTCAACATTGTCACACCGAATAATGAAAATAAAGGGAACACGTATTTTGCAGCCTTTATCAGAAGAATGGGCATCATCGCACTGCACACTGGGACACAGGTGACGTGCAGCAGGGAGCACATACAAGTGGCACAAGGGCTGTTCCCTGCAGCTTAAAAATCTGCAAAGGGAAACTGCAAGCGAAATTCATATTCCTTGCTAAAAACGGCACTTGTTTCACAAAAACTAAACCTGTGTCAGTTGAAAGCTGCTTATTAACTGTAAGACTCTCTGTTGCATCACTAATGCCCTGAAGAAACAAACACAGAGTCACTGGAAATGCCCATGCTCAGACTGGTGAAGGTATCCTACTGTGATGGACCGAACGCATCGCATCACGTTCACGCACGCAGCAGGAAGAGGAACAGTGAGTACACATGTGATAGGTGATAGAAGTAGGGTTAATTCACCTGTTTCTCAAAGAGTATTATCAGACTCAAACTTTTATGAATAAATCAAACGTTCTTCATTTCTCAGAAGCTTATATTGAATTGTCTAGAAACTATGCTGAATTGTCTGGAAAAAGTTATCAGGCCTTTTGGGTCTAGTATCACATTTAAAAGGAAACTCATGCCAGAAATAAATACATAAAATGCAAAAATGCAAAAGCTTTTGCAATCTTTTTCTAAAAAAAAAGATTATTTATGTAGTAAATATGACTTAAGAGAACTTACACAAAACCCCAGAGAGGGCATAAAAATTTTCAGAACTTTAGAAATATTACTAAAAATTATATGCAACTGCATAGGAAATCCCGTGACTCTTTCTCCCTTTTGTCACCACAGATTTCTTAAACAAAAGCTCTTAGATCTGTACTTCTGAACATTTCAAAAACCTTTCAGGGTTTCCCAGCAGGGAGGGGAACGTTTGGCCTAGCACTAAGGACATGGCAGCATGCCAGCAGTGGAGTGGCCACATCTTGCTCCCCCTACAACCCTTCCTCTGAAATGCTCCTTTTCTTGTTTCTAAAATCAAAGATAGCTGAAAAAAAAAGCACTCTGGTTCACCACCTTAGTCCCACTGATAAGCTTTGTGACTGATGCTAAAGACAGCCAAAGCATCTCACAGTGACATCCTGATGTTTAACAACTCAAACAATCCCATAGACAGCGACACCCCACACCCCCATTGCAAGGGACCACTGGTCTAATGGCCAGGGGCCACGGCTCTCATTAATCCCATCCCCGACAGCCAGTCAGGCTACGTGCAAGGTCCAGATTCAAACAGGATACACCATTGCAGTGCTAATCTCTTCCAACAACGCTGACTAGCCAGCAAGGCCTGAACCTAAGCATGCAGAAGCTGATTATTACAGCTGTAATTGCCAGTAACAAACAAAACAAATTAAAACACATATCTCAGTCACAGGACTATAAGAGCAAACAAGGCATTATGACCCGCACTACATCCACACAGGCTGGGACAGCCAAGGTGATAATTAGCCTCACTGTGATATTAAGCCCTCATACCAGCCTCTTCACTAATAAAAATAATGGCCATTTTCAGCCTGCAGCAACCACAAAAAAATAATGACAGGACACTAGCAAGGTGTGCTCCAAGTGTAAGCTAAGCAAACATGCCAGAGGACAGCAGCCTGCCTTTCCAGCTGCCACTGGACATGAGTGGCACCATAAAACTGGTATGAGAGACACTGACTGCTTGAGGCTAGAAGGTACACAGTCAGAGAAGACATGCTGTGAAAAACATGGTGACAACAAAGCTCGCGGCGGGGAGTGGGAGAAGGAAAACAGACAAGCAACACACACTGATGCATTTCTCTTGACAAGCCTGCTGTGTACCAAACTCCATAAATAGATAAAACCACTTTTGCCTGTACACTGAGCATGAGCAAAAGCAATTATACTCTTAGCAGCTAAATATTCCAGCTCATATTCCACCTGAGTACATTGGCAGTGATGACAAAATGAGCTGTTTACATTGTAGATTACTCTTGATCATGTTTGAGACGCAAAAGGGTGACAGAATAAGAGAAGTCCCATGGAGGCACATGAGTGCCCAGGATTTGCACAGGAGCAGTGTGCACAGGGGCAAGAAACTTTGTTGGGTTGGACATGCACATTCATTTCATGGATTTCAAAGTCCTTTGGAAGCTTTGAAGTTGCCACCAGCACTCACCAGTAAATAAAACATTACCAAGCAACATGAATAAAACAAGAATAATTGGATCAAGGCTCAGATGATCAACTACCTGCTTATTGCATAAGACACTACATAAATAAATGAGCCAACAGTGGGTTAACTGACTGTGTCATGCTGAAGAGGTTCTTTCTGAGCACTGCTACAGACCAAGACAAACCATCTGACAGCAAGCTAAGGATGTGCCCTGCAGCTCTGTTAATCAGAACATCCCAATGTCAGCTTGAGTGACATTGAACAAACATAACCTCCTAGGAGACAGGGGGAAAAATTACATTGCTTTACAGTTTACACTCCATATGAGAATGTGGTTTTTCACAATGCCTCCTTGATGCAGGCAATGGCTTGGAGCAAACAGCTGTTAAAATTAGCTTGTTTTTGTCTGTCTGATGCATCATACTTGAAAGCTTTGGACTTCTGCTGGAGAAATGCACACCCAGTGACCCTGACATAACACACAAACACTTTCTTGCTTTGCAGATGCTACCAGATGGCACATGGGCCAGCAAATACGGCAGTGAAAACCACCCTCAGTTAACAGCCCGAACCCTCACCCCTGTCAGCAGCGAGGATTTCAGAAACACAGGTGCTGTTACTCTTGTGCTGCACCCTGCAACCCACCCTGGGACCACGTCCAGACTCTCTGGACACATTGTTCAGGTCACGGTTTGCTGCTGCCCCTCTGATCTGGGTGGGCAGAGGGCTGCATTAGGTGGCTCAGACACATTTCCAGTCCCAACCATGGCAGCCCTGGAGGCCCTGCAGCTGATTCCCAGGGACGTTTGCAATCTGCCCAAACTAACAGACTTATACTTCCTGACATTCTACTCTCTGGATACACTAATTAACAGTAACAATGTATTTTTTGTTCATAATGACCGATTTTGATAACCAAGGAAACTACAGGAGATATTTTAATTCTTTTTTCCCAGCAAACTGTGCCTATGTGGCAGTGAATAATCTGCACTACAGCCAGAGACCCCTGTACTTCTCCTTCTGAACCCTCATCTCCATCACCAGAAACACGGGGAATCCTGTCCACCAAAGGATAAATCAACAGGCTGCATGTGATAATGTAGACAACAACCTCCTGCTCATACTAACAGTTAACAGTGATGTATAACACCAAATCATTCCTTTTGTTCTTGTGAGTTTCACACCCCGCCAATGCTTGCAGCTGTAAGAATGTTTATTGCCTCTCCTTTATCACTACACTTCATTTACTAGCTCATTTATCTTCTTTATTATCTTCTTTTAAATAAACTTCCTATTCCCAGCCACTCTCATCAAGCTGTGTTGATTTCCTTCCTGTTTTTACACATCTGTTCTGTGCTGAGGAGTCCAGAAGTGCAAACTGTGTTGCATATGAGGTCACCAGGAATACAAAAGACACCAAAGTCTGTAAACATGACATTGAGAACATCTTCATTGAGTCATCTGTAATTAATTGCTAATGTTTAAAGCAAAAGTAAGATTAACTTCACATTGAAACCCAAAATCTTTGCCTATACGATCTATCACAAGTCTCCCCTTGGCCTCCCTGGCACGAAGGGACAGCCTACCCAGCTCTTGGAGGAGAAGCCAGGGTTCCCCCCCGGCAGGGCAGTGCCCACCTCCCCAGTTTGTGTCTCCCCAGCCCTTCAGCGCTTCTCCAGACAACGTGGGAGGGTTCCAGACGAGGAAGTTTCTCCAGGACACCTGGTTCCAGCCACCACCCCCGGAACAGCGCGCTCCCCTCCTGGCTCTGCCCTCCCCTCCCGCTCGTCCCACAGCCACCGGGACCGGAGGGACAGGGACGCTGGAATTCTGCCCCGGACGGGGATCACGAAGCCTCCCCGGCCCCTGGCTTGGTGGCTGACACTAAAACTGCTGCCGGCGGAGGCTCTGCCCGCCGCCTCCA
This sequence comes from Aegotheles bennettii, assembly GCA_013398125.1. NCBI lineage: Eukaryota > Metazoa > Chordata > Aves > Caprimulgiformes > Aegothelidae > Aegotheles > Aegotheles bennettii. Next base: position 132,270 of record VZRW01001988.1, on the reverse strand, counting down.
CCCGCCCCGCCGGCGCC
>VZRW01001988.1:68718-131775 GCA_013398125.1 Aegotheles bennettii | reverse complement strand
CAGCCGCCGCCGCGGCGAGAAGGGGGCCGGGTGCGTGCGGTGGGGCGCGGGTCCCGGAACCGCGGTCTCCTGTGGGGCACAGCCGGGCGCTCGGCGTTCAGCCCGAGTCACCGCAGCAGCGTGCCCGGGGCCACAGGCGCTTGTGCGGCTTCACACGGGCTCGCTGCTGGCCCGCGGCCACCGGCCGGGCCGTGCGGCTGCTCCCTTTGTGGCAGCTGTGACAACCTGAACATTCAGCTGCTCTCTAGGAAGCCATAAACAAGGCCTGGCCCTGCGCCCAGCACAGTGCAGCTCCCTGGTGTTCTCAGTTGTGGCTTTTTCCCACTGGACCTGTTTCCAAGAAATATGGCTGAGCTGGCCCAAGAGATCTTGCCAGCATTTGTCTGCACGATGGCTGCTTCCCAGGTCTAGGAAAGCATCCTGAAGAACACCTGGAAGCTGCTCTGCAGCAGCAGGCAGCCTGTGCCAGGACAGACAGGGAGGCAGCTAAGGCAAAGCAGCTTGGGATGGCCCAAGACAGGCAAGCAGGAGAGGGACTGGCCAGAGTGCATGAGAGTTTGAGGGTGTAGAGAACAACTTCTTGCAACCAAGAGTTTATGGCCAGATGTTTTTCTTACTAAGAACTCTTCTGCAAAAGCAGCCACAGCTCCCGGGAAAGGCAGGCTCCCGAGCAGGCATGGGCACAAGCTGCTCTTAGGAGTAATGGCACCAGCAGCTAGTCACAGATTCAAAACTAGATACAAGTTCAAAACAGCAATGAAGCCAGAACTTCAATTTGGAAAAGCCTGTAATAAAGGAGCAGTGGAAAGACAGCATCCAGGCTGTTGAAGTTAATGAGAAAACTCATGACAGGGATTTTTATCAGTTTGATGGTTGAGTCAACTGAGCATACCCGTACATGGCAATGAGCTCCTCACATATCTCAGGTGTGAATTTGACCAAAAAGGTGGCTATAAATTTGAGTTAGACTCAGTGCTGTAAAAATGGAAAGTGTCAAATGTTACAAAGTAAGTTTTGAAGGAGTCAGTTAATCTGACTTGTGCACCAGGGCAACTGCAAAAACATTGCGAATCAGATACCTTGAGAAATAAGCTTTGTTGCACAAGGATTAACACAGCTTTTCTTTAACAGAAGTCACAGCCTGCAAACTGATTCGAGTTCTCTGAGGTACTTACAGCAGATGTGTAGGCAGAGGTATCTGGTAATGCTGTTTAGCCCACAATGCTCTGCCTCCAGCCTGCTCAAACAGCTCAGAGAAGCAGCAGCATGGGACAGTTAAGTGCAAGATGTTTGATAAGGATATGGAAGGAACAGGGAGCCCGAAGTTCTGGACTGTATTGTGGAAGATGCCATGAATCCACTGATGGGCAAGCAAAACCAGAAATGCTGACTTAGCTGAAACAGCACCCATGAGGGCAAGGCTGAAGGCCACTACCTAAGACACAGTGAGAAAGAAAGTGGGTCAAGGCAAGGAGGGACAGTGGCAGACAGCACAGAATTTAGTCCAAGAAATAGGGAACATTCAAGAGACATTTAGAGCAATAGGCGACCCAGGTCAGCAAGCTACCAAGCAGCACACATGTCAAACAAGCATTTCACTGGGAGTATTTAAGTAGCTGCACTGCAGAGGAACCTACCAGTTAATACAGAAAATAATCAGAGAACTCGGGTCTGGTACCACTGGGGAAAAAAAGCCAGTGGGCAGGGAAGCACAACCCAACAGGGGTGCAAACTACCTGCTATTCAACAGTTGCTGTTCTGGTAGGGAATTAAGAGTTTCATGGGGGGAGCTGGAAGAGGGCCCTGTGCTGCATCTACAGGGACATGAAGTGGTGCAAGAAAAAGTGCAGGGATATTTATTGAAAATTTGGACAAACAGGCAGAGGAGAATGGCTGTCCACAAGTCAGCATCCTGAACACTGCTCTGGGGTGATGAGATGAATGAGGTACAGGCTATGTAAGGCACAGAGGAGGGCCTGTAAAAGGACACGCAGGAATGGATGAAGTAATTGAGGAAAAAGCTTTGGACAAATTCTTTGTGAATGCTGTCGTTGGGAGGGAAGGCTGGAGCTGCAAGAAAATACAATGAGATACAGATACATGGGCAGATGTGTAAGTCTAGAGAGAGGACTGGGCTGGAGACAGGCCCAGGCATCAGACTGGTGTGGCAGGCAGATTTGGAGTCGTTAATAGTGACTGAAGTGGCCTGGTGGATTTTTCAGAAAGGGGTGATAGGACAAAAAAATCCAAAGTATCTTGGCATTTTGTACTGTACCAGTTGGACATGAAGACTAACTATTCTAGATGCAACAGATCTGTCTGATCTGACAGTTTCTAAAAGAAAATGCCTCTTGTTCTCCTGCTCTGGGCAGATTCCTAAACTACTTAAATGGAAACCCATTTATTCTTGGATATCACTGTTTGGCCTTTTCCCCAGAACTTACCTGGGGGTCCCCACTAGCCTTTCGGAGGCTCATATGACCAGAGTCGAGCTGGTGTACTGGAGTCCCAGAGATGTGGTAGCCATTCACTGTAAGAACAGGTGGAGAGTTAGCAGCGCACATTTTAAAAACCGATGGCATAATTGAATATACAGATATAAATCACAGTGCCTTTTTTGAGTCATCAGTGTTCACTGCCTCCAGCCTAAGAAACTACAGATGCTTTTCCCCATCCCATTAGGCTGGCAATGTGCTGTGTTAGCTCCAATCCAGAAAAACCCCAGAACTGGACTCTACAGAAGCTCAGCCCGTGGGCCCACTCCACGCTCAGGATCCTGTAGCAGACTCTTATCAGGAATTATGACAGGAGTTACTGAATTGGAAAGAGTCAAGGAAAAGAGATCTCCAAACTCAAAACAGTTCCCATGGAGCTGTTTGGTAAAATGATGTGTCTGAAGAAGCAGGGTATGTAAAAAACACTGGTTTAATGCAGATGTCTTTTAATGTCAGGAAAGCAACCCTTGTAAGATGTTTATGGTTCATGTATGCAGCTGTAGGGTGCTTTATTTTTAGAATATACTAAGCAAAGAATAATGCTCAAAGTAAGGTTGAAACAAGATAAACAACTGCATCACGAATCCTTTGGTCACAACAAAACGTGCAATCTTCAAGCATACTTCACACTCAGCTCTGCTGATAGAGGGGTATCAGTTTGAAAAAATTCTATGAAAGCATCCTCTAGATTGCATTATTTACAGTCAGCTGGCAGCAATGGTCTTTACATTTAGCACTTTTATCGTAATTTTTGCTTTGCTTTCTCTTTCTGCAGTACCCGAAGCTTTTCAGCACAGTTGCACAGCTGATTCTCTATCACTTGATTCCCTGCAACTTCAAGTCAGAACAGAGGTAAAGTGGTCAACTCTGTAGCTACTGCTTTCTAAAAGGCTTCATTGTGCACATACGCTCTGCATGGAAGAGATATAGCCAGCCCATGTTCCTCCACAGCTTTTTGCTTCCCCTGCCCCAGCAGAAAGCGGGACTGGGAAAAGCAGCCTGTCCTTCCCTCCCAGAGCTGCAGCCCTGCTGGCTCCCTGGGCCACCAGCTGCCTCCATGCTCCAAGGAAGGAACCATCTCAACTCTGAGCTGACACTTCAGACAACTCTCCAGAAGATGCATCAGTAGGGAAACAGCAGGCAAGAAGATGTATTAGAAGGGAAAGCCCCACCACATTTACTCTGCTACACTCACATGACATTAAATATACATCCCATTTAATCACAGCATTTTGCTTTGCTCTGCCCAGAGCAGATTCACCCAATGCAGTGGTCAAGCACAGCATCAAACAGTACCTGCAGAACTCTTCCGTGACACAGGGCTCTTTGGAGTCCCAGGCACACTGCTTGGCCGCTCCCAGGTTGTTTCTGTTGAATGGAAACATCAGTTTAAGGGTGATGGAGGCCTTGCATACATATCAGAGTTCTGACTGTTATACACGTACTAATGAGTCTGACCCTCAGTGTTTTCTGAACCAGGTTCTCACCCTGTGAGGAAAGTGCCTGCACCTCCCTGCTCTCCCCATCTCCTCTCATCTCTTTCTGCTGTCACTTCCCAGCCCCTGCTCCCTTGGCTGCCAGCTGGGATGGGTAGAAACAGAGCAGACTGGGAGCTGCATCACTGGTTCTTCCAGTGCAGGTCTGCCCCAGAGCTGTGCTGACAGGAAAGCAGGGATAGAGCTGTACACACAGATCGCTGCCTGTAAGCTGCTGCCCAGTCTGCACAGGCAGCATTTCCAGGGGTAGCCAAATCAAGCCCAGCATGGGGTCCTACCTGCAGCCTGGGGTGGACATGGAGCTGCAGCACAGCCAGTCATGGCTCTTACCCTGAGAACAAGGACCGAGTGGTGGCAATGCCTTTGCTCCTACTTACCACATGAAAGGCAGCTGTGAATGACTCAAAGATGTGGTTTTAGTGACATACATACAGACCATAGCATTTTTACCTTAAAAAAAATATTTCCCTGGCAAATTTCCTTTTTTCCACTTGGGTCCTTTAGCAGATGGGATATGCACACTTATGGCACACCAGTTTTGATACTCAAAAGACTGCTGCTGCTTTTCCCCTCACAGTTTTCTCTGTAGTTTAACCATTCTGGTCATTTTCTCAGCAAATGGAAAATTATTTTTGACCACATGCTAAATACAGAAGATTTAATTGCAAAACTTTGTAAAGTTTGCTAACAGCAGACAGTAGAATTAGAGCAGCAGCTTCTGCAGAAGCCTAGCTAGAAAGCTCAAGCCACCATCCCTTTTAAATAAACATATTGGTACCAAACCAAATAAATAATTCTGCCTGCCTGCCAACATCAAATAACAATATAAGCAAGTCAGTGTAATCAAGTCACAGGACTAATGTGGTCACTTTGTTTGAAACTTTCATTCTCAAAATCCTAACCAACAGCCATCTAAGCCTGCCAAAGTTTGAAATCCTGCATCTCAATATTCTGGACGAACATGGTCAAGTGGTAACAGGACAGGAGAGGCGGAGAGAGCCCTTGGGCTTAACAGTGCAGGGGCTGGCAGTCAGTGCTTCCACTGGGATATATAAAGCCTCCTAACCCAGGTGAGTGCTCATTTGAGCAACACACAAGATGCTAATGTAGAATCATAGAATTGTTTTGGTTGGAAAAGACCTTTAAGATCCTAAAGTCCAACCACTAACCCAGCACTGCCAAGTCCACCACTAACCCATGGCCCTCAGCATCACATCTACACGGCTTTTAAATCCCTCCAGGGATGGGGACTCCACCACTTCTCTGGACAGCCTGTTCCAATGCTTGACAACCTTTTTTGTGGAGAAATTTTTCCTAATATCTAGTCTAAACCTCCCCTGGCACAACCTGAGGGCATTTCCTCTTGTCCCATCACTTATTACTTGAGAGAAAAAAACAACCTCCCCATTGCTTCAGCCTCCTTTTGGGGAGCTGTAGAGAGTGAGAAGGTCTCCCCTCAGCCTCCTTTTCTCCAGGCTGAACACCCCCATTTCCCTCAGCTGCTCCATGTCAGACTTGTGCTCTAGACCCTTCCACAGCTCCGTTGTCAGCACCTCAATATCCTTCTTGTCATGAGGGGCCCAAAACCGAACCCAGGATTCGAGAAGCTGCCTCACCAGTGCCGAGCACAGGAGGATGATCCCTGCCCTGGTCCTGCTGGCCACACTATTGTTAATACAAGCCAGGATGCCATTGGCCTTCCTGGCCGCCTGGGCACACTGCTGGCTCATCTTCAGCTGCTTTCAACCAACACCCCCAGATCCTTTTCCATCAGGCACCTTTCCAGCCACTCTTTCCCAAGCCTGAAGAATTGCATTTATCCATCTTTATATACACATTCATGCACATACATACACACACAGATGTTCTCAAGGGTTGTACTGGGTTCATTATTTCAAGAAAGGACTTAGGATCCCAAATGGGAAAAGGTGCTATCCCCCACACCTGTGATGCCGAAATCCTTGGGACACATGCACTGCTTCCTGCTTCCCTCCTCTCTCCCTTTCTCCCCAAGCCATTACATGCTGTTCCATGTAGAGAAAAATACTTGGAACTGTTTTTCTCTTTGCAAGTGCAAAACCTGGTGCACTAGAAGCTTTGATGAATCATGAGAAAATATTTAAATTTTACTCAGCTTTTTGTGAATTGGGTAGCTCATTAATAAATTCCATGCTAGGTCAATGAGGAAGAATTGAAATGTGTTTTAATTAAACAGAAGGAAAATCAAATGCTAAGAGTTGTCTTTTATGAGTCAGCTTGTCTTGCTTAAAATATACAAGTGCGTGGTTAAATAAAGACAAATTCAAATTTACATTTATTGAAATGCAAAGGTAAACAATAGAATATGCCACCCACATTTCTAGTAGATTTTTTTCCTAAAGAAATTTGTTGATTAATGAATAAAGTAAATTAACTGACTTGCAGAAAAGTGTTTTAAAGAATTGCTTTTGGAGATTGGTGTGGAGGGGTTACGATGTCCATTCTTGCTATGGCCAAGTGCAATCAGTGGGATAATATGCTTCTGTCAAATTGACTTTGACATTAGCAGTAAAAACCGTTACCTTTGTATTTGGCTCAGGCTTTTTTATGCAAGCATATTTGTCTACAATATTCTTGCATTTTGGAGACACTGCAGAGGAAAGTACCTAAAACCAATGAATATATTTGAAAATAAATTAGTCGGTTAAAATTACCAGCTTCTTGTAACTGGTCACTGCTTTGCCTGCTAGCTGCTGTGGGGCTGGTGTGAAATACCTAATTCTTCCCCTCTGCCATGCATAAAGCATAACTTGAGGGCAGAAATTTTATACATGAAAGAGCAGTGCTCAGTGGTTAGCATATTTGTGAATACAATCCAAAACACTGAGTGCCTTGACAAATTTTCTAAAATAAAGTGATTACGGACTTACGCACATTGAAAAATAAAACAAAAAAATGCTATAAGAATGCATAAAATAGAAATAACATCTTTTATTGGATAGAGAATGAAAAGAACAAGAATATTATTAACTCAATTTATTTTGAGCGCTAGGAGAAAAAAATCTACTTCTGTGCACAGAGTAACAGAGGGGTTATTCTGGCAGCCCAAAGCAGAGGTAGGAACTAACCTTGATCAGGACTGCGTTGCTGTAATGCCATCTACTGGAAGCAACTAAATTTACAAAGATAATACTGTAACATTACAATTTCTCTGCAGCTTAGTCATTATTAGAAGGGTGATTTTTTTTCCCCACAACTAGAGACAGCATCCTGTTTGATACAGTCAAGACAGATTCTCATCTTAGAGTACCAAATGCAGCCTTTGATCCTGGTACTTGGAAAATCTGAAGACTACTTGTAACCCTGCGATGAAATCACTGCTATTAGGAACAAATTCAATATCGGACAAGATTTTATATCCCACACGCTTTTCCAGAGGATGTTGGAGACAAGCTAAAACCTCTCATTCTGTGAGAGTGCAATTTAGCCTTGGCAGGCCAACACCGACAAGTTCTCCCTTATCAGCCATGTCAATTATTCTATATAGCCAATGAGGGGAAGGTATAATCACCAGTTTCCTCATCACTCTCTGGACTGCGAAGGAGGTCTGTGAACAGAAAGAAGTCCTGAAGCCCTGGGAGGTAACTGGAAATTAGTTACTAAACAGCAAGTCAGTAGAAAGCCACTTGTTCAAACTGAAATGATGTAGTGAGAGGAAAAATAGCTACAAGACCCAAGTGATACATGCCAACAGAACCAAAGAGGGTTTTCACAGATGTGGTTAAACATTTCCTCCCAAAGGGAAGCAGAAACTTCTGGTGTTTGGGGGAAGAAAGTTCACTTTGCATTTGCTTGGCAGAATGAGTAATGACATGATTCCACAGCTTCTGAGGAGGTCCCAATGCAGACAGTTTCTGTAATCAAAGTGTAGCAGCTGAAGAAGGAATCTTGTGTCCCTTCTTCTTGAATCCAGTAGCACTCTGAGGTCAAAACAGCTGCTTTCCAGTCTGAATATACAACATCAGCCAAACATCAGGGCTTGAAGGTCTAGCGTAATCCCTTCTGAGCATGTTTATATTGCTTTCAGGGATGGATTTAGTACCTCCGCATGGTGTCATGTGTAGAGCTATTCTAGGAGCTAAACGTTCCACAGTTTCATTGGTCAAACTGCAAGAATAGGGCAGAGTCAGCCAAGGGACCTCTGCGTCTCCTTACTGTGCAGAAACTTCCCCTGATCTTAAATATCTGTAGCAGCAACAAGTGTCACCCAGCTGCTGGTGCTATCTCAGGTCTTTATAAATAAGTTTGGAGTTTGATTTGGTTTTAACAGCAATAAATCTGTAATGCTGAGCAGCTCCAAACCCAGTTTCTGCCCTGAATAACATGAAGCACTGCACAGGTCACTCTGACATGGATGAAGAACAGCAACAGAACAGGCTTCTCCTCGATGACACAAGAAGAAACCTGCAAGCTTCACCCAAACCGTTCCTGAAAATGTGCAGAATTAGAAGTCACATTCCTAGTAGGGTAGAATAAGCTTCACAGTCTCACCTACTTTTTTTTGGATTCACTTTGCTCTTGCAAATAGCATGCAGGGATCACCTGTATGAACAGATAGCTTGCAAACCTCCTACCCCTCCTTTGCTGGTCCACTGCATCTCCATAGGCTTTCAGCAAGGTTTGCTGCCTGTGTATGGCTCCCCAAAGTGCAGAGATTGGTTGCATTGGTGAGTTGAAGGGCGTACAAAAGCCTTGCTTTGGAAACAGGTTTCCTTTAACAGCACAAAACTGCACTCCCCAGTCCAAACCTCCAAGCTGCTTGAAGGCAACATGCTCCAGCTAGCTTTGCTGGAAGCAAACCTCACCTCCCCAGCAAAAACCAAAGCCATCAGTGCTTTCGCATCTTTTATTCCATTTCTTACTAAGATCTTTCCCACATTTGTGATGAATCAGAAAGGTTTTCATGGCACTTCATTTCTTGGTATTGTGTGTGGGAGAAAACAGCCCAAAGGAAAGGCAGGGGAGTATGTGGGTTTGTGCACATAAGGAGGGGAAACCACTTGCAATGCCCTGAAACTGGAGTAAACCATTCAAAACTTTAGAAGCAGAAGGAGTGGGTGAATGAAAGTACAATTAAAATGCTTTCCTCCTGTTGTGTAGAGGATGTATAGCACAAGGAGATTTTGTTTCACTGGCATGAGGAGATCTTACCTCTGTGTCAATTCACAGAACTGACTTGGGCCAAGAAGAACCATCCTGGCTCTCCCCTCCTGCAGGCCAGAATCTGAGAACTCTCCTGATTCAGCACAGCAACTCTTTCATCTTAGTGCCACAATGTTTTGGTCCAGTGAGCCTTGCAGTACTGAACCCCATATGGGTCACTGATAGTAACACCAGCTCAAAAGGCTGAAACAACCAGCCCATGCATGAGCCTCTGAACTCCAACATGGTCCCCTACTTGGTGTCTTCTCATTGCATTGTAAGGTCACAGTTCTCCATGGGCCTCCCAGAGCCCCAATCCTTACTTCCATCCTCATACCTAATGAAAAGCAGGTAGAAGCAATAGGTGCAAATCTCTCCACACCTGCATGAAACATGAGATTCAATCTCACAAGAGCTGAAAGCAGAGCACCATGTAGTACATGTGGTTGCAGTGTCAGAACTGAAATCCAACCCCATCACACAATCAGTTCAATAAAAAAAGAGAGTGAGGCTGCCACACAGATTTTATCCTTGGTCTCGAAACAGCACCATGGAAACAGGCACCATCCAAGAGTTCTTGATATCTTCTGTTCATGTGTCGAAGATAGAGGTGTTTGTCGTTACCTTAACAGCATGGGAAAAGCTGCTGACAATAGTGTTTACTTGATCTTTTAAAATTAGCACTGGGACCTGTATCATGCCCTTCTTTTTGCAACACCATGCAACAAAAGCCAGCCCTTCATTGCAGGCTTAATAGTGATAATAACGCTATTTTCAACACTTTCTGAGACATACATTGTTTTTCTAGGTTTTAGGCCACTTCACCAGGTTTCTATACCACCCTTTAGCTAGGGCATCCTGTATTAGAGGGAAATTGTCACTAAAAAGTTTTATCCGTTTGAGAAAAAACATAATAAAAATGCTTGACATCACTTAGGTGTCTCCACAGACAACCACAACCACTGTTACTATCTCTTATCTGGCCATGTTGGACCATGCACTGTTCATGACAATAGCCTATGGACAAGGCACAAGGAGGATGCAGATTGGTGGAGTTTTCAGCTGTGGATTCCAATGGGCTTAGACATGTCAGTGCTTAACCACTCAGACTGGGATGTTTTAGCAGTTACTGGTTTGGTGCCCTGGGAAACTTACTTGCAAGACAAAGACAGCACCATGCTGGATGGAAGGAACCCAGCTGCTCGCTAGCCATAGGCTTTTTAAAGTCCCTAAGCACTAGGTTTCTGAGCGGAACGCAATGTGTTTATGGCGCTGTTTTCAGCTATTGTTTGGGTGTTGGCTAGAAAAGCAAAATCTGGTCTTTTTGCTCTTCCTGGGGTCAGTAGACAGGCTGCAAGTTGCACTGGTTGCACAGCTGGATCAGACACTTGCTTGGAATTAGGAACTGCAGTGGAAGAAAGGTGAAGGGTAAATGCAGATAAACTGTAAAGGGTACCTAGGAGGACAGAACCAGAAAAGCTGGCTGGTGGTACCGGACAGATACTAGGTAATTCATATTTTTGTAGGCAGATCAAGAAAATTTTCCTAAACCCCTGAAGTGCTGGACTTGACATTTCCTTCAAGAAAACAACCTCTTGTATCTACACACTTCAGGGCTGCCTGAAAGTCCATGCCCCAGAACTTGCTGTTGCAGGTGGCATTTTACTAATGACAATGAGAATATATGGACCTTAACTGGGATCAAGATAATGTGAAGGCAAAATTTCTGCTTTCCAGGAGACAGAAATCTGTTTAGTAAATGGGAAAGACAAAACACCACAGACAAGAAAACCTGGAAATAAGGACACACCATGTAAGACTGACCTCAGCTGAGAATGCAAGATGGCAGCAAGCCACATACACACTTGTGTCACGTGTGTAAGTCATCTTTAATGATGGTACAAGGTAGCTGGAGTGCTGTTGTTTGACTAATGCAAGAGGTATTACAGCTGCAGCACATCAGAGAATTTCTTTAGCATAATCAAATATTTTCCTGCTGAATCTACCACCCACGCACAGTTGTAAACCACTCCCAAAGACACTGAGCAACTCTATGGTTAACCACATAGTAGCTGTGTGTTCTGGGCACATGGTAATTTCGAACTCGGCATGGCAGTGTGATCCTAGGGCTCCCCTTTCAGAAAATACACAAAGGCCGCCCCTGCTGAGCAGCCTGGAAACTCTTCCATGGTCTCTCACAGTTCAGGTTATGTGCAGTATCATCTGCTCTGCTAGCACCATTCAGTCAACGGGCTTACAACAGTCTCACATCTGAAAAGAGGATTAACAGGATGTCATAGCAGAGGAGATTGCCTACCCCACTACCCCAGCTTTGTTAAAGATGGTAAGTATTGTCCATGCACAGAAGATGCTATGTGAAGCACACAATTCTTTACACCTTTCAGGGACTGGATAGCATCCCCACACTCCCACCCTGACTGCTTCTCGTCTTCTCTACCCCTTCATTTACTCATCCTACCCCAGGTCTTTATGTCCTTCCCCACACTTGTGCCTGGATACATGTCTCTTCTCATTTGCAATCACAACACAGAGCTACAATTATTATTGATAAGAAAATGTCACACTAGGGAATTGCTTCAGGAATATGTATTTTCAGATGATGCCAGTGTAGTCCTGGAAAAGGGGAAATGTTCAGCCCTAGTAAGCTGCATGAATTTGCCAGCAGTCCTGACACTGCCTGAACTGAATACGAAGCATTGTAAAGAAACACAGGCAGGGGAGAGCAGTGCTATTTTCCTTCCTTTGGGCTCTGAAAAGCCTGCTGCCAACTCCCCAAAACAGCAGCAAGTAAATAAACACAGCTATTTCCCAGGGACTGCCAGGTAGGATATCCAGGGCAGAAATGATTCCACCTTACCTGCATCTGCCTCCAAATAACACCCAGGTTATCCAGATGTTGAACGTAAACTTGAGCACTGTCTATTTGCCACCTCTCCCAGACAGGGTGTTTTCCTATTCACAGTCTTCCCATCAGCTCATACGCGTGAAAGGTTTTGAAAGTTTCGCACACAGTGATTTTGCTACCCTGGCCAGCCTGGGGACATTTATTTCTTGAAATCCCAGCAGAACAAGAGAGCTTCTCACTGACTTGCTGAATTGGTACGTGTCTTGGGAAGGGAATGGACAAGGACACCCTTGTACACCACCAGATACAGGCAACCTCAGCTGAATGGAGACATGGGCACAGGCCTTAAGAGTTCAACAGAAGTCTACAACACTTCACCTAAACACTTACTAGTTTTTCTTCAGTAAGACCACACAAAACAACCCCTCACCTGAGTCACAGAGAGAGATGAAGGAGTGTGAGTAAAGCACAGGGATATTTATCAAGCTGGGACTTGAGCCAGCTCACTTGAAATATGAAGGCCTCAAGATAACGTGGTTTCTGGAAGCCTCATTTCATGTTTCTTCAAATAGGTCAACACTGGAGCTGACGTGTGAGCCCAAGGAAAGTGAAGATGGACAGCTGGCCTTGAGGAATGGAATTCACCACTGTTTGCTGAGGTAAAACCAACAAAAAGGACAGCATAGTCCTTATGAGAAAGAAATATCAAAAAGCCTGTGCTCATATTTTTTCTGAAGCAAATAAGGAAATTTGATGGGCAGCTATGGTGGTTCAGAAGAGGCATGGGAGCTGAGCACAAGGGCATTTTACACTCTCTCCACTTTTTTCTCCCCTTGCCTGCAAACAGGATCCCTCAACCTATCCATCTTGGGATGTACAGACCCCCTTCTCCCTCAGTCCATCAGCTGCCATCACTGCCAGCTGCCAACACCCTTCCCCATCCCCAGAAAGCAGAAGCAGCCATCCCTACAAACCCCTCTTGGCCACCGGGAAGGATCAGGCCAGAGAGGGGTGGGTTGCACACCATGCTCTCCCCATCCAGAGTCACAAGCACCATTATACAGACCAGACTTCCTCTGCAGGTCAGCAGAAGCTTCAGGAAATGGGGATAAGGGCTTTGGGCTGCTTACAGACTTCAAACAGCCAATTCCTCTTCCCTCAGCACATACAGTGGTGTGGGACAACACACACTGAGCCCCATACTAGAGGGCTTGTGTTGGTGCAAGGGGCTGTATGCCTGTGGGTAGTGATACTGAGGCTGGAGAAACTGGGGAAGCATGGGCATGGAGGCAGCTAAACACTGGCTAGGAGGAGATTTTAACATCTCAAACTTGATGGGTAAAAAATCCAAGGCAAACTAGTATTGTTTAAGGGCACAGGGACAGAGTGCTGAGGAAGAGCCAGTACTACAGGTCTGGGAAAGACCTTCTCACCTTCAGAGAGTTACTTCGTAAGAGTAACCTCTAATCTCCCATTCATTGCTCCAACAGTAGATAAGTATTTCCCCTCCATCTGCTGAATCAAACCTATGAGTACTGCACACACAAATGCAATTTTTTTCAGCTCAGACCTAGTAGATTCTAGCACATAGAAAAGCTTTCTGTGAGGCTTACAGCTCTGTAGCATTGAGCTGCAGCTCTGGCCAGTTCTGAGTCATATGCTTTGGCTACCCTGGATGAGGCAAAGGGTGTGATGGGGAAGGTGTTCTGCCTGAGACATCCCTGAAGCTGTACTTGCAGACCCTGCCTTTCCTTTCCACTGCCTTCCTGCCAGCCCTCATGTGGCCTCCTATGTTATTCTTAGTACTTGTGCATTGTAGGTATCTAAAGACATCTTTCCTCAACCATTGCTATGCCAGCTGGTCATATTTCTGATATTTCCTAAACCTGTCAAGGCTTCCTGTCCCTGAGTAAGTATTTTTGCCCTGGTCTGATATGCAGAGCTGTTGGCCTGGCTTTCCAGCTCCTGTTATTCAAGTAAACCCCAGGAATACTGCAGCTTTTCAGACACTGAATCTCCCCCACAGAGCTGGCCCTCTGAAGTGAGTACATGTGCAGATGTGTGCTTGTGTGCATGTGTGAACACACGTGACTATTTGCGACAGCTGCAGGAACTAAGTGTAGAAATGGGGTGTGGCATTTTACAGATATCTTATGCATCCTATGCACTGCTGGGGAAGAAAGCCAGGATGGGTATTTTGGGTGTGAAGGTAGGTGTGCTCACCATATGACCTGATGGGAAGATTGCTCGACCATGCAGCTCCTCTGTGTGCCTGCTGACACCATCATGACTGCATTCTGCTATGGGAGTAGTACAAGGCAGTAAACTGCAAGGAAACTGAGGACATTTTTTCCATTCCCCTTCAGTTCTAGACTGTGTGCTCAGGTCCCCAGTGAGATTCACTACAGCTAGCTTTACCTGTCTGTGGAGTAGGTATTGCCACCAAAGCTCTCCTTAGAGCTAATGAAGAGAGACTGGCACTTAGAGGGGGTAGCTTACATTAGCTATTTCAGATATCTACATCAGGAAGTCAATTGAGATGTAAAGGTACTTATTTATTTTAATGGCTAAATGGTGATACTGGAAGATCCTGTTCAAATGGAGTTGTCCATCATGCAGATGGTACCTTGTCAGATAAAACAAATTCTGCCCTGCTCCAGTGGTGATAGGGATGGTGAAACCTATCTAAGGGCACAGGAGTGAGCATCCTAGAGGCCAGTCAGTGATTTAGGCTGTGATGGGTGGCAGCCTGACAACCATGCACTTCTTTGCACACACTTCTTTCCAGTTTATCATCCTTGCTTACTGGTGTCCTGATTCTAAACAGAGAACACAAACATGCATTTAACCCTACAAATCCCAAAAGAGGTATCTTAGAATGTCCTTCCAGACAGCATAGGACTCCTTGCAGAGTTAATGATGCAAAATAAGGACCATGGCTGCTACAGAGAAGGGCCTTCCAGGTGTTTTAGAGTGGCTTGCCACATCTCTCCTCTTTCTTATGTTTTGATGTGACAAGCTTAAGATGTCACTAGATGTTGCACAAGACAGATGTCATGCATCCTGACTGTAATGTAATTGGTGCAGACTCAACCTTCCTACAGCAGGCCATACTGTGAAAACAAACTTTAGGTATATTGAAATTATATTGAGCTTCATTCTGCAGACTTTTACAGGCCTTTAAAATGGTTTCAGGATTGAGTCCAAACAGTTTCAAAGGATGATAAACGTGGAGTGTTTACCTGGTTGGGCTATCAAGTGCAGACAGACAGGAATGTGCTCTTTTTCAACTGGCTCATTTACCTGTGCAGATCTGTTTGTTTCATACAGAGTCACCCTCACCCTTTCATGACAATTTTTTCTAACATAATTTTTCCTCATAAGAACACTGCCTCATAAAGTCTATTTCTTTCCAGTTAAGAACCAATTTCCTGTGCTTTTCCCATAAAGTCAATGCAAATTAGACTGCACAACAACATGTATGGCAGAAATACTATTATGTTCAAGTAAGACGTATGGATAGCACAGGCAGATAATCACAATGTAGAAGGACACTAACCACTGAAATCACTGACAACAGTATTAATGCCTCACAAGAGGAGAGGGTTCTGTTGTATTTTGAAGGCTCAGAAGAATCAAAATGTTACTTGCCCCTAAAATCCCATTTTAACTCCCCAGAAATGGGAACGCATACTTGAGTTCCCACCTCTGAATAGCTCAAGCACCAAACCTATTTAATCCCAAAAAACGCTTTTGCACTGTGTGAGGAAGGAAGCAAATGGTGATGGTTGCATGGTGAAGCAGAGATGGTGCAGTGCCAGACCTGTTCAGAAAGGCAGTTTGGTGGACCAGTCACCCAACACCTCCTGTTTTCAGGAGAAGGCAGCAGAACTACATAAAAGGTTCAGCTGAGGAGCAGCATAGAGCCCCATTGCACCAAAACTTGTCTAGCTTTTTCTTGCTGACCTTCTTCAAAGGCTGTGTCCTCTCCCTGCTCCCAACTGTGCACCCGTCCCAGCAGACAGACTGCGTGGTGCAGAGCCCACCAGCTGCTGCTGTCCTGTGCACTGCTGGCTGGTCCTGCCTTTCCCTGGGGAGCATGCAGGCAGGACTATCCAGGGAGAAGCAGGATTTGTCCCAAAGCACAGTGGGAATATTAAGCACAGGTGCATGTGGGTGCACATGAATTGAAGCAGAGTAAATATTCCTCTGAACTCATATTAAGATTCTTTGACTTGTACAACCAGAAAAAGCAAACCAGCGTTGAGTGACAACAGCCTGGTTAGATTTGAGGTATGTAAAACTTGGGGAAACACAGATACCAAACACAGAACAACTCCCATGTGAGATCTAGGCATTTGTCATCCTGTACATTGGTAATTATTTTTCATATAGGCTAGGCTTTACAGACTGAAAAAACAGGCCTGGCAGGGATTTCAGGAAGTCACTTTGTCCTGGCCGAGCTCCAAAGCAAGGCCAACATGATTTTTCATGGTTTTGCGCAACCTGCTCTTAGAGACCTCCAGGCAAACTCCCAGACAACTCCCTACCACCACACTTCACTATCTTAAGAGAGCTAGGAAGAATTACAGCTGTCCTCGTTGAAACTGAAGTGTATTCCTATGTCTTCCAGCCATGACAGGCATTGCAAACAGTCTTTTCTGCAACAGCATTTTATGCACTTGAAGCCTGCCTTCATGTCCCCATCCATGTCTTTGCTTTCTTAGGGCAGACAACAACAAACTCTTACACTTGCCCTTAAGCCAGGTTTTCCACATCTCCCATCATTCTTGCTGCTCTCTTCTGGGCTTTATCCAACTGGCTCACATCTTTCCTGAAGAGTAGAGCCCAAACAAGATAAAATATTCCAGCCGAGGCTTTATAATTTCCTTGTAAAGTTGGAGGCTTACTTCATGCCTCACAGAAAACTTTCCTATTTACACAATGGAAAATGCTGGCTGTTTTTGTACTAGCATAACACTGCTGGCTCACACTCAGTTTTAGATCCTCCAGAGCCCCTGTGATTTTGTCTGTAAACTGCTCCATTGCCTTTCTTTGTCACTTAATTATTTCTGATGAAATCTCCAATCTGAGTGCATCTTTACTTAACAGCATCCTGCTCCTGCAGCATGTGCCCTCAGCTGCAGGATGATTGTGGATTCTGAGCCTGTTCTGTGCAGTACAACATGTTCTGTCCCAGCTTCAGTTAAAGTTAACAATAAGTACTCTCAATGTCAACATGCCATTCAGTACTGGAAATACTGACTAGAATGAAGCCTCAGGCAGATCCCTGCAGGGTTTCCTTCAGTGCAAACTTCCCTTTGACAAGGGACCTTTGATTACCGTGCTTTGAGTATGATCTGCCAAGCAGTTTTGCACCATCTTCCAGTCCTCTCTCCCTTTAGTTTGTTTTCCCTCTAGCCAGCTTTCAAACTGCCTTCCCTGCTTTTAATACCTGTCTTCCCATAAACGGTTGCCTTTCCAGCATGCAGGGTCTCTGCTCACACGCTTGCCCTGTCCAGAGGCTGTATAAATGTTTAGCTACAATCCTAGAATCATAGAATCATAGAATCATTCTGGTTGGAAGGGACCTCCAGGGTCATCAAGTCCAACCTTTATCCCATCATATTCCTAACCATCAGACCATTAGACCATTGCCTCAAGTGCCTCATCAACCCGTTTTTTGAACACCCCCAGGGACGGTGACTCCACCACCTCCCTGGGCAGCCCATTCCAGTGCCCAACCACCCTCCCAGTAAACAACTTCTTCCTGATATCCAACCTAAACTTCCCCTGATGGAACTTGAGGCCATTTCCTCTCGTCCTGTCATCAGCAATTTGGGAGAAGAGACCAACACCAGCCTCACTACAACCTCCCTTTAGGTAGTTGTAGAGGGCAATAAGGTCTCCTCTCAGTCTCTCCAGGCTCAATAACCCCAGTTCCCTCAGCTGGTCTCCATAAGGTTTGTTTGCCAGACCTCTCCCCAGCCTCGTTGCCCTTCTCTGGACTTGCTCCAGCACCTCAATGTCCTTCCCATCCTGTGGTGCCCAGAACTGGACGCAGCACTCAAGGTGCAGCCTCACGAGTGCCAGGTACAGGGGCACCATCACCTCCCTACTCCTGCTGGTCACACCATTTCTGATACAGCCCAGGATGCCGTTGGCCTTCTTGGCCACCTGGGCTCACTGCTGGCTCATGTTCAGCCGGCTGTCAACCAACCTACCACATGAGTGGGCACGTACCTCCTCCCACCACTGCTTAATGATGGAAGGGCTAAAGCTGCCACAAACCTTCTAAGAAAGCCTGCTGTTGCTAGCACCCACCTTCAGAAAGGCAGTGGGTGCTAGCAAGGCCCCAGAGCAGGGCAGAAGGATGCTCTGTCATGCTCTTACCCGACTCAGGGCGTAGCCACAGCCCTGAGCTTGGTGAATGCCCCTCGCCCCGCTCTGGGATATGCTTCCCACTGACTCACAGGGCAACTGGTTGGGCACACAGGACAGCTGGAGTGCTGCAAGAGAAGGACATGCCACTCAAAGGATATCCAAATACAACACTTAAAAGAACAGACAGTGGATACAATGCCTGGAGCTTCCATATATGCCTAGCATATGGCTGAGATAAATGACTGCCTTCTACCTCATGAGTGAGAGACATATGATGGAAGGGACAGCCAAAAGGAGGGAGGATGCATGATAGCAATGCCTAAGGGCTGTGTTACATGTATTAAAAGAAAGCAAGAGTGTGGACTGTGGGCTTCAGGCTACAGGAGACCTGGCAGAGCACAGTTCAACTAAAAACGCAGTGCTACATTTGCTACCTAACATCAGCCCTGAAGGAAAAGCTACAACATACCAGGCTAGCAATTAGCAGAGTATAGTGGCAGGCCAAATCTGGGTACCCCTGGGCTCTGGAAAACGTGGGATCAGAAGCAGCTCCTATAGCAGTACATTGTTGATGGAAGCTCAGCAGCTGTATCCTTGGGTGGAAGCAGCTGGACAGAGCCTTCAGGACATGGGCAAGGCAGAGTTCAAAGGAACTGCTAGCAGGGCTCCATCTGAGGATGTTCATGGATGGTCTGTGTCATGGAGAGGAGTCCTTCCTTCCACTCACTTTATGGCTACTTTTTCCCCTAAATCACTATCTGTGAAAAAGCTCTAGCACAGAATCATAGAATCACAGACTGGTTTGGGTTGAAAGGGATCTTAAAGCTCATCCAGTCACAAGCTCTTGCCATGGGCACTGACACCTCCCACCACACCAGGCTGCTCCAAGTCCCATCCAACCTGGCCTTAAACACTGCCAGGGAGGGTGCATCCACCAGCTCTCTGGTCACCCTGGGTCAGGGTCTCACCACTCTCAGAGTCAAGAATTTCTTCCTCATATCCAATCTAAAATTCCCCTCTTTCAGTTTGAACCCATTCCCCCTCGTCTCATCACTCCATGCCCTTGTCAAAAGTTCCTCTCCAGCTTTCCTGGAGCCCCTTCAGGTACTGGAAGGTGCTCTAAGGTCTCCCCAGAGCCTTCTCCTGCCCAGGCTAAACAACCCCAACTCTCTCAACCTGTTTTCACAGGAGAGATGCTCCAGTCCTTTGATTATCTTCATGGACCTCCTCCGGAGTGCATCCCGCACTCTGTCCACTGACCAGCTCTGTGCTTCTTCCAGTTATTATTACTTTCTCCCCTCAAATTTCTGCATGCTTGAGTAGAAGTCTCTTGCCTTTACTTCAGCTCCACTGTCTGGCTCAGTGGGTAGAAGAAGCACAGAGCAAATAATACAGAAAAGCTTCAATAGGAGGGATACTCTAAGTTATTTAAGATAAGAGAAAAAAATAGCTTAAAAACCCTGTCTCCACAGCAGCCAGAGAGACCTGCTGTAAGCTAGAAGAATAGCCACACATATTTATTCTCTCTGAAACCATTTGCTCTCTCAGCAAGCAGAGCTCACACCATGGTTGAGATATAGACATCCCTTCTTGGATTCAAAAATTTAAAGGAAAAAAGAAAAGGCTACATAAAGTACAAGACCTTATAATAAGGCTGAAGTTGGGACAGTCCCTTTAGACAATTTGGTGCTTCAGCACCTGGAGAAGACACCATTAATTTGGCATGGTGATTCTGATCCAGGTCTAGAGTCTGCACCTGGAAATGGAAGGAAATTCCACAGAGCATTTCAGAGGAGCCTAGGAGGGACCCTACCTTTGGTCAATCACAGATAGCAACCTCAGAGCCTTTCCAGGACAATTTCATGTTTCTTCATGTTGAACTGGAAGCTTTGTAGATTGGCATAACAGGAGACATGAGACATACATAGGGACACACCTAAGCTGCTCTAAATTTGGAGCCTCCTTCCACTTCGAGACTGAAAACTGAAGTCCTCTCTGACAGAACGCCCCAATTGGAGAAGAAACACTCATTTTTCAGTATAGCCCAGTGTAACATGGTCCCTGGATAACCTTACATTCCAAGTATGTGTCCCAGTGTTTTGCTACACATCAGAAGGTCCACCCCTCTGGTGCCAGCTCTCCACCTAGTCCATGCAGCAGAAGGCCCTGGTAGGGTTGAGTAGACAGTGTACTGGCTGAGATCCCCCAACTACTGTAACCTTCAGTGAACACTGCCTTGCGGTTATCCAAGTTGTCTCAAACTCACCTTCCAGTGCAGCTATGTTAATGTACAATTCTAATAAAATACTTTATTCAAACATCTAGTTTCAGCAAAGCAGTTACAGATGCTTGTGAAAGACAGAAGTGAAAAAAAAAAAAGAAAACCACAATTAAACCACTTTGTCTAAAAATAACCAGAAATATCTTTGTCATACTCCTATGGCTCTGAAGTGCTATCCTCTTCTGGCAGGGCACTACAGAGAGCTTCCTTATGCCTTGCCACATCTGTTAAAGAGAGCCCTCCATGAGAAAGCCTGCATCACAATGTACACTCATTAGACAGCTCTGGGAAGCTCCTTTCCAAACCCTTTGAAGGGGGTTCAGACAGATTTAATCTTTCACTCTGAATGCCACAGTACTTACTCCTAGTTCAGGAGACAGTTTGGCCATTTGTCTTAATTAAAATAAGGACTGCTTCACTCCCTTGGAGATGCAAATATTTCTTCCTCAGATGGGTTGTACCTACTCTGACTGACTGGTTAACACTTTGTTGCTTTGAGAAGTTCCCTTTTCTTCCTCCTAGTGACTCACTGGCATATTTAACTACGAAATGTATTTTACACAGAATCTTGTATTTTGTAATAGCCTGTACATTACCAAGTATACTGGCTGCACCCATCTCTGTGGGAGTAATACAAGTAGAACATTGCTGGAGTTTGGTTGGGACCAGACAGAACAGTAGCTGGGTGGGTAATTTCTAACATCTTTCTCTCCTAGGCAGACTCAACATCCAGATTGTGCTGGGCTGCATAGACAGATGTTACTGCCAGACCTGTTACTTCCCATGCTATGCTATATTCTAAAAGAGCCTACATTTCATCAGCCCCACTGAAGCTGGACCTCTGTCCAGCTAGGAGAAGTTATCAACATGGTTTGCCAGGATGTGCAGTGTGCATGCACATCTTGCCAAGAGAAGTGCTCACGCCCTTCCCAGAAGGCATTATTGCCATCAGCACCCAAAGCGTTCCCTGACCTCTCACAGTCCTGCTGCATGTGTGTGGGATGACATAAAGCATCATTTCAGACAACCTCAGTAGTGGAATCACAGGGGAAAGATCATGGGAAAGCAATGTGCACACGGTCTGCAGTATTTCCTGATGGGTTAGCAATATGCCACCTTTTAGCTGAGACCAGATGCACATTCTAGCAATGGCTGTCACCCCTATAGTGGTTTTACAGCAAGTTAACATGAAGTCAACCAGCCACTTTATGAGTCACTGCGTGAAAGCTGCTGAAAACTCAGACTTCCCTGTGGCAGAAAAAAGACAGAATTTTTGAAGATTCCAGAAGAGGCTTTGAAAGACTTTCTGATCATCCATCTCAGGAAAGAGATAACTAGTTCCTGGGAGATACGAGAAATGGTTATAACCTTGCAAACCAACAGTTTTGCATCAACTGCTGTTGGTGGGTAATAGTGAGCAGAAGACCTTTAACTACATGGATCAGACTGAAGGTCAACCAGCTGCCTTTCACTGACCTCTGAGTGCTTGTGCACTAAACAGTGACATCTTTCTCAGACACTCCAGCATACTTTCATCATTTGGTGATAGCTATGATAAAGATAGAGCAGCCTACATGGACATCTACACAAAAAAGACCTTGATGGGAAAGAGACCTAGCTCCTGCTGCTGAAAGAATGGTGCTAAGGAAGCAAAGCAGGAAGGAGGCCCATGAAAGCCTGTGACAGGGACATAGGTTGGCACCATGTGCCTGTGACAAACACTGTCAATGTTTATCTTGATATTCCCAGCAGCAACTGCAGCAGTGTCAGGAGAAACAAGCAGTTAAGACAAGTTAGCAGGTGCAGTCAATGAGCTGCCCAGTCTATGAGAGCTGCAATGAATATTAACCATGCCAATGCAGCTCTACCACAGGAAAGATGGGGACTGTAGTTTTATAGCATATTGTCTATGACTTACCATATGGCTCAAAGCCAAAGAACACCTCCTGAGTGCTAAGGTGCAATCCCACTGTTAGACCGGAGCCTTGAATGCCAGAAGTGACTTTCAGGTGACCGCATGGCCCAGCAGGTCCAACTTCACAGCACAGTCAAGGAAGAAAGTGCATACCCAATATGAGACTGAGCAATCTGCCTATGGGTAGTCCTGCACTGCCAGTTTTGCAGGGACAAAGGTCAGAGCCAGTTTGTCACATTAAATCAAAACAGTGTCCAGACAACTGCTCATACCAGGACTGGATGAGGCTTCATCACACACTTCAACATAAAAGCCTAGAGGTTGCATTCAGCTTCTGCTTTGTCTGAGGCCTAGGTGATACCACAGGTGACTCTTCTTTGGCACATAATCCACTTTGAGGAAGCATAGGAATTTGCGATGTGAATCTGATAGTGCAAAATAGCCCAACAGAGCAAAAATACTCCCAAGCAACATCTTCAAACCGACAAACTAATAAAAAGCAGTATCTGCACAGCTAGAAGACTTTTAGGCAGCAGCATATTCTAACTGAGCAGGCTGATCAAGTCAGCCATAGCTTTGTCTAGCCAGGATCTCCCAAGGATGGAGATTCCCCCACCTCCCTGGTCAGCCTGTGTCCGGGCTATCCTTCCTTCCTAGAGAAAATCACTTTCCCAATTTCAGACCAGGATCTACCAATTGGGATGTGGCTATTGGCCCTTGTTATATCCTCTGTACTTTTGTGAGGGATGTAAAATGCTGCCTGACATTATGGCAAAACTGAGTCCAGGCCATCTACTTCTCTGGGGTAGGGTTCCTGTGACAAGAGATTTTATCACACAAAAACCAGGCTTTTCCTCTTAATGTTTTTTCTGACCTCAACCCAGTGCACATGAATAAGGGTTCACTACCATGAGTTTAATCGCTTCCTCACCCACCTCTGAGCTGCAGTGGGGACAGGGTATCTAACTCCTATTTATCTTCCCAACTGTGCAGGGGATGCTGCCTGTGCGCCAGAGCAGGCTATGCTTGAAAATGGAGGCAGTGTTTAATGGTAATGTGCCTTCTGGAGGGTCCCATACGATGTCAGTGCATAACACTTAGGTGATTAATGACTTGGCTAAGTTCTAGGCCAAAGGCTCCTGAAACAACACACATCAGCCCCTGAATGAACTGTGAGGTGTGTTGTGACAGCCAATGACTCTCTCTACACTCACAGTAAGTCAGAAAGAGGAATGCCAGTGGTCATTCCTGATGGCTGCAACTCAGTTGTGAACAAGGTGAACTCCTGCTGCCTTTTCCTCCCCTGTCATTCTGGCATTCTTTCTGCTAGAGAAATCTGGTTTTGCTGGTCACAAGTCCCTGTTTTGCAATGCTATTCTGAGTTCATGATGAGAAAAGCAGGTAGACATAGTGTTAGGTAAGCCAGAGATGGTACAAGTTTGACAGGTCTTGAGCAGCTGATAAGATTGTGAGTTAAGTCTGCTTCTCTACTAGCATGACAGTGAATAATGCACACAAATATAGTCTGAAAATTCTGTCTTTGATGTCCCATTACATGTGTTTTAATTCCCTTGTCTCCATGGCCAAGCTGACTCTGACTTCAGCAACTTTTCAATTAACTACTTCTGTTTTCCCCTGATGGTGCTTCACTGATATCTGATCTATCAAACTACTTTGCATATATATACATATATAGACATAAACATCTTCAGCTGAAGGGAAAAGAAATAAGGAATGAGATTAAAATTATATCCTTAACAGTGTTTTATATTCTAAAATATCTATGGCAGGGGTGTTTCTACTTTACATTCTCTGTCTTTTGTAAAAGCTTCAGATGTCTTCTAATGGTCAGAATTAAGATGACAGAGGATCAGAACACTAAATCCTTTTATAATTATGTTATTTCATATGGTGTCAGGGTCCTATTAATTGCTTTGATTCTGGGCCTACTTTGTCATCAAAATCAACTTGAGAAAGAATTTGTTGCAATAGATCTGTACTGCTAGGGTGACACATTTACTGGAGCCCTCACACCCACTTACCATTCGTGAAGGTGTTCACATAGTACCTTTGGCCCTGGGGAGACATATAGCTCTGCCAGCCGGGGGGAAGATGGCCATTCAAGGTATCTTCTGTCTGAGGAGTTGCCTTTCTGGGTTTCTGCTGAGAAAAGAAAAAAACCCCAACCTATTAAGCCAGTATCTAGATAATGTAAAGACCAATGAGACACACATCTGGAAAGGGACCATTGTGGTTTGGCATTCTAGAGATTGCAACACATCCAAAGACTTTCAGTCCATTTCTCCCCTCATCTGTCCTAGCTTCTTCCAGAACATGAAGCAATCTTTGCCTGGAGCATTGGCTACACAGAACATCCTTTGGGAGAGAAATAAAACTCCTCTGTATTTGATGTCCCATGAGCACCTGGATCTGTCCAAGAAAATAACTCGAAAGCAGCAAAATGCAAAGCATAAAATAATCAAGTGTCTGAGAAAGAAAGGCATGCATCTGACACTCATTTACTTTCATGTGGATATACCAGTAGGTCAAAGCACTGGTCATGGGGGTGCTGCCCCAATTTAATTTACAGGGACACCATCACCTTACGACATTTTCAAGAAGAAATGTTGCAGAATCACGTTGCCTATAGGAGTAATGTGCTGAAGTAAATTTATCAGTATGCTGATTATATACTAATAATGCATGTAATTAGCAATGCATACATTACTGATCTAGATGTAATGTGGATCCATATCATCCAGATACAGGATCATTAGGATCCAGATTACTAGGAATGATCCAGATCATTAAGAACAGCAAGAGATGAGTGTCATGCTGTCACCTGCTCTCCAGGCACACTCAGAACTGCTGTCAGGGTTCAAGTGCCACCTCAGCTGTACCTCTCTTCACCAACTCAGTTTGCAAGCCTTGGTGCAGGTTCAGGGTGCTTCCCTCTTCCAAATAGATCTGGTGCTTCCTTGGCAGCTTGGGATTTACAGCAACTGCTTGATGTGAGACTAGCAAAGAGGGCTTCATCCCAAAGGAGGCATGAACCCCATATGGTCCCCTCAAAAAAGAACACTGAATAAGGCAAAGGAAGAGACATAAGATGCATGGCTGAAGATTGCCACTTGCAGCCCTAGAGGGCTGCAGCTATGAACCCACAGCCTCCACCTGGCTCACATTCAGAGAGCTCCACTTTGTCTTTCCACATTCCCTACAGCAAACCAGGCATGCAATGTACTCAATTTTTGTTTGTTTGTTTGCATTGCCTTCAAAGGAAGAAATATAAAAGAACAAGGAAAAATGTGTGAAATGGAATTATTTATCCTATGGAAGCTAATCTCTATCTAGGAAACGCCTTCCAGCATGGTGGGGGACAGGCCTGGAGTAACTGCACTCCATTCACAAGCAGTCATGTCCAGGGGACAGGCAGAGTTTCAGGATCTGGCTGCATATAATGTTCAAACTTTGATAGACATATGAACAGTACTGTCATAAAGAAACCTGTGGTGTGTCCTTCTCCTATACATTCAGTCTCTGAGTGATATTTCAACTCTGTTCCAACCCAGAATAAATGGGACATTTAATGATTTTGGAGCCAAAAGTCTATTTTATGTTTTGTTTAAGAAAACTCTGATTACAATGGCTCTCAAGGGGCACTGAACTCGAGAATGAACTTGTGTTCATGCCTCATCGAGCATACTTGCACAGACAGGTCACAGGCTGCAAGGCAGCCATATGCACCCAAGGCCAGCATGAGGTGAATGTTATCTCACCACTGCAGCACAGACAGAGCCTACGCAGGTTCCGATTTCAGCTCTTCTCCTTGAGCAGAGATACAGCCTGGGAGACTCAGCTAGCCCAACATGAATTTAACAAGTTAGCTTGGGAGATACTAAAGGATTCTACCAGACATATGACTGAAATCCCATGCTCTGTGTGCCTATGGCTAGCAGAGTGGGATGCAGAATTAATCAGTAGGATCTCTGCCATCCATTCCTATCCCCCGTGTTTCTTCTGTCTAAAGTTTAATCAAATCAATTTACAGTTTCATTCACATTGTTGTACATGTGAGAAAGCAGAAGTTTTCACAGTTTTTGTTACTAATTGATGACCTTTTTTTGCTGATCTCAGCTTAGGATGCAAGTGAAAACTTCTCTTACACATTAACCTGCCAAAAGGCACATTTTCTCATTACTGATAGTGTTATACTATTGCCTGGAAATGCACTGAATTAAATTCTTGTCTTAGTGAAGCTAGCACAGTCATGACTGCTCTGTGATCACAGGGGGAGGGCCCCTCCACTGAAACACCTCTCTTTTTCATATAAATTTCCATGAAAGCTCTGGATCCTAATAGTGAAAATATTAAACCTCAAGAATATGACAGAAAAATTAAGCTATCCCAGTTTTACCTCTGAATTACCTGAGTTCTTCTCCAACATGATATGGGTGTTTATAGAAGTGCCTTGTTTCACTGCGCCATGCCTCTGCTCATACAGCTCCAACAACCACACACATATTTCCACTTCTTTACAGCCATGTACTGGAACCACTAGAAACTTGCCCATGCAGCCCTGACGCCTGCAGTATGAACCTAATATCCAGCATCATCCTTTTGTTTGGCTCTACTTTCAGTCCAGACTGAAAATAACTCACTGCAGGCTTCCCAGGCATGAGGTCCCTGGAAGAATCGTATTGCTTGTGCAGGTGATGCAGACCAGTGGCCAGCTGTATGGCACTGACACATACCTATATCACATGGACCTTACATACAAAAGCTGTTTTGTGCAAGCTTCCTTTTGGTCCTGTTCAGCTCCTGTGACCTGCCATGCAGGGGAGCTTTTCCATGTCACATCTCCCTCAGAAATACCTCTCTACAGTTCCACAGTAATGAAACACTGGGAAGAAAAAAGTACTCTTGGAAAGAATATGTCTGACCAGTGCAGTGACCCCAGTAACTGCAATAACAGCAGAAGGCAGATGGTTTCTGTCTCAGGATCACCTCCTGAGGGGCTGTCCGTGCACCTTACCCATACACAGTCCATGTCTGGAACACAGGTAGGTATGGTGAGAAAGCCAGGGCAAAAAGGCATTCAGAGGTTCAGGATGTGCATATGTTATAGGCAGATAAGGTCAGATCAGAAGGGAAGGCACAATAGCGCCAGGTTTTTGAACCACAAAACCAGTCTCTCTCCCAGCATACTCCAAGGGATAGTGCAGAGCGCTGGGACAAATCCTGGGACAGCTCCTGCACTCTCTCCATCACAGGGTTAATGACTCTCATTATTGTTTGCAGAAGCACACTGAAGGAAAAAGAAATTCCATGTTGCAGGAATATACCAGTTTACAAAGAATTTGGCAGCAGGTTGGGTCCCTTAGATTCACTGCACAGATACCTGGCTTTGAAGGTAACAAAGTTACACCAGACTATCTCTGCTGTGCATGACCCCACCATAAAGAGGAATTTAGGATAATCCAACCCTGGGTACTGTTGCAGAATCTCGAAGGTACACAATTTCACACGTTTTTATTGCACACTTGCCATTTCTGGAATTGAAGACCTATCCATTCCTGCCACCTCTCTTTTTTAATACGGTCCCATAGTGATCCTATGTACCAAGTAGGTCAAGACTAGGTTCAGCTCACTTTAGGGGCCCGTGGTATTGCTCTGTTTTACACGGTCAGCACCAGCACCCTGCAAGGACACATACCCCTGGTTTGCTTAATTGCTCTACAATTGCCCCAGTATCCTCTGAGTCACATTTTCAGTGTTGCTTCAGGTCTCCCTGATGGACTGCAGGAAAAGCAGACACCTTTTACAGACAGGTGCCATGGTTGTATTCTTAAACAAAGGCTATGCCAAGAGATACATGTAGACAGTATAGAGTGGACACCAGCAAATGTTGGATGGAAATAGTATAAAGACCACAGTTAAGCCGATCTTTTAGCTACAGTCCCTGCCAAAATGCATAAAACTTAAAAAAAAGCACAAAAGCATTATGTTTTGCAGTTGCTAATTCTATTACAAATTGCTAATACCTAATTCAGTTGCTAACTGAGTTACTAATATTTCTACCTTTGCTTCTGATGTTGCCAATAAAGAAGTGTTGTGAGCACAGTAGTCTCTATCAATGATGGCCAAGAGGACTGAATATAAGGGACACTCCAGCACTGTCACATGCAGAAGTTTTTATAAACAATGCAGCAGTGGTATGCTTGGATGCTTGCAGGGCATGGATGTGTAGATCTCTTCCTTTTGTTTTAGAGAGGAATGTGACACTAAACAGCAGCTCACTATTGGGCACAACTTTATCCCCCTATGGGGGCTGCAGAGGAAGATCCTCTGGATACTGGGACCACTTCTGTGTTAGAGGCCTCAACTGGTCCCAGTGCAATCCCCTTCTACACACACTTGAACTCCTACTCCTATAGCAGCTCTGCTCCAAACTGATACTCTATGGGGGAAAGAGGAACTAAAAATGGCATAGAGGAGGAATCAAAAAAGAAACAAAACTTGGCTTCATCCTCTACTACTCACCACCCTACACCCATTGGAGCAGAGATACCACAAGGCTCTGGGATATATAGTGTGGGGCAGTAGTATATGTGGCTGGGCTCTATAATGCATCACAGATTAAATACTTCATAGCTTTGGCACACTCAGCAGCTCATCCTTTCAGAAATGATAGTGCCATGGAGGCCACAGTAGCAGCACAACATCCCTTCTCCGGCAAAACAGCAGGTCTGAGTAACAGGAAAGACCTTTTCATTCTGGTTTTCCCGGCAGACACAACCCTGTCTTAGCCAGACCTTCTGCAGTCCCTTCTTCCTAGCAGCAGCACAGTTACACTGGAACCTTGTTTGCACACACAAGTAGGAGTTCAGGCTAACCTGACATGTGGTGACAGGCGACCCTGCTGTCGAGATGAGTCAGAGACAGGGGCCAGAAGAGAGCATGGAAATAGGGAGCAATGGACAGAGGTTGTTCCAGAGCCCAGCTCCACCACTGGCACAGCACCGCCAGACAGGCTTCAAACTTCCCCCCATGAGCCAGCTCTTACCAGGACGCACTCTGTGCCCCAGGCACATGTCACGAGAACAGTAAGGCACTTCTGCTTGCACGCCTCTTCCTTAGACAGCTCGGCAACACTGTGCTATCACTTCTACCTCTTGTTCCTAGTCTTAGGAGAACTATTGCCAGGACAGTTTATGGGAATGGTAAATCACAGCAGAGGACTGTCTACATGGAGAGGAGGTTCCACTATCAGCAGAGAGCATTACAAACCAGCAAAAACAGAACAGCAGCCTGGAAGTTGAAACCAGACAGGCTCAGATTGAAAAGAATCTGCCAGTCATGAGGATAAGTATGGACTGCAATGGCTTACCAGAGGGCTGTGCATTTCTTGCAGTTCCTCCATTGAGATTAAGTCCCTCTTTCTAGAAGATCTGCTCTATTCCATTCAGAGAGGAAGGTGGAACCCTGAAGCCCTTGACCCAGCAGTGCGGGAGCTCAGGCTGGGTGCTCTAGCAATCCTATCTGCCTTCCAAATCCTGCAACTCCCGCAGTGCCTTTCAGCTGAGAGAAACACACCACTCCCCTCACTGTCACTTCTGGGGTGTCACCAGCAGCTACATAGTGGTGGACAGGCAGATTTGGACCCAAAAAGGATGTCTGTAACAACACACTGTTGAGGGAACAGGAAATCTGAACAATGCAAGCGGAGCAGAGAATGTGTGACCCCACTGAAATCCTCCTGCATCAGCATTTGCTGCCTGGAAAAGGCACCAAAGTATCTCTCAAAACATTCAAAACCAAGCACACTAGCACTTCCCTCCTACAAGATTTCCTGGGATCAGACGTTCATGTAGCAGGGGTACATGCAGGGGTAGACAAGAGCCAGCCACCCAACAGGCCACATTCTCCATGGCAGACGATGGTTCTCATTTGCTGTCTGCTGAAACACAGGGACAGGACATATGCATGGCAGAAAGGAACCAGAAATGAGCAGCAATGTAAA
This sequence comes from Aegotheles bennettii, assembly GCA_013398125.1. Classification (NCBI taxonomy): domain Eukaryota; kingdom Metazoa; phylum Chordata; class Aves; order Caprimulgiformes; family Aegothelidae; genus Aegotheles; species Aegotheles bennettii. The sequence goes on along the minus strand of VZRW01001988.1, from coordinate 101,134 downwards.
AGGCATCTCAAAGTGGAGAGGATACAGGAGCATTTAAAGCACCGAACCATGCATCAGAGAGCTAGTAAAGGTGAGCATATGAAATAAGAGCTGATCTACAGAGTTAAGAAGGCAGAAGGACGTGCTTTTTAGAGTAGAGCACATGAACCTGGCCATTACCTGTGGTCCATTCCTCCCACATCCACAGGCATTGGGTTAGGGATGTCAGGGAGAGGACAACCAGTTTGGGCAGGACAGACACCCCACAGCATCACAATCTGCCCAGGGGCGACGCTCTTGGCCAGGGAACACTGTTAAGCACGGATGGTCCAGAAGCATGTCTGAAGAGAATGACAACCGGGTCAGACATCCTGGATGCTCCACACGAAAAAGAGCAGCAGCTGTGGCCTGCACACTGAGGCATCCGCTGTTTGCTGCGCTGGCTCAGAGCAGGGCAGTGTGTCCAGAGTGGGGCAGTGGGGGGGCCTCTCCCACTCGACCTCTTCTGACTGTCTGACTACTTTGCTTTTCTTTTCTTTCTCGCTCTTCTTGATCATGTGAGCAGCAGCCCAACTCATCCTGTTCTTTCGGAATACCTACCACCTGGCAATGTGATCCCCTCCTAATGGTGGACAAAAAAGAAAGCCAAGATGAGTGTTAGGCAGCAAACTGAGGCAACAGGGAGCGAAGGGCCCACACTCACCAGGCCATCCCATGCTGACTGTCCCCCTGAAGCAAGTTCAGCCTTGCTCAATAGAGGAAAATCACTTCCCATTTTTAAACTTTAGGAAAACCCCATTCCTTTTCAAAGAGGAATCCTAGGGAGGAAACATCTGTGCACTTAAGAGCCTGGGTGCCCTGAAGTTGTGTTAGCTTGTATTGCCCTCCAGCAAAGTGCAGCCCAGGGGCTGTCCTGAACACACAGCACCCAGTAAAGCAAAATAATCCCAAAACCACAAATGAAGGCCCTGAGCAACCTGATCTAACTCTGAACAGGGCATTGGACCAGAGACCTCCAAAAGTCCCTTCCAATTTAAATTCTTTTATGATTTTATGATCCTATTTCAACAGATCATCCATTCTTGGAGCAAATTAAGAGGATGACTCTAGCTGTGGGAAAAGTTTGAATTAAATGCAGTGTCAGGATGCTCACTTGCTGCTGCCACTTGCTCAGAGTCACACTGCTTAGAGAGGGGTCTGGTCTGCTGCAGACTCAACAGAACAAAGAAAGGCCACAGAGTCCAGTGAAGCAGCTCCCTGACAGTGTCCTGCCCAGTGCTGGAGGACCACTGGTGACAGAAAACTGGACAAAACGTGCATGGAAAACTACCTGCAAGAAGCAATGCAAGGACACAGCAGGGAAAAACTGCCATAACACGAACCTGCAGCAGAACAGCCCTGCAGGGAAAAGCTTACTCTGTACTGACATTATGGAGCTCGTGTTTCTATCTAACTGCAGTCCTCACAAATACTGAACTTGGTAAAGGTCAATCCAAGTGTATGAAGCAGAAATGAGGCAGATATGTCTCAAAGACGTGGGGTCTGTGTTTGAACACAGCTGATGCTGCAAATAGGATACGCTAGTGACAGAAGACCCACAGAAGACCCTTGGCAGCAGGGGTGCCTACACCAATACTTGTGTCTATCCCAAGTTTGGCATAAAGATCTCAGCACTGAGAAGTGCCCTATGGACCCTTCCCAGGCTGGGCACAGGTGTGCCTGCACCAATATGTGTCCTGGCGAAGGAGAATGCCCAGTGCTCCTCTGAACCCCTTCAGCATCACCTGCAGCCTCTCTCGCACTTTGAATCATTCTGTATTTTGTTCATTTTTATGCAATCTTTCTTGCTCAACATTTGGTTTCCATGGAGTCACATACACTGTGTGAAACATTTATATTTAGAAAGTGGAACAGGTCATATGACCTCTTGCAGTTGTCATGGCAACTAGCACAGCTCCCTTTTGGCTGAATCTGGTGGCACATGGCTGCTGGGGACAAGTCACTCTTCCTGGGTGGCACTGCAGGCAGCACTTCTGCAGCAGAAATACAGCAAGACACTGCCAATGAAGACATGGCCACTGCCCCCTCAGCCCCCGCAGCCTGGCCTCTTTCCTCTTCCTTGGGCACCATGTCTCCACTCTGGCTACTTTCAGTAGCACCATCCCTCTTCCTCAAAGAGAAACAGACCCTTTGCATGATGCCCAGTGTTAGGGCGCCTCAGAGCGTTGTTTGCGCTGGAGCCATGGGCTGGGCTATGCCCAGCACATACCCCACATGCCAGTCTAGCAGGACAGCTCTCATTTTTCCCAGTTTTAAAAATCTTCCTACCCTGATAAGCATCCTCTGTGCCACATCAAAGTCTTCTTCACCACTTCTTCCTCTAATTAACTTCAGCATCTCTGTGCAGCTGCTGTTCCTTTGGATGCCATCTCTGCTGCCTTCTACCAACCTGCCAGAGCTGTGACCAGGAGGAGGATCAGGTGACCCCTGTGCATGGGTCTCTGCCCTGGGGCCAACTCTCTTATAGTTCTGCAGTCTTCTGTTTCCCATTTGTCTCTGAAATGCAGTGTGCGTGCTTCCCACCCAGCTCTACCTTCCCTGCTGAGGGCCTGCTCTCCCACCAGATCCACAGCTGCCAAAATCCACCCTCCCCTCCCACCCAAGTCCCTGGCTGTGGTGCAGGCATGTGCCCAGGACTTTGCCTTAAGGTAATAGCCATGAATAGCACTGTGTTTGCAGAGAATTAGCCTTCTGGGACTGGTATACTTTTCTCTGCCAGTACCCTAAACTAGGGAAAAACAAACTGTTTCTGAAGGATATATGACCCAGGGAGACAGACTGGGTGATGTTTTCTGGCTCAGTGCTGTGTGTGAGACCAAAATAGGTGGGAAGATAAATACTCTGTTCTGTGATCCTCTCCTAGACCTCTTCAAAGCAAGGGCTATCGAGCCATAGGTAAAAAATCCAAGTAACTCCAGTACAGCCCAGTTTTCTCCCTTCTCAATGGTGGCTGATGCACAAACCCACATTAGGGGCCAGACCGGGAGAAGCCCCAGCATTGAGCTGCAGCTGAGCCAGTCCCCTGTAGTGGGTCTCCTGGGACCTGTGGCACCAGGTCTGGTCCTGATCTTGCCACAGATGATGCTCACTCCCTGGCAAAGCAGCAGCTCAGGGTGGTGTTTGGCAATGGCTGTAGAGTTTTTTGGCTGAGGAGAGGGAAGTTAAGCAGGTCTAACAAGTAGGAAGGATAAGGAATATGGGGTTGGGGGGAGATTCAATGTGGGGAAAGAGCATGGGAGTGGGGCCCTGATTTGGAGAGGGTAGTTAGCAAGAAAGAGAATAAAAAGCATGTGAGAGCTCCTGATTTGAGGAGCAGCAGGTGTGGCAGGAGGGTGAGCACAGTTTGCAGAGGAGGACAGCCCAGCTGATCCAGCTGATGGCTTCTTAGCCTCTTGCTCTGCCTGAGCTTAGTACACTCCCAAGCGAGTTCATCACTTTCCTATGCTCCCATTTCAGTGTGCTCACAGCCTGTGCGAGTCACTGAATTAGCAACCAAAGAAAGGGAAACGAAGTGCCACCCTCACAGCAGGTGCCAAAGACCCTGAACAGGCAGATGAGAGTGGTGCCTGCTCTGAGCAGGAAAGCCTGTCTAGAACACTGTGACCATGGCTACATGCAAATGTGTATCCCTGCAAGTATGATGCACATATACCCACAGGGAGCTCCAGAATCACCCCCTAGGAAAATACAGTTTTTCTTTTCCATGCTAATGGTCAAAAAGTCATTTACTGGACAAATCTGTCCCATTACCTTTGAGCAGCTCCTCCTAGCTAGTGTTATCCAGCCAGGCTATGCCTGGAAAGGTGATGCCCAGAGTGAGACTGCATGGCAGAGAAGCTGCAGCAGCCACAGCGGGCAGCAGCAAGAAGCTGGCACTGCCAGGTGGAGCTTCTCCAGCGTGGCTGTGGAGGCCAAATGTGCATTTGGTCAAGAAGGCGTCAAGCAGGCTGTGATGAAAGGCTCAGCTCCGCACACAGAGTAACAGCAACAGTAACACAGAGATTGTCCCCCACAATGATGGGTGGAGACAACCTTATCCCACAGAGTACCCTGCCTGGAACTTCTCCTGTGCCTGAGGGCAATCAGCCCCCATTGTCTGGGGTGAAAACCACCACAATGAATCAAGGAAAAGGCTCTCGATCATTTTACAAATTGATACTGCCTCTGGGTGTATAGGACTCATTATAGGATGAAAGCAAAGAGCATTTTGGGATTATACAAGACTAGGGATAGTTAGGGGAATAAACAAAGGTGGGGAAATGGAGGAAACTAGTGTGGGAAAACAGAGGGTTAAGAAGATGAAAGAAGCTAGTCTCATGTAAAATGGGCAGCAGGTCATCACATCTGTCTGTCCATGCCCTAAGTCTGATCACTGCAGTCCATGTTGTCTTCTTATTAAATTCTATTACTATTTTCCTGAGTAAGGGCCTCTCCATTCAGTATGCATATGTATGCATGGAGATTTAATTAGTGCCAGCAACTGGAGTGGGGGCCACAAGTCGTAAGGGCTGGTGTGTCTGCAGTGCCAGCAACTGGAGAGACTGCAGTACTGGGTGCATACCAAGCATCATGTGGGTGCATATCAAGCTAGACTAACCAGGTATCAAAACAGCCACAAATCTTGACCAGATTCTGGACCAGAGGGTCTTTAAGCTGCTACTGGAGGACCAGGAGATCCAAGCCAACTACTGTAGGGACCATAAGTTCTCAGTGTTGGCTGAGACCCACTTGTTTATGCCTGTCTGTGCATGTCAGGTGAAAGGATCCATGGCTCAGCTGTCAGGTAGATGTGGTGTCTACATCCTATTACTGGAAGGATCAGTATGTGTCTGTGCATGTGCTGGTGTGTGCAAGGAGGTCTGTGAAACATCAACTGAAGTGGGGCTGTGGTCTCAGGGGCTGCATGACCCAGTGCCAGCACCTGGGGAGGCTGGGATCCAGGGCCAGCTCCTGGACAGACTGTTTCAGGTCAGTTACTGGAGGACTCTACATTGTACATATGTATGCATTCCCACTAACGGACCTTTATCTTTTTTTCAACCAGAAACGGGAACAGGATGAGCCTGTTGGTGCTGTTTGTGAGAGTGCTGAGTATTTCTGTTTGGGGTGATCTGTGTGGCTGGCCATGCGTGTACATATATATAAGAACCATGCACATGAGTGTGTGCTGTATGCCTAACGTCCATACACGCTGAGCCTCACTGCTGTCTGGACTTGGGGATATGGAGCAGTCTCGCCTCTAGTGGGCTACTGGATTCAGCAGCCCCTAACATGGTGCACATACACTTCCCAGCCCTTGATATTCATCTTTCCAGGTGCTGAGGTGGAATAATCCCAGTCCGAAATAAAGCTAAGCAATGATGAAGAGAGATACCTCACATGTGCCTCTCCTCTGTTATAGCCTTGGGGGAATGAAGCAGCCACTGCAGCTCTGCAGCGCCAGTTGATGAAAATTCTTCACATACTGTGTCTGCCTAAACTTTAAGGCATGGGTACTGAAAAGAGGCAGATCTCAGCATCAGCACGTGGCTGTGGAGACCCACATGGGAAATCAGCATATGTACCATACAGAAGTTAAAAGGCAAGAATGCTAGGAAGGACTGGGCAGGTACCTCTCACCCATTCCCAAGCACAGCTGCATCCAACTGCCTTCCTTGGAGCAATCCCTCCCCACAGCCCATTTTCCTGTAGCAGTCAAGGAGTTCCTCTGTTCTGTAGTCCTTTTTCTTCTTTCCAGAGTTCCTTGCTGTTCAGAGAGCTAACATTTGCCATTGTCACACATGGGCTGGGGAGGTCTGGTAATGGTTCACTTGCCAGCTGGCTTGGGTCACCAACACTGAGTGCCCTGCCCTGCTACCTTTCTGTCATTAGGAAATGAAGCTATTCTCCCTTCCTGCCATGATGTCTCGAAATAACAGGATGTGGCCAGCTGGGACGAAACTGATTTCTCAAGAGCTTCAGAGCTGTTGTTAGCAGAGTTTCATGTTTCTATGCCCAAGCTCTGCATGCTGCCACATTCACTCGGCTCTCTTGGATATGACAAAGTTTGACATGAGCTTCTTGACTCACAGCCCCATTCCCTCAAAAAGAACTGAGACCTGGAGCTCTGCCACAGGCTGCCATGAGCTGGCTCTCCTGGGTCCTAAGACTTCCCCCAGCAAGAGCTATCATACCACAGCTTGGCAGAGTGGGAATGGGCAGGAGAAGGTAAAATCCTGGGGATGAGGTAGCGCCAGCACTCCGAGAGCCGCGGGCTGGACATGCGCTGTGCCAGTGCAGCCCGGGAGGAGGCAGAAGCCCTCCTCCCCTCGCCCTGCTCCAGAGGGACAGACCAGCTCCATCTCTGACATCAGCATCTGGTACAAGGCAGAGTACCAGGGCCAAGTGCTCTGAAGGGCTTTGTTGTCCTGGGCAGCCGGGGACAACAGGGCTATTGTTGAGCAAACCTTGTACTGCAGGAGTCACCCCCATACACCCAGAGAGTCACAAGGCCAGGTCAGGCCAGCTGCAGCATTACTGCTTGTCTCCAGTTTGAAATGACACACTGCAGGGACAGATCCCCACCCCCCCGAGAGACTGCAGAGCCTGGCACACCAGCAAGATGGCTGGAGGCCCGAGAGGCAGCCAGGGAGCCGGGGGCATGCTGCTTGCTCCAGGTGCTCTCCATTGGAAAGGTGACTGGAAGCAGTTAAAAGAAACTTCCTCCAGACACCTAAATTCGTGGTCTGACCCTGATCCCTCAGCTGCTGCGCAGAGAAAGGAGGCAGATAAGTCACCAGCAGCAGGTTTGAGGGCAGGCAAAGTGCTGGGCAGGACAGCTGTCTGCTGCACTCCTAGGGACCTGCGAGTGCAGCTGATTCGGGAGAAATGAAACATCTGGGAATAATGCCAAATATTTTTATGTGGGGGCTCCAGCCCACACGCTGCAGGGAAGGCCAGCCTGGCTAAGCACTCTCTGCTATACAGCTGGCACCACACACTCTTACCAGCCCAGGCAAAGCCCCAGGCCCCATACTCACCTGTGCATGGGAACATGTCCCCTCTCTCCGGCCAGGGTTAAGCGGCACTGACAGCTCAGTGGGATTAGATGCAGTTTCAGGATTGGGTATTTCACAAGAGGTTCCAGCAAGCTGCAAAATACATGCACAAAGAACTGGAAGGGAGCTCCAGGCCACTCTGGTCTTTGTGGGGATGTGTCATTCCCGCTCCTGCCATCACCATTCCCCAACAATGCCACAGGGCTTTATATGAAGACAAATGTGAAGACTGCTTAAATAGGAAAAAACTTGAACAGAAACCTAGCAGAAATAAGAAGAGGTGGTAAAGAAACCTTTGCCTGACCCACTGTGTGGCTTTTTCAGATGTGCTCTTGATCTTATGCATGGACTTTCTGTGTTGCCCCATACTTTGCATTGCCCCCCTGGTCCCTCGAACAAAATCCCTCCTAGAGGCACAGGCAGGGAGCCCTCATCCCCATGGGCTCCCGCTGCCTGTCCATTTGCTGACCCCTCCACCAGCCCTTCTGCACCCGGCAGCCCGTCTCTCTCGAGTGTGCTCCACAGCTCCCAGGAATTACAAGCATCCCCTCCTCAGCAGCACTGCAGGACCCAGAGCATGGGAGCCAGGTAAACAAACCCCAGCACCAGTCACTGCAGGAACACGATACAAGAACTGCCCCCAGCAGCAAAATACTCCTGCTCCAAGTTGGATTGCACCCAGGGACGATGCAAACGTGGTGCCATTGTAGGAGCAATAGCAATAGTAGGGACACATGGAACTGGGACACTTTTCCACTCCAGCAGTGCACAAGGTGCAAAAAGAAGAAGTTATGAGTAAAAATAAAATAATGAAAAATATACAAATCACTATGAAACAAAATTTTCTCTCAAGGGTACAAGGTACCTATGCAATATACCTTCCTAAACATATGCCACTTACAGGAGGCTGTGACAGAGCATGCCTTGACTTACTTCACTTTGCATACATCACTACATTATTTTTAACAAGCACAATTCCACTGCTGTGTTCTGCAGTTTTCCAGACACAATAAAATCACTTCATAGCAACTAATAATTAGTGTCTGTTCATTTAGGAAGGAAGGGATTCTCCCTTCAATTATATAGACTCTCTCCAATGTGCACACACAAGCTTGCACAGCAAAGTTAAGTCATGGCAACATCCATCTCTGCTGCAGTCATCTGCCAAAATGGCTATTTACAAAAACACTTTGGAGCAAGTAACATGTTTGTAAGTTAGAAAGGCAAGTAAAAGCATCATAGAAGAGTTTCTGCTCAGACCTTCATTGCTGGTGTATTCTCCTTCTCAAGAGAAGTTAATGAAAGGCTATTCTGAGATTGTGCAAAGAATAATATGGATTAGCTGTCTGTATTTGTCTTTAATTACTTTTTGAAAGACTTTAAATATCCTCTCTCTTTTAGGAAAAATGTTGGGACCAGGTCTCTCAGAACCTTGTGTTAATGCTCTGCATTTCTACTAAGATATTTTTATTATAAATATTATCTCAAAATCTATGCAATTAAAATAAAATCGGAATAGCTAACTCAGATTCTGTTCCTGGCCCCGGCTATTAAAGTTTTGGCAGATTACAGCTACATTTTCCTGCAATTTAAAGTGAAATTTGCTTTCCCCTATTGCTGTGGTAGGTCAGGATCCCCAAATAAAGCTGCTGTCTGCAGACAGACTGGATGGGGTCTTTTTATTTACAGCCATCCTCAATTTTTCTTGAATGGTGTTTCACTGCAGAGAAAATCTGTTATGCAGCCCCGACCTGATATTCCCTGGATTAAATGGCCCTCCACAACAAAAAATTTGGGAAATTCAGATGCAGAGAAAACAATGAAATGGCCAAGATACAAAGTGCTGCCAGATGCACATTCCTGCTCCCTCCCTCGTAATCTCTCTCAGGCGCAGGGTATGGAACTGCTGCTGCCTGTAACTGCAGTAAAGCACACTCAGACAGACACACAATATTTAGTTTTTGTTTCTGCTGCCGCCACATTTCTTAATAAATAGCAAATGAAAAAAAAAGCAAGGGAAGGCAGCCATTCCCACTACTTGCTAAGGCCAAGCGAGGCTGCTGGAGCCCCAGCTGGAGTCCCTGCAGGGAGCTTGGCTTCCCTGGACCCTGCTTGCCCACCGCTGTGGCCAGACAGACAGACAGACTGGCAGCCACCCCCTGAGTAAGGGTGGGCACTGGCCTGGGAGTGCGGCTGGTGTGACAGCAAGCGGGAGGTCATGTGCCCATCCCTGCTGGGGGACAAAGTGGCACGGGGAGGGCTGAGGGCTGCAGTGCAAGATACTTGCTCCCCCCTTGCAGCTGGGCCGTGTCTGCTTGTGGGCTCAGTGGACACGTCCTGCAGGGAGAGCCTTGCCAACACAAGCGCTTGCTGCATTTGCAGCATTTTTCCAGGGGTCCCCTCTCTAAAAATGCAAAGTGTGGGACTGCCTTTGTACCCCAACAGAGGACTGAGATGTCACCAAAACAAAATCCTCCTTCTCTGCCAGAGACGATGACTCTGAAGGCTGCTCAGGCTGAGCATGACCACAAGCACCTCTGCTGGCTGCCTTGACCCTGTCCCATGCGAAGGTCTGGACGAAGGTGGCAGAGTTGCCTGCTGGCACCAGAGTATGCTGTATTCATTTACAAGCCTCCTTCCCATTCCCAGGAATGGAAAAAGGTGCAAATGCAACATACAGGTAATGCAGCACCATCAGCTGCTTCTGAAGATGACCCTTGGTGGGCAAAGCAGCAGAGGATCTCCATGTTGTGCATGAGCCATGTGCTGCCCTCTCTCCCCTGTGGCTTCTGCTGCTCCTGGGAAAGACTGAGCTGGTTCGCATCGATCCTGGCAGAATGAAGTGCTCTCTGTAGCTGCTGTCCCTTCTGGCACCCCTGCACAGACGCTCTGCTTTCTTCTGGCCTTTCTGATTTGGAGGAGGACACCCATAAAGGACAGCCATGTCTCTCTCCCACATGCCACCTACCCAGGCCTGTAAAGTGAGCCATCGTTTCAACAAACTGGGCAGTCCTTTGTAACGTGGATGCCTCTTACCTCTGACATACCACCACTGACATGAAAGAGTCTGTTCATGTTTACTTTCTAATCAGTGGCATACCTCTGAGCACTTGGAAAACCTCAGTTCCTTGTCCTCAGAGCTACTACTCCTGGATCTCTGCATGCCAAGGGGAACTCGGATCTCATTTGCCCAGTTTATCTCTTTTTAATGAAATTCCATCGTACAAGCATTTCATCCAAGAAAAAGAATATCCAGGTCACCACATTGTGCAGTGAACATTTAGTCTTTGGATGGCCCATACACAAGAATAACATTTAAGCCAGCACACTGCAGATGGTGGGAAGGGCTGAAGAGAAAAGGGACGACAAAGAAAAGTGCTGGGAACCAGTGCAGCTGAGTAGGCCCAGGACAGGGACACTCATCAGTTGGGGGTGATCAGCTGCAGCCGGGACTGATGCATGGAGCAAAGTGGAGCAGACAGAAACACAGACGAGAAATATCAAGATGAGATTCAGCATGGAAAAAATGAAAGTACAAGAAAACAGCCCCAAAAACAGCCAGTGGGAGGGAAATACCTGGAAATAGTTATTGATTAATTTTTATTTGCCCCATCCAGTAACTGAGCATCCTCAGAAGAACACAGCAAGTGTCAGTATGTCACCTCCGCCCACTCTCTTTTCCCAGTCACTCCCCTGTCCCGTTAACATTGGTTTAGAGGAAATGAATAAACTGCCCATTTCAAAACTGTCATGTTTCCCTTCTAGACCCTCCATTTTCTTCTGGACTTTACCAGACTTCAAGCTTCCAATCCGATGTCTATGAGGATGCATTTTTTTTTCAGCTCAAATTTGTTTATGCAGCAAAAAGGATAGAGAAAGTTCTTAGAAAAAAGGCCAATGTTAAAGCATGGTTATGCCAATGGTCAACCAGGACTCGAGTGATGTGTGTAGGAAACTTAGAAATTTTGCTAGGAGGTGGTGGTTGCTCCTGGCAGGACTTCCATAGGCCAGGTTATGAACTGCAATGTTGACACACCACCAGAGGTTCTCTTTCTTTTTCAAGCAAAGCTATTCTGTCGGTGACCTGCTAGTTGGTGACATGCACCACTGACGTTGTATGTGACTACACTACTACCCTCTGACACAGGATGGGACACAGAAGTACAGAATTCAGCATGGAACTCACCCTCAAATATAATTATTTCTGTGCAATTTACAACTTTTACTGTTCCAAGAGAAGTAAGCTTCAGCCTGAGCATGCTACCTGCAGAATGAGCAAGCACAGAAATTGTCTATTACCACAACAACAAGCACCAAGGTTTAGATTTTAGTAATTTTGGCTTTGAGTTACTTCAACTATATAAAGGGAGCAGAGGCACCAAGCCTGTATGAGTTAATTGTTTTTATAGATAAAGCCCATTGCATAGTTGAGAACTGAATGTACTCATTTGGAGCAAGGCTGGCCCTCTAATCCCTGGGACTATCCTGCAGTGAGGGTGCATTTCCAACATGGTCCAGACACTGTGACCTGCTGCTTACTCATGATTGATCACCAAGCCATGCTGTCTCTCAAAGCAGATACAGAAAACCCATCATCTGCTTGGTTGTTCTAGATCCAGCAAGTTAATCTTGTTTATGAAATTCAGCATTTCAATATACATCTTCTTCTTACATCCACAGGATATAATTACCTCCTACTGCTGCAGCGAATTTTAATAACTATAGTATGGAAACATCAGAAGTCATTGGGACTGGGAACCCTTTGCACCTTGCATGTAAGACATGTGTTGTGCATGTAAGGAAAGTATTGCTTTCCTTAGATTGCTTTTAAATGAAAAATAAGCTGACAGTTACTCTTATGACAAGTATAGAAGTGTAGGCACAAAAGTAGATAAAATCAGCAGAAAAGCATTAACAGTAACAGGAAATGTTCTATAAATGCAGTGGTATTAAGAGGAAGACCAAGTAAAGGAACAGGTTGCATCTCAGCAGAGAAAGAGAGCTACCCAGGGATGATCCTGTTCTGCATCTTCAACAAAATGTTCCCCATCGATAAAGAAGTCATCCAATGATCAAGTGGCTGTCACAGTTAATACTAGCAACAAAGGGTTAAGATCCCAGCCTGCAATAGGGAAGGAATAAGTTGGAGAACACTGAGATTGATAGATTCATCCTAAGACTTTTAAAGAACTGTCTCATAAATCTCAGAGGAATTGCTAATCATCTCTGAGAATTCATGGAAAATCAGGGCGGGAGTGTTCTGGCAACACAGAAAACGCAAAACATAGTGTCTAGCTTGGAGAAATGGGAAAAGAAAGAAATGGAGTAGTGGAACAACCAGTTTAACTCCAGTTCCTAGAAAAATAATTGAATAAATTATTTAATAAGTTTTTTTAAGGACCCTGAGCAGACAACAAGGATATAATTAAAAGCCTACACTATTTTGTCAGATAGAACTGTTGAACCAATCTGTCCACCTGCATGTGATTGAACACTAGCCCCAAGGTGAAAGTGGGACCATAGAGGTGTCAGCAGTGGTACAATGTCCTAGAGAGACAAACATCTTACTGGGAAGGAAAATGAGAGAGCAGCCTGAGAGACATGGACCTGGTAAGACCTCAGCTGGAGCTATGTGTCAAGTTTTGAGCTTTACTCTTTAAGATATGAACAAACTGGCTAGTCCAGAAGAGAGTAAAAAATCGATCTAGAAAAAAACAACCTGAAGAGAAAAAGATATTTAATACAGAGCAGAAAGGAGTGAGAAGGGAGCCTCTCAGATACATCACCAAGTTGCTGAAAAGAGAAAAAGGATGGTTTTAACAGGTTGCCCAGAGAGATGGTGGATGCCCTGTCCCTGGAAACATTCAAGGCCAGGTTGGATGGGGCTTGGAGCAACCTGGTCTAGTGGGGGATGTCTTTGCCCATGGCAGGGGGGGGTTGACTAGATGACCTTTAAGGTCCTTTCCAACTCAAGCTATTCCGTGATTCTGTGATTTTCCCATCCATTGTAGGTGGGATAGAAATGTATTTAAACTGCAGGAAAGAAGGTTCAGCATGGAGGTGATATCAAAGCCACAATATAGCTTGGAGTTTCTTAAGAAAAGACCAGATAACTGCTTATAAGAAACATGTAGGTATTATCGAGCGTCTCTCAGAGCAAAGCCTATGACTATAGTATGAGATGTACATATGTACCCTTGGCAGTTGTTTTCAAAAAACACACTATGCTGACATTCCCTGAGATGGCTTGGAATGGACACATTTGATATGAAAATGGAAATATTATTTAGAGCATGACATCATGTATTAGAAAGAAAACAAAATTTAATATAAGAAAATGCTACTTAGAAAAGGTCAACACTCAGCTGAAAGTTAAGAATTAGGGTGGGGACTATGTAATCTTTCTGACGTCATTCACAATGCAATCTTTAATAACATTATCACAAATAATTTCCATGGGTCTCTGATGCTTAAGCTATGTGATTACTGAGAAACTGCCTAACTCCACCTCATTTCTGTCCTCTGGGGAGAAATTTATTACAAGGGTAATGGACTCAGCTGTAAGAGCAACACTTTAGACAGACAGCAATTGGGAATAAGGCCCTGGAGACCACTGTGATGTGGGTTTTACCTCTGCTTGATCCTGATATGTAAGAACAAATGTGAGTCATTTAATTACCACCAGAAAAATCAGTAATATCTCCCTGTAGAAACCCAAACCAGGCTGTTTTCAAAGGGGTGTGGAAGGTCTAGGTTCAGTTTTATTCATCGATCACTTCTCAGACCAGTCATGTTCCCCTTGCATCCAGATAATTCTCCATCCATGAGTCGAGTGCAAGAGGATATTTCCAACCCACTCTGATCCATAAAGCCAGACGAGCTTCTGGACTGATCCAGCAGGCCTTTAAAAATGTCAGTACAAAATGAAAGAGCTTGAATCACAGAGACACGAGGTCATTGTTTTGAAAAGATCTGGTAAAAGATCAGACAGAGGTTGACAGGATCGCAGATCCAAGCCTGTGCTGTACAGGGATTCTGCAGATTGGTGACCTTGGATTTGTATGAAGTGTGCTCTGCAGAGTGGTCTCCGCCAAAGCCCTTAGGCACTGCAAGCACACACGTGCTTGCAACATCTGAGTATTTCTGCGAGAGCCTGAAATACAGAGCTGCCTGCTCCCCCTCCTGCCCAGCACCCCAGTGCAGGCGCCGTCCTGCAGCCCTGCACTCTCACATCACCACCACCCTGCTCATCTCCCAGCACGTGGCACTGCCACTGCCCTCATGTATAATTACCTGGACACATTACCATGAAGAGGCACACAGAAATAATACCTAGACCCTCTCCACATGAATCACTGTGAACTTTTGCACGAGAACCACAGTAGTATTTGCAGTTGAGGCATTTTGAAGCCTGGGACTGCAAAAAAGTTGAACCTAGCCAAAGCAAGGAAGTTCTGATGAGTCTGCCAATTACATCCCACTGCTTTAGATGAGATTTTTAAGGCCATGGGTTTCTTAATTAATGCGTTTTTGTGAAAAAGGTAGAATTCTGTTTTTAATCTAGACTTGATGTAAAAATAAAGGGCCAGAAATTTCCTGGTAACAAGCTGTAAACACAGATGAGTATTGCAGCACAACTTTTGGTACAGCTAACCCAGGACTCCTGGAAACACCCTCTTAAAAATATCCAAGACCCCAAGCTCCAGAGAGGTACCCTTTGTCAGGAGCCTGCCTTGCTCCATGTACCTCATTGTCTCTACAACATCCCTCCTGAAACTCCCCACGAAGTCCACAGGCCAACCTCTCCATGACATCTATGGGGCTGTACCTAGCTCTCTGAATACCTGGGTTGGGCTCAGAGAGACACGGGTGGGCGAAGAAAGCATTTAACCTCTAGGAAAATGGTTTTAATTCAAACCCAAGAGCCACTTTCTGGCTTGTAAAAGCCGTATTTGCACCTTCCTGTTCTGCTGCAACTTATGGAGGAAGGAAATTGGGAACCCTAGCACAGCCTTGCATTTGCAGGCAGGTCCCACCTCCTCCTGGACACTAAACACCAGCCTTGGTCTCACACCTAGGAAAGAAGCAGGACGACACAACACCCCCAGGCTCCTATTCTCCAAGTTAGCAATAGCAAGAACAGTTTGGCAAGACATGAAAACTACATTTCAGTGAAGCTCCTCATCGAGACTGTCCTACAGCCTGTTTTGAGTGCAGGGACATCAATACCCTGAGCTGGTCAATGCTCCTGCCCCCATTCAGCACTGCAGACTGTCTGAGCAAACACAGGTGCCCACAGCTGGGCCAGTTGGTCTTGTGCTCTCTGATCACCAGGGAGAAACAGAGGACCCAGCTCCTCCAGCCTGGATATCTGAAAAAATATTGTGAAAGTTTGGCCTCAGAAGCCCCTCTTCCTCAGATGGTTATAAAGGAATCTAAGTGACTCTTTTGCCTCTCTAAAGTAAAGCTGAATTTGTTCTTCACTGGAGTGTTGGACTGACAAGTTCCTGCTCCAGGACTGCTCACCTGTCCACATTGGCCCATTGCAGCAGAAAGAACCCTTGAGGCTTATAAGAAATCTGCTGTCCCCCTGGACTCCTCATGCTTGCTCTCTTGCCCACCAACTGCCCACGGGCAGCCTCCCCAGGGGCAGGAGGATGTTCATGGCACAGCCTGGCAGCCAACATGCTCCTTGAGGAACAGAGAAGTACACGCTGGACTCCACACAGGGTAAGAGGAAACGGAAGCCACATCTCCCACTTCCTGCGCTCGAGCCGCTCGCCTGCTTGGGAGGTTGGTGGTTAAGAGCCTCCTCTCCCCCAGCTTTTAATGAGCCAGGGGACACTGACTGCATACAGCCCCCCCCGGCACAGCCCCACCATGCCCAGGCACTGCAGCTGCCAAGAGGGGCCCTCGCTCACACCATTGGGCTTGGACTTTCCCACTGGTGAGTTTGGGCAGCTCCTGCTAAGTGCAAACCAACACTCAGTCCCCTTTGGAAAAAACAGCATCTCTTGCATCGTCTGTACAGAAGAGCTGAATGCCCGCCTCAGACAGTGGAGATAACTGCTTGAGCAGCACACCTACATGTTTGTGACAAGGTGGTGGTCTGGCTCTGGTGCCATCTGTAACACCTTGTGATCTGTGTGCTCAAACTGCTTCATCCCCCACTGCCCCAGTCCCCAAGCGGCAAGGGACCTGCTCAACATCCTTGGAGACCCAGCTTCTGCAGCCACAGGGTGAAATATGGAGGGGGACATTCAGTTGTCTCACAGCAGGGATCCTGCTCCCAGCCCCACTCTTGATGTTCACTTTGACCAGGCTCTGGTGCTCAATGGCCCTGCCAGCTCACCCAAGAAAACAGTGGCCTACTGCTGAGAGCTGTACTGGTTCATGGAGGAAGGTTCAACAGGGGCATCACAGGGATGATGCCAAATGCAAGTGGGGTTAAAGAGGCAGAGGAGGACTGAAGGGGAGGCCAGACCAGGTCAGCTCTCCACCCTCATCATTTGTCTTTGCCTGTCATAACCTAAACCTCCCATAAATATTGCTGTGCCTGTGACTGAACTGAAAGCTCACAGACAATCCAAGATCAGCGGGATCCATGTGCCTGTGACACTTGTATACGTGCTGCCTTTCTGTGCAACCCCTACAGACAAGTGTGTGCCTTCCCCACCCTCACCAGTGCTTCAGAGGGCCTCAGTAGTGCAGTGATGCTCCTGCCACAGCAGCTCTGTGCTGTCTGTCCCAAGTTCCTGTTACTCACTGGGTTAAGGAAGAACAGTTGTTCTCATTACAGAAGGAATTTCCCTGGTGAATCCTGCACAGCTGCAGGATCTCACCATGTGAAGAAAAACAAAACCTGCTTTATTTGTGGGTAATCTGGGATGTTATCCTGGTTTTGGCCAGATTCAAGTAGTCATCTTGCACACTTACATGTATTGAATCTGTGTCTAATCATACCCTACTACACCATAGCAACACACTTAATATTATTGTTCTTCAGGATAATAATACAGAGAACGGCAACTTCGCTGTAACTCCTGGTTGTTGTTCCTCAGACCATGCTCATCAGAGGGGGAATCTCTGGAGCCAAAAGCTGTTTTCTCAGCATGCTCTGAGCAAAGATAATGAATGTGACATTTCATGATCTCCACTGAAAAAGTCTTTAGACAGGAAACAGGGCTGAGATCAAAATTAGTATTACAGGAACAGCTTTCAGATCTGGCTTGCTCTTTTCTGGGGTGATATATTTAACTCCTTCAACTGAAGAACTTGCCTTCCTAACGCTGGAACTGAGGCCTAGCAGACAGAGGAGAAAATGAGCCAACACTGAAGAAGAAGGGGGGCTTACATGTTTATAAATAATTTTCTCACCTTGAGAATAAAATGTGAAGCTGTAAAGGAAGACAACATCTTAAATAAAGGAAAAAGCTTAAAACAGAGGAAAAATTGTGTCCTACGTTGTAATAATCAGTGATTCTACTCTTTGGAAATATTCTGATAAGGCAACTGAGGCACTTCCATGTTACATGACAGAGAGAGACAATTGTGACTCCCCACAGAGCACAGTAAAATATCTTAGATGTACAAGTTCTATTAGAGTCCAAGCTGTAACTTTGTCTAAATAAAAGTAAATACTTTCAAGGATTTTAGCTGCACTGCATTTCAAGACATAAGAAGCTGAAGAACATCTGTCCTTCAAGCTGCATGCCACCTGAACAAAGAGACAATGACAAACCATGACCTAAAAATATTTGCTATGTGCCCTCCCTGGCAAGTAGCATGGGAGAAGCACCCACGACAGCTGTCTGTTGCATTCAAGACAAATAGTTCTGACGATGCTAGTGCTGCATTTCTCCCCAGGGTTACAGGTGTGCACCTCAGGCAGGTACCACCAAGAGATGCTGGGAACTGCACTGTGAAAATAAGCAATGCCAGAACTCACAGGGCCTCTATCACTCAAAACAAGGCAAAGGTTATTATCCAGAATCATCATTATTTTGAAAAAAGGACTGACTCAGATTGACTGTGATTCTTCTGTATGTGGTTTGTGTCAAACACGATGAAAGTGCATGGAGGTTAAAGCATGAAGCCTCTGAGATGAGAAAAAAACAGCAGAAGACTGCATGGGGCTTTCACTTGGTGAGGAGGAAATATCATCCCATCCCGATGCAGGAAGGGAAAAGCCTGGGGCCAGCAACTCAAATCAACCTCCTCAAAATGGGGAGGGTAAAGGTGGTTTCAAGCTCTTTTCCCTCTAATCACAGGCAAACACTGGATCCCCCAGCACTGAGAGAAAAAGCAGATTCTGTACCACGGAAATGAATGTTGAGATTCCTTCGCTCAAGGGGCTGACACTGGGGCTGGAAACAGACTGGAGCTCCTGAGCTGCTCTCCACTGGCCGCCAGGGCACACACCCTGACCCTTGCAACAGCATCTCAGCTCAGGAGCAGGCAAGCCCCCAGAAGGCAACAGAAAGGAAGGAGGAGGCTCAGCCATGCAGCTCTAACAGCATGGCATAACTCAGGGACACACACACGGAGCACTAACCAGTGCTAACATAGGGACTACAGCCATTCCTGCTTGCGTATTTCTGACCCTAGAGACACAAAAGAACCATTTCCAGAGATCCACATCTTGTCCAGCAGAAAGTCACTCTATTCAGTGCAGCCAGCTTCATGTTATAAAAATCACTGTCTTTCAGCTGTAAGTGCGGGGTCCAAGAGTTGCTGCCTTCCACACGATCTAGTGCATGGGACTCAGCTGCTTCCTCTGCTCAGCCCTGCTTGGCAGCACCATGCCCTGTCCTGCCGAAATGCTGGGAGATGCTAAGAGCAAACATGTTCATAGTCAGCTCAGAGGACGAAGCAAAGACCCACTGGCTGCAGAGACTCTGAGCCTAATGCAAAGTCCACTAAAGTCAAGTGAGAGAAAGTAAAACACTGAAGCAGAAGAGCCCTTCCCAAGAAGAACTCTGTGCAATTGAGGCTGTAGCAGCATCCAGCTGCTGCCTGGGCCAGCCTGGCTCTCCATGCAACCCATCTGCAGGCAAACCTGCAGCCTGCCAGCCCAGGCGTGCCAAGATGTGGGCAGCTTCCTGTGTGACATCAATGCATATGATAGAACGAGGTGATCCGTGCATCGGCAATGATCAGAGCTTGGTAACAAACCAGTAGCCTCTCAGCCAAAAAGATATGGGTGGAACAGCTCTTGACCTGGAGAAGGGAACCTGGAGTCACAGTCACGAGGGAGTTGGCAGTCCACATACTCCCAGATCAGACTGGAATGGTTCCCTTGGAAACATAGGAGTAGTGCATGGGCACAAGCCTATTAGGCTGTAATATAAAGAACTTGCTGGGCATCACTGGGTAGAGCTCTGTGATTAAGGTCTGCAACCTACTTGAGTGTAAAATGGAGTTGTAGCATTCAGTTTCCCTGATTCACAGCGAGGGCAGCAGACATCAGCTTCTTGCCCCTTTCATGTGCTGTTTGGGGCTGGTGGTCTTTATCTGAGGGTTCCCTGTCCATGGGGCTCCAACATGGTCAGAAGACCTCCTCTAGAAGAATCCCACCTCTGAGATGTAGCAGGTCCCACCTGAAAACTGACAAGATGCCAGAGCAGGGGATCATTAATCAGAGATATGTTGGAAGATGTCTTGTTCTCTTCTACTTCTCCCAGTGACAAGGTGGGCATCATTCTGCCTGGTGCACACAGCACAGAGCCAAGCACCAGCCATGGTGATCGCAATACGGTGGGAACAGTTATTTGCACCAGCTCTCTTCCCCATCACTTCCAGCACAGCCAGCAAGATGCACATCAGAACAATTGCCATGGCCCTGTCCCTGAGCTGAATCGAAGCCCATGATCATGTCTCTCGCTGGCACTGAGGGAAAGCTTTGTCCCTCACCAAAGATCCATATTCAGACTTGGTAAATTGCACTGGCCAGAGGCAGAGGGAGCAGGCATGAGGGAGTCCAGCAAGCCCTGGGGCAATGCAGCTAATAGAGGAACTGGACACAGGGGCTCACTGGCTCAGTTTCATTTCACAATTCTTTTCCAAAAGGGAGCAGTAGATAATTTAAACATGATTTCTTTTTGGAAATACCTGAGGTTCAATTCCAGTCTTCATTTGGTGCCAGTTGTCACTGTGATAATCAGCAGTTCACAGTGCAATGAGACAAGTCACAGGATCTCCTCTAAATCTTGCTATTGAGAGTGATTACTTGGCCTCAGATAATGAATTAATCCTATTAAGCCAGCAGCTGGCACAGGAGAAGCAAATTTGCTGTTCAGGCAGCTCATTACATGGGCAGGGCTGGAACTGCTCAGCCATGTGCTACACACACAGCCCTCAGCAGCATTTTTAAACTGAATTCTGCAGACACATTTCCCCAGGACTGCAAAGTACACTACATTCATCAATCCAGTTTCTGCCTACTCCCTTCTGAGTTAAGCATTTGCCTGCCCCTTGGAAATATAATCCCTCTCCTGTGCAATTTCTGCATGGCACTTTGCCGTATCAGTATCAAATTCAAACTGTGTTAATTCTTCATTCTCTGACACCCCTTGTAAATTTTGTCACGCCAAATCTCCATTTTTCTCCTGCAAACTCCTCCATACTAACTGTTCCTTCTCCCCCACTACCAAAAACTTGCCAGCTCTTGATGCTGCCTCTTCCATGATCGAGCCTCACTTCTGCAGCAACTGAAGCTGCTCTTGTCATGTCCCGGCTTGTCACTGTAGAAATGGCTTTATGGCACACAGCTCCAGGAGGAGCAGGAGGGCACACAGCAACTGCAGCATTTTGTTTTAGAAATATTAATAAATTGCTAAATAAGTGAATTAGAAAGGATCAAGAGGGCAAAGCAGATCCAGCCAGCCAGTTTAAATTCTGGAAGTGCGTATAGATTATTAGAAGAACAAAAAGCAGAATGACAGAATACACAAAATAGCAAAGTTATAGCCATGATGGCAGAAGCATCTGTGTTAGATGTACTTGGGAGTGCTGATATCTTGTTAGATCAGCTATCACAAGCATGTTTGTAAAAATACAGACCCCTTTCTGTGAAGCCTTTCAGAAGAAAAGCAGCAATTCAAGAAAAGGACTGTGAGAAGAGTGTTGCAAATACTTGCAAGCTATACATGAGGTTTTACATGAGGCAAAAGCCTGAAGTCGTAAATGAACAAGTAACATCACAGTAACCAAATTACACTAGTGAGAAATTAAAAATATTATGTACAGAGGTAATAATTGGAATCCTACATGTATCATGTCCCAAATGATGTCCAACATCTCAAAGATCTTTGCTATTTTTCCCTCTTCCATAAAATCTGGTCCCTTGGCAGCCCAAGGAGCTCTCAGGAAAAGGGAAATGTTTATTTTAACCCCAACCATGCTCCCCATCCAGCTGCTGTATTTTTCCTCAACAGTCTCAGGGCTGCTTGACCATGTCCCTGACTGAATGAGTGTGAGAAGGCTAATAGAGGCCATGATTTACCAGATTTACCTCTGTGCTAACAGATCTGCCTCTGAAAGTCGAGGAAGATTTTACAGGGATTTCAAGTGAAAGATAGGGCCATATATGGGAAGATAAAATGAGTGGCTTGGGACTTTGAATTATGTGATGTGCCTCTGTTTCCTCCTCACTCCCACACCTTTCTCCCTTTCATCCATTCCTGGACTCACTGAGTGTGAGAGGGCATTTCAGAGGCTAAGATCCAGTGCCAATGGGACAACCCGACAACTAAAGCCTGCACATCCAGCCCAGACAGAGCTCCTGCTTCCTCTCTGTGTCACGTGTTAAAGCCTTGCAGCGTTGCCCCTGCTCGGCCAGCAGCAGGTGCCCAGCTCTGGATCTGCTGTTGCAGTGGGAGTGGGCCAACCCTCCGCACTTTGCATGCCAGATGCGTGCCTTCGGAGCACTCTGTAGGACAGCCACAGAAAACTCGCCCATGTGCCTTCCTTATGGACCATGACCTCATCCATCCTATGGCACAAACATCCCAGGTCTTTACAAGACTTTTTATTTTTAACTACCTTTTACTGAGCTTTTTTTTCTCCACTGGAAAACCAACCAACAGGTCAGAAGAGCAGGACTTACCAATAGGGGCACACAAAGTGATAGCAGATGAAACAGTTAATGTTGAAGTTGTTTTCTTCCTGGCACACACACACCCTGGAGACTGCAGTAGCAGAGGTGCAGAGAGCTATCACAAGCTGCCACAGAGCTGGGAAAGCCTTGGGAGATCTGTGCAGTAAACAAACTTTATGCTCAGGCCAACACTGGAAGACCACAGTGCTTTTGCTGCCAGCATCACCGTGGGAATATCTGTGGCTCAAGAACAGTCTGCACAGTCTACTATTACCAACTACAAATGCGGGAAGAAGTCCCAGACAGATCTCAAAGGATGTCAAAGGAGACATTCAACCTTTGGGTCTACAGCCATCTAGGAGTTCAAAGACCAGTGACCAAAGTCACCTGCTAGTCAGCCTAAATTGACTGCAAAACAGCCCATACCAACGACTGACTACTGCAGGGACAGCTCACAAATGCTGGAAAAGGTGTATGTAAAAAGACACTGTCCTGATCCACTGCTAGATGTGCTCTTCTACAAAATGCAGAGTGGTAGCTCCTGAGTAACCCATGGCATCCCCCTTCTGGAATTTGCCAGCAAAAAAAGCAAACCACAGAGATTACCAGTATGAGAAAAAAACGTTCTCTGCTGTTACACACACCTGTAAAAGGACTGCTTCCCAGGACAGTCACCAGAGTGTGCACAGAGAAAGCACCACAGCACCATGGCAGGCAGAGTATTACCAGCCCGTCCGTAGCCCATGGAGCACAGTCTGCTCTCCTCCTCAAACAAAACAAGCACACTTTTGCTCGTATGGCAGGTGTGTGAGGGGCTCTTGCTGGCTCACCCTCTCCCAAGCCTCAACCCATGCTGCCCAGGCTCAGCCTGCCTACCTGCACTGCAGATACAGTGCAAATCTGTAGAGCTGAGAGCCCAGGTTTCCTGCCACATACCAACCCTTTACATGAGGTCCTCTTAATAGGTAATGTTTTACACAATGGCATGACATAAAAAATTCCACCTACACTAAAGCACACTTATATTTTTCAAGACAAACACTTGTTGAAGCCCCCTGTTCTTGAAAACATCGGCTGAGTAAACCTCTGGCCTTGATTTTATGCTGTTCTGCACTCTAAGTGGATCACACCAATAAAAGGGAGTGTGACATGTAATTAGATATGGCCAACGACACTTTAAACTCACACAAACTGATGGCAGAGTGCAAAGAAGAGTGGGGACAATCAAGTCCATTATGCACCTTTCAGATTTCCCCAGGTCCTCCTTCCCTGTCTGCAAACACGGGGCCATGCACAATTACTGGAAATGTGCACAGAGGGAGCAGCCACCGCACCATGGCCCAAGCTTTGGGAGGCTCCCAGCAGAGCTGCCACACGTGCAGAGTAAGCGAGGCACATCCCATAGGCGCTGGGTTCTGAGAGAGCAGCACAGAACAAGTGCTCCCTGGAAGTGTCAGAAATCAAAGACAGAAATACTGGTGCCTTATGTCAAATGCTCCAAGACACAAGTTAGCAGCACTGCGTGCCACGTTCAGCAGGCTGGGTCCCCTCACTCTGCCCGTGGTGCGAACAAGATGAATGCGTGCAGCATGAAACATCACTGCTGCTGCCTTGAGATGTTATGTGGCCACAGAGAAAACAACTGCAACAGCCACAAATATTTCCAAAGACAGATACTATCTGCAATGCTGCAGCACCACGTACTTGCTCATACTACTGTGGGACTTGTCCAAAATAGAGGAATGTCCTCTCTTCAGGATTGCTTTTTTGGGACTTGGGACTGGAGGAAAAATGCAACTTGGGATTGGGTGTCAGTGGTCAGTGAAATAATGAAAACAAGCCCTGAGTACATACTCAGACATTGAAGGTTCTGGTAATGCAGCACCAGGGTGCATTACTGTCAGTATATGTGCTCCACAGCACATAAGCAACCATGGAAGAGAAGGAATCGTGGAGAATAAAACAGGAGGTTAATCTGGTTATTTAAATGACATTTCTCCTTGGTCATTTATTATCACACAGGTAAAAGTGAAATAAGTAGAGAAGACCAAACCCCACCAAATCTGGCAGAACCCTCCGGTCTTGGTTTCGGAGCTAAATTTTCTACTTTGGACACCAAAATAAAGCAGTTTTTCAGAAAATACTGAGTATCTGGCATCTTCTTATGATTCCTACTGCGTCCTTTTAAACTACATTCAGTATAAAGTACCATGTAACACATTCAACACACGTTGTTTGCAGCACAACACTCAGGGCACTGAAGGTGCCTTTTGCATCCAAGTTGGAAAGTGAGACTACTTAGGGCATCCCATGCCTACCACTGCAGAAATCACTCCTATGTTTGCTACAGACTTGTGCCCCATTCAGGGAACAGAAGGCATGGGGAATTCCTTAGGGAACTAAGGGATCTTCAAGTGAGTCTTTAAATGATCCACATTTTACATCTTCGCTATATATCCACCCTCATCGTGCAGGTGCATGGCAACTCATTTGATCTTTAACATCTACAAGGCAGACATCTGCAGCGAGACTGTTTTTAGACTCTCTTTGTAAGCCATGGGCAGAAAGAGGTCCTTCCAAATTAAGCCTCCCAGGACATTTTTTTATCTTTTAAATAAGGATAAAGAAAAACATATTTAAAAATTCTGACGTGTGCAATTTCTGAAAGGCCACCAATGTGTTCTCACCTGCTACAGGCGCAGCATCCACAAGCCCAGCTTCTGCAACATCGCACCTTGTGAAGAGGACAGAAAAGCTCACAAAAAACCGTCCTGTACATCAGTAAGACCCCTCCTTTCACAAATTTTGGGTATTTTTGGTATTATTCAGTCTTCACATTCTATCTATAATTTCAATAGTCCAAGACAATTAGCACCAGATGCATGACAGACAGCACTGAGTGAAGGATCGTGAACTGTAGTATCACATTTCCTTCACGTTCTCATGGGCCTTTGAAATCCCTCAGAATCCTTGATCAAAAAGTGACCTTCTGGCAGCAAAACATAATTTCTTCACACTTTTAATATGAGAAAATAGATTATTTAATTTTGTTCACACTTTCCAGAAATGTCAGTGTTCCAATGACCAGGAGTTTCAAGTCTGAAAAGATACAGAAAGCCACTGATATAAAAAATGACACTTTGAAACTAAACCACAAAGCAATACCACACAACTCTCATTGTCTCTCCTATCTCACAAATGCCTTACTTTAGACAAAGGTTTGCTGTTGACTCACGCACAACAGATCAGCCTCAGCAGCTGTGAGCACTGAATTTTGAAAACTCTGCCCCCCGCCCTGAGACAACACCCACAGCAGCCTCCATCTACAGACTGGGGAATCTCCCCCTTCACCTGCCTTGGTCATCCCCACAGGGATGACCCCTGCACTGGGAGAATCAAAATCATCCTTCTGTGCCCGGAGGAGATGCCAGCCTGTCTTCGGCCATTACATGGTTGCTGCTCCTCCCCAACACCATCTCTCAGTGGCAGCAGAGCAGCCAGAAAGCTCAAGGAGGTGCCGCAAGCATCCTTGAGTAGGGCCAGCAGAAGACAGGAGAAACAGTTCCAGCCTGGCAGCTGCTCAGCCAAGTAGCTTAACTGGTAAGCTTGTAGCATGAGAAGCTGAACACTGTACAGGTTTCCTGAGCTCAACATCATGCTCACTCCCTAGCCACTTAAAAACAACAGAAAGGTTCAACACCCACAGCTTTATCACACTGGATTAAAGACCAGATCCTTCTTCCACCACACAAGACTGCATATTGGAGCATTACTTGTCCCATGGAGTATCCTTAGAAAAAAAGGTAGCAGCCACACTTGTACCCAAGATCATCACACATTCCCTTGGTCCATGTTCCTTTCCATGACTTTCTATGTTGAGCTGATTTTTGAGTGGGGAGATGGAGGAATGAGAGAGTGTGAGATAACAAACTCCAAGGATGTATAAGAACCTGCTAAGACAGCAAAGCACCTGCATGCAGGAGGTACTGATTGCCACATATGAAGAGACCAGGCCTCAGGTACTCTCAGCCAGCCAGATACTTTCCATACACAACCTTACTCTTTTTTGTACAGTCATCAGGAAAAGCTCTGCTGCAATAGGTACCAACATCTCTCTTCCAAGTGCATCGTACATGTTATGTAGCTCCCACGATGGCAGAGAACAGCTTCAGCAGCTGACTGTGACAGCCTTCGCTGTGGTAGCAGACAGCATAGCCATCACGTTGTAGCACTGGCTATAGTAATGCTCATTTCTAGGACTGCTTGGTTATTTTCTGACAGAACGTTTTGAGGTTTTTCTTGATTAAAATACGCTCCATTACTAATGTGAAGAAAGAGAAATATAAGCCATAATTTTTTTCCTCTCTAAAAATAGGGGTTTCAGCACAATACTGTTTCACATAAGCATTTGGAATCTGAATTTTGTCATGAAATTGAATTGTCCTTGCTCATCAGCTGGCAGGTTCCAGTCTCTCCTTAAGCACACTGTCTGCTTCGATCATATTAGCTTACAACAAGACACAGTTTGGCACAGAAACCCTCTACACATTCTCCGCTATTACAAAATAGATTAGAAGCATTATCATTTCTCTGAATTCCTTTAATTCTTTTTCTCTGTGACTACCTGGGCACAACAAACGAAGCCATTTGTGCCGTGCCATGCCTCCTGCAGCTGAATGTGCCTCCAGGCTCAACTGTTTGCACATTTTGATGTCCATGTGGCAGATGTCACAGGTGGGGATAGATGAGGTGAGTATTCCCCCAGAATATTGCACAGCAGAGAAAGTAATGATAATCCTGTCTGCTGCCTGCATGTGCACTGTGCATCAGGGAGAAGAGCGTGATTCTTTCCTTACAAAGTGCCTCATGGTTCTGATAAATCAAGCTGTGAAAGCACAGACAAGATGAGTGGCAGCTCTCAGCTCTACTGAGTCCAGCTTGCTCAGTCAGATTCCAGAGCCACCTCCATCCATGCTGGAAGTACACGCTGTGCCTTATACAGAGACTTGCATCTGTGGGATGACTGAAGCTATAAAAAGTGCTGACAATTTTCAGCAAATTTGCATATGCTGCTACTGCTGCTGCTTATATAAGTGATTTCTAGCTAACCACAAATACAAAAAGCAATGCCTGAAATAGATTTTAAAACAAACCGCTTGCAAATGTGACTGAATGACACATTTCCTCACCCTGCTGGAAAGGCACTTCTCTAGAAAAGGCAGACCTAACAGCCAGTGTTTCCCCAGAGAGTCCCATGCAAAGCACCTCCTGGAGTCATACACCAGAGGTCCACCATCATATCACTCTCTTGACACCTATGCTGACCTGCATCAATAAAGGTTGTGACAAACTGGAACACACCTGAGACACACACCTCTCAGGACTGGAGCTGTATAGATCTTTAAAACACACACCATCATCTCAAGCATCTCTGATGCAGGGCAGTGTGAGGTGAGGAGGCAGTCAGCCTCCAAGTAGGAAACATTTTGTTGCCTTCAGCTGTTAAGAAATCCTTCACCATATCATCACCACATTCCATTTGTTCTATACCTGTGTTCACCATGGCAGTGCTGGCATGAGGACTGCTCTTTGCCTGTACTTGCAGATTCCTCCTTGCACCAGGCTGGGAAGTGCAATTGCTTAACCTGGGACTGCAGGTCTGGAACAGAGGTTCCCCACGTGGCTCTGATCAAATGGTCAAAAGGTCAGGCAAAAATATAAAATCACTCACAAGGGAGGAAATGGTCAGAAGATGCAGCTGCTAGTCCCCAACTTTCAGATCTCATGGCTGACATAGCTACAGATCACCAAAGGTGGGGTGAAAGTTGAAGCTGATGGTGTATCTACTCAATGGGCTATGGATCACAAGGAACAATCCCTCCTTGTCTGAGCCCTTGAGTTTGCAGGAGGGTGTTGCTTGCTGACAGACCAAGCTCAGTCAAAGCAAAACCAGCAGCACTCTTTTGGATTCCTCTGGTGTCAATGGATTCTCATGTCCAGGGAATACAGGTTGGGGGCTGGTTCTCCACTAACCTACTATCTCCAAGAGGACCATAGTACAATAAATTGTACTTGGCTTCTCAGCACAAGGAAGACAAGGACATACTGGAGAGAGTCCAGCAATGGGCCACAATGATGGTTGAGGGATTGGAGCATCTGTCATACAGGGAAAGGCTGAAAGAACTGGGACTATTTAGCATCAAGACAAGAAGGCTCCAAAGGGATGTTATCTATGTGTATAAAAATCTATGGGGATGACAATAAAAAAAGCAGAGACAAACTGTTCTCAGTGATGTCCAATGAAAGGATGAGATGTGCTGGGCACAAATTAAAGCACAGGAAATCCCTTTTAAACACAACAAAAAACTGCGAGAGTAGTCAAACACAGAAACAGATTGTCCAGAAAGATTGTGAAGCCTCCATCCTTGCATGTATTCAAAGACATGCCAGGGAAGCTGGACTAACTGATCTCCAGAGGTCCCTTCCAACTCATCAATTCTGTGAACAAGACCACAGCTGCCTCCCTGATTGCTGCCAACCAGCAGAATCCTCGGGGAACCCATATGCAACCCCATCACAGAGCTAAAACCTTCCCTTGCTTACTTTGCTCTCTGCTTTTGATAGCCTTTTGGTTTATGCTATCCCCTTCACTCCATGACAACTGTATAATCTCCAGAGCTCACAGAGACATCTTGTTTCTGACTCCTCCAGTGCTCCTCCAGCTCTCATTGCTTCCATCATTGCCATGGCCATGAGCAGGAACCTCCAGCTATCATTGTTTTCTTCTAATCCACCGCTGTGGGCTTGCAGCAGGAACCAAGGGACGTCAAAAACCTTTACCTCTTTATCTCCCTGTGTCTCTCTCACCCCACATTTGCTACAGTTTTGGTCCTTTCCTTGATCTTCTGTGATGAATGAATTGAAAACACATTTTTGCTAGCAAGAGAACTTGCTTGGCAAAAGCAGCAATCCCTCAGCCCATCTCTAGCACTGGAATTCATTTCCCACAGGCTGCCTTCATGGTTTTCTGAGCTGTCTGACTCCACATATGCCATTAAAACCCATTCTGGTTAACCACCAGCCATGGATACCTATTTTTCTTCACAAGAGCCCAGAGCTATCACTCAGTGTGAGTGCACATGAGGAGGAAGAGCCTGCCCTGTCCTCAGCTCCTGGATAAGCCAGCTAGAGGCATGTGGCAGCATGCAGATGGTCGGCACTGGCAGCTCCACAGCTCAGCTGCCTACAAGAGAGACGCAGGTGCTGCTGGTGCAGCACAGTTCCTCCCAAGTCAGACACAGCATGAGGAACAGTAGTTTCTCCTCTTCCACCCAGTAGGAACCAGCATGCTGCACACTGGCTGCTAAACCAACCGCTCACGGGTGGAGGAGGCTCCCCCCCTCACTGCTGTCCTTCATACCTTTCTTGCTCCCCTTCTTCAGCTCAGGACCAAAACTCAGTGCAGACTTGAGAGCAGTGCTGTTAGAGATTTCAGTGTAGGTAAACATGAAGTCTCACAGATGAGAAAATCCAGCCTGCCTGTGGCTGGCTTAACGTTGCAAAGGCATCAGAAGGTGGCCATCTCCTTTTGGTAGCACTGAGCCACCTGACAGACTGCTGTGAGGAGAAAGGGTGTATGCCAGGTAGGGTAAACCCTGCCAGCCCGGGCACGCCTTGGGCAATGCCGCAAGCCACTGCTGTGGCAGAAAATGCAGCCAGCATTTTGAGGTACAGGGCTCCAGAGAGAGGAGCACATGTACCTGCTGGAGAACTGGGCATGGGGAAATGAGGGCAGGACAGAGGGTGGGATAACATCTTCCTCTTTCAACAGGGTGTGGTTAAGTTCAGCTCAGAAAGCTGCAGGGCCAGGGCTGCCCAAAGCCAACACTAAACACTGGCTGGTACTGGAAGGAGACGCATGTTCATGGCCCCATCTGGTTATGCATTGTCATCACCTCCCTGGTGCCAGCTCCAACATCAATGTGGCTGGACGGAGACTTGGATCAGAGAACAGAGGATTTCTATCATGGTTTCTTTCAGTCAGATCAGGTCCTCGAGCAAGCGAGTTGCATATCTGCACACAAGGGAAAGGCAACTTCCACAGCCATGAGAGACACACAGATCTTTCTTCTCAAACACCTGCTCTACTGTGATGTGTGCCAAGTACCTGTAGCCCCATAAATTTGATTAATCTGGTTAACTAGCTTTCAACTGACATATTTATTAACTCCAGCTCCTAGTCATTAGGCATCACCTCTGGATGAAAGGAGCATACCAGAGTGAACACCACTCGGCACTCACCATCATTCCTGCCTTCTTTCCAAAGGTTTGCTCAAGATAGAGGAGGCTGGCTGGACAATTAGTCTGCAGTGAAGTTTTCAGTGGTACATGAGCCAAGAGTCAGAAGGGCACATCTGGGGGTCTGCAGGCACCGATCTGAGCACAGTGGAACTTGCTCAGACTTAAGCAGGAAAAGAGGAGTTTCCAAGAGGGAGATGGTAGGAAAGCAAAGCTCCTGTGTGCACAGAAGTGATTTCCCACTGCCTGTGCTGAGCAGAGTTTATCTCATGATACATGTTGCCCCAAACAATTCCTAAATTCCTGGTTAGATATGTAAGAATTTAGCAATTTGCAAAACCACAAACATTCACATAGCTCAGTAAATGATCTTGTAGGTGGCAAAACTGACAACAAAAGGACTCCCACATTAACATATCAAAAAAATCCCAAGTGCTTCAGTGGCACAGAAAAGTCCCTGGCCTCACTCTTGTAACACAGAGTGGGGAAATTTTACTTCTACTTTCCTGTCTTTCTGGCTTAAGAATGGGAAACAAACTCAATGGAAATGCCACACAGTTTTTTATTCATTTAGAGAAACCAAAAGGCAATGCCAGATCTATAGGCAAAATATCCTTTTGCACAGAACCTTTTGCTCACAGGACATGCATCTTGTGGGCCCGGTTATGCTCAGGGCTGTGCTTTCTGCCCTTCTGGATTCCCCAGTGGGTGTGCATGGAAAACCTGGGGCAGGTGGTGCCTGCCTTGTATGTAAGCAAAGCACATTGTCTTATTCCCCTTAGAAACTTGGAGGACAAACGGAGGCTGACCCAACAAACATTGTGCTGCTATCAGCCCAGCCACCGCAGGGACACTGTTTCAGGAGACCGTTTCCATACCCGCAGGGTTCCTAGGTTAAACTCCAAATGACAGCAGGTCATAGTGAGGGAAGGACTGACGGGCTCACGGCAGGTTCTTGCTTTGGTGCATGAGATGTTTCAGATTTGGTGCATGAGATGTCTCAGACTTCACTTTCAGAAATGCAGATTGAAGGCACTCTTCCTGGACTTATTTTATACCTGCACCGTGTCTTGTTTGCATAGGAGAGAAAGTAATAAGTTCAGACACAAGCTGTCCTGAGGTGAGAAAACAACTGTTGCCCTAGTTGTCAAGGCCCTGAAAACAACTGAGGCTAACGGAACTCCTCAGCACCCTGATGGAAATCCATGACCTTTGAGCGTGGGCAACTGACCCTAACTCTGCTGGAGCTCTCTGGGGCAATGCCACACGTATGGCAGCAAGGAATCTCCAGCCACCTGGGGAACTGCAGCAACAGAAGGGCCATATCTGAAGTATCTCCTCCGCAACACAAAGCCAAGAGCTGTTCGGTGAAAGGAAATGAGAGGGAGAGCGGAGAGGGAGGGAGAGAGGCGGGAGAGGAACTAGCCCAGCACCTGGCCCATAATGACAGGAGCTCTGTCACCCAAGGCACCGACTTCTGCTGCGGCTCAGCAATTGTGAAAACACGAGAGTTCGGAGGAGCCCTGGGTTTGTCACCCACCCCGAACCCTGCACTCCACGCCTACGGCCGGGGGCCGGGCAGCTGCTCCTTCTCCGAGAGCCGCACTNAGGGAGAGAGGCGGGAGAGGAACTAGCCCAGCACCTGGCCCATAATGACAGGAGCTCTGTCACCCAAGGCACCGACTTCTGCTGCGGCTCAGCAATTGTGAAAACACGAGAGTTCGGAGGAGCCCTGGGTTTGTCACCCACCCCGAACCCTGCACTCCACGCCTACGGCCGGGGGCCGGGCAGCTGCTCCTTCTCCGAGAGCCGCACTCCCGCACCAGCACCGGGCGCGGAGCTGCCGGGGCGCTGCCCTGCCCCGGGCACGGCCACAGCGATGCCGAGCGGGGTCCCTGCTAGCAACGCCTCTGTGCGGCCGCGTACCCCCGGCCCCAGGGGCCCC